>JARQOD010000003.1:182243141-182395860 GCA_033576555.1 Oophaga sylvatica | reverse complement strand
GCAATAAAATTCTCCGAACATTGTCTACTGGATTCTGGAGCTGCAGGGAACTTCATCCAGCAGGCGGTTGTGGATCATTACCGCTTACCAGTCCAGCGTCTTCCTGATCCGTTACAGGTGTCCGCCGTGGATGGCAAACCACTGACCGAGCCCGTCCAGTTTCAAACCGAGTTGGTGGAACTCCGGGTAGGTCTAATGCATACTGAACGAATGCGATTTTATGTATATCCCGGTTTATCCCATCCCATGTTTTTAGGTTTACCTTGGCTCCAGATGCATGAACCAGTCCTTAATTGGAAAACTGGAGAAGTTCTGCGTTGGGGAGATACCTGCATGAATCGTTGCTTAACCCGGATTCAACCTGTTTCGCCTCCAGTCCAGCCTGATACCCTGCCAGGGTTGCCTTCCGCCTATTGGTCCTTCTCTGACGTCTTTGGGAAAAAGGAGGCTGAGAGACTACCTCCACACAGGTCGTATGACTGTCAGATAGAGCTTCTTCCTGGAGCATCTCCTCCTCGCGGGAGAGTTTATCCCCTTTCACAGGCAGAGACTCAGGCCATGTCGGACTACATCCAAGAGAATTTGGCTAGAGGATTTATCCGAAAGTCATCGTCACCGGCAGGAGCTGGATTCTTCTTTGTGAAGAAGAAGGATGGATCCTTGCGGCCCTGCATCGACTATCGGGGTCTAAATCAGATCACGGTAAAAAACAGGTATCCATTACCTCTTATTTCAGAGCTGTTTGATCGTCTCCGAGGGGCCAAGATCTTCACCAAATTGGACCTCAGAGGGGCCTACAACCTGATCCGAGTCAGAGAGGGGGACGAATGGAAAACAGCCTTCAACACCCGTGACGGCCACTATGAATACCTGGTAATGCCATTCGGCCTAAGCAATGCACCTGCGGTCTTTCAGGAATTTGTTAATGACATTTTCAGGGACTTGCTCTATACTTGTGTCGTGGTTTACCTGGACGATATTTTGATTTTGTCTGCTGACTTGACGTCACACCGGAGGCAAGTACGCCTGGTCTTACAAAGACTGAGAGAGAACAGGCTATATGCCAAATATGAGAAATGCCTCTTTGAGCAGTCTTCTTTGCCTTTCCTTGGGTACATTGTATCTTCCACAGGATTAAAGATGGATCCGGAGAAGTTGTCTGCAGTTCTCAACTGGCCTCGTCCGTCTGGGCTAAAAGCCATACAAAGGTTCCTAGGGTTCGCCAATTACTACCGGCAATTTATTCCACACTTTTCCACCCGAGTGGCTCCAATCACAGCCTTAACCCGGAAAGGTGTAAACTCTAAGGAATGGTCCTCCGAGGCAGAAGAGGCCTTTGTTTCTCTCAAAAAAGCCTTCGCTTCCGCACCCGTTCTCCATCGTCCTAATTCAAGTGAGCAATTTTTTCTTGAGGTTGACGCTTCTTCCATAGGTGCAGGAGCAGTTCTGACCCAGAAGTCATCTACCGGGCGGATGATCTCGTGTGGTTTTTTTTCCAAGGTTTTTTCTCCTGCAGAAAGGAACTACTCTGACGGTGATCGCGAACTGTTGGCCATCAAATTGGCTCTGCAAGAATGGAGACATCTTCTTGAAGGAGCTCATCACCAGGTAATCATATTCACCGACCATAAAAACCTTGCCTATCTCCAATCTGCTTTAAGACTGAATCCCCGTCAGGCCCGTTGGGCATTATTTTTTGCCCGTTTCAATTTTGTACTTCATTTCCGTCCAGCTGACAAGAACATCAAGGCAGACGCACTCTCTAGAGCCTCTTGCCTCCTGAACTGGAGGAAGAACCTCAGCACATTATTGAACCTTCTAAGTTAGTCTCTGTTGCCTCCACTAATCTGGCCCGGCTTCCTCCTGGGAAGACTTTCGTGTCCGCTTCTGATCGTAGTCGTGTTCTGCGCTGGGGTCATTCTTCTAAGTTGGCTGGCCATGCTGGTCAGAAAAAGACGCAGCAACTCATCTCCCGTTATTACTGGTGGCCTACCATGGGCAAGGATATCCAGGAGTTTGTCGCAGCCTGTCCTTCATGTGCCCGTAACAAAACTGTTAAACATCTACCAGCCGGCAGGCTTCTGCCTCTTCCGATTCCGTCCGCTCCCTGGCAGCACATCGCAATGGATTTCATCACGGATCTTCCCATTTCTTCTGGCTGCTCAGTGGTATGGGTTGTGGTGGACCGCTTCTCTAAAATGGCCCACTTCGTTCCGCTATCTGGCCTCCCGTCTGCTCCAGAACTGGCCGCTCACTTCATTCAGCACATCTTCCGTCTACATGGATTTCCTCTCCACATCGTGTCCGACAGGGGCGTCCAGTTCACCTCTAAGTTCTGGAGAGGACTCTGTAAAATGGTAAAAATTGAACTAGATTTTTCTTCTGCATATCATCCCCAGTCTAATCGGCAAGTGGAGAGGATCAATCAAATCCTGGCTGGATACCTGCGTCACTTCGTCAACGCTCATCATAATGACTGGGTAGAATTACTGCCCTGGGCGGAATTCTCCTACAACAACCAAGTAAGTGAATCTTCTGGAAAGTCTCCCTTTCAGATTGTGTTTGGACTGCAACCCGGAATTCCTCTTCCTGTCTCGGGATTGTCTGATGTTCCGGCAGTCGATACCTTGTCTAAGAATTTCTCTGACATTTGGAGAGAGACCAGGTCGGCTTTGGAGAAAGCTTCTCAACGTATGAAAACGCATGCGGACAAAAGACGTTTGGAGGCTCCCATCTTTCGTCCATGAGACAAGGTATGGCTCTCCTCCAAGTACATCCGTCTGAAGTTACCATCGTACAAATTGGGTCCCCGTTTCATTGGTCCCTTTGAAGTCTTGAGACAAATCAACCCGGTCTCTTATAAACTGAAATTGCCTAATTCTCTACGAGTACCTAACTCCTTTCATGTTTCCCTTCTCAAACCAGTAGTGTTGAGCTCCTTCTTTAAGGACCCGGGTACCACTCCTGATCCGGTCTCTGAGGATGATGTTTTTGAGGTAAAACATATCTTGGCCTCTTAGAGAGTAAGAGGTAGGATCTATTACCTGGTGGACTGGAGGGGTTTTGGTCCTGAGGAGAGGTCTTGGGAGCCTGAAGAGAACATCCAGGCCCCTCTTCTTCTTAAAAGATTTCACGCAGGCTTGAAAAAGAGGGGGAGTAAAGAGGGGGATACTGTTACACTCGGTCCCAGCGCTGGCTCTGCACTCCGTTCTGCTCACTCACCTGTTCCTCTAGCTGTCCCTCTGCAGCAGTCTGCGCGCGGGCTGGGGTCTCCTGTCCCATCTGCTCCTCGGCGTCCTGTGTCCTCCTCCACTTCCTGGCACGCTGCTAGCAGGCCTCCAGATAGACTGCTTAGGACGCGAGGCCGCGCCCACCGTCTCTCTTAAAGGGGCAGCGTGCATTTTTTGAAATAGCTAATTAACCAATGGCTGCGCACTCAGTACTATATCTGGTCACTCCACCATTAGGGGAGTGCCGGAGCAACGTATTCTATCATTGCTACATCCGGTTCTGTTCCTGATCTGTCTGCGCTGCGTCTGCAGTCTCTGTGCTTCGCTTACACTGTTTGTCTCCTCAGATCATTGCTAACCCGTATCTGGCTAACCTGGACAATCTCGGCTATTACTGGCGCAAGTGTCATCCCGTTCCGCCATCTGCCATCCGTACCCGTGGACCGTGACAAGGTCACTGGAGCCAGCCTTCTACCATCCGTTCTGGACCAGGACCTTACCCTTCTCCGTCAAGAACCCTCCACGGACTCTGTAAACACCTGTTACCCTTTTGGTCCCTCTGGGACAACTGCCACGTGTCCGGGGTCTAACTGGAGGTAGCACCTGTGTCCTCCGGGTATTCCATTCTGGTCCTGTTTGAGGGGCCTTACTACGGGTACCCGGGGCTCACTAGTTACGCCCCCTTCGGAGCCCCCCGGACCGTGGTCTCGAGGTTCCACATTAAAAAATAAAAACGAATGTGAACTTCACCACCTCTGCCTCCGCTTCCATTCGTTACAGAGGCTTCTCATAGACTCATATTTGTGCCTGAGACTTCTCAGAGACTCGTACTTGTGCCTGAGGCTTCTCAGAGACTCGTTCTTGTGCCAGAGGCTTCTCAGAGACTCATACTTGTGCCAGAGGCTTCTCAGAGACTCGTACTTGTGCCTGAGGCTTCTCAGAGACTCGTACTTGTGCCTGAGGCTTCTCAGAGACTTGTACTTGTGCCAGAGGCTTCTCAGAGACTCATACTTGTGCCAGAGGCTTCTCAGAGACTCGTACTTGTGCCTGAGGCTTCTCAGAGACTCATACTTGTGTCTGAGGCTTCGCAGCGACTCGTACTTGGGTGCAAGAGGCATCTCAGAGACTCGCACCTGTGTGCCAGAGGCGTCTCAGAGACTCGTACTTGTGCCAGAGGCGTCTCAGAGACTTGTACTTGTGCCTGAGTCTTCTCAGAGACTCGTACTTATGCCAGAGGCTTTGACATGGTGAAGGGTATGCTGCAAGAGAGTACAAGATGACCAAATCAGTTATTATAATAAACTGCAGCCTTCAGATGACCGGGAAAGGGAGTGTTGCAAGCAAAAAGACCGTGAGCTGAGCTGATACAATGATGACAAATGTGAATAGTGCAGAATGATGGAGATGTCACTGAAGAAAGTGATGACAGATTGATACGAGTTTCTGTGAACTGTCCCAAGTGTCACCAAATCTTCTCAAGTTTCTTCCTATTGTCTGAACAATTTGTTTTGTTTTTGCACTTGTCAACCTATTGCCCCATGTAAGACTGTTGGAAGAGACTGTCTGTAACCATTAAGCTTGTTGCCTCACAGTTTTTACGTTGACACCTGTATATGCCAAGTACCTTACACGCTATTATATTTAAAGGGACATAGCATTCTACTTTATATTTTATAAAATCTTCATCCCTTGTTACAAATCCTTTCTTCCTTCCAACTAATTTTGCCCCACACTGCAATTAAAACTTACCAAGAAATTTAAAAATAAAACTTTTCTGCCCCCTTTTCTCCCTCACTACCCTGTGGCTGGTTGTAAAAGGACAGGTTGTAGCAGGTGCCTCCCCTCTCTGCCCTGTCTGCGATCGTACACAAATATGAAAAGCCACCTTTGACTAAGTCCCGCCCCTGAAATTTCCCAGCCAATAATTTATCAGTTAAGAAATGAATCCTACATTGTAGGATTTCTGCAGAACTGCCTGTTGTAGACACATGCAGGAATTCCCAAAGACTGACTAACAGTGTGAATTAATGTTCCAGCATTAATTTCTCGTCTTACTGCTCCTTTAAGAAATGTCAGCAGAAAATACAGATTTGATTGTGAATAAACCTGTAACGCTAAAGCAATTTAATAAGTGGAATATCAGCGAGAGCAAATTAGGCGTAAGGCTCCGGCAAGTGAATATAGATTTGAATGGGCACAGATGTGTCTGAGTGTTGTGAGTCTACAGCAGGATGCTGTAAGTGATGCCAGATGAGGGAATGGATTAGCACTTTGGCAGCAGCCACAGCCACAAGGAAACATTTGCTGGGAAGGAGTCAAAGGTGGAGATGCAGTAAACAATCACAACATAACGATTAAAGGAAAGAAAGGCCATCCAGAGCTGAGCCTCAGCTATGTCACGGAAGGAAGATGATTTATTCGTGATATGAATTACAATAATCATGGGCACTGGATAAAAGAAAATTAGCTGCACTAAACACATACTATGCAACTATTAGTATTAATAATGGGAATTACTAAATCTTGTTTGGCCTTACAATAACAAGGAACTGAATAAATAGCTATCGCCCAACATATTGTAATAAACTAAATAAATCCATAGAAGAGCAGGACAGCCAGATAAAAGGGTGATCAGAGGGCTTATTCCTCTTGCTGGAATTACACTGCAAAATTACTGTACTCAGGGTCCATTGAATACAATAATTCATGTGGTCCTTTAGAACTAACAGTCATATTTGATAGGACATCACATTGAAAGCCATTAACATTACACAAAGGCGCAAGAAAATGAGATTTTCCATTGGGAAACAGTACATTTATATTGAAATTGTAAATTGTATCCAATAATAAAACGTTAACATTGACAAATCAATGTCAAATTTGAAAACTTAGGCACAATGGATGAGAGAAAGGGAAGAAAAGGTTTAATCTAAACACTTAAAGGGGTTGTCCCTTCAATAAAATTCATTGTGCTGAGATAATCTTATAAATGTGTCCCTACTGTGTAATGGCTGTGTCTGACCGTACAGGAGCATGGTCTGATCATACCACATCTCCTGAGCAGGATAGGAAGCAAAAGAGTATACAGACAGGACAGCATGGGATTACAGCTGATTATTTGTGCAAAGTGAAACATTTCCCTGCCTATTTTTACCTCAAAGAAAGAATCAGCTCCGATCCCATGTTGTAATGTCAGTATATGGTACTCTTTTTGCTTCCTCCCCTGCCCAGGAGATGTGGTATGATCAGACCATCTTCCTGTACAGTCAGACACAGCCATTACACAGTACACAGCAGAAACACATTTATAAGATTATCTCAGCACAGGGACATTTTTTTAATCACATCCAATTTTGGAACTTGTTATTATTCCATGATCTATTTATTAAAATGTATTTTGTTGGTGGGAAAATCCCTTTATGGACTCAAAAGTGCAAAAGATGAAAAAGAATCTCACACCTCCAGAAATGTCTCACATTGATCATTAACATTGCTAGTCAATATATTATCCACAAAACTTAGGTTTGACATAGGGCTGGGTTTTTCCAAACCATGACTGTAGTCATTTTTACTTTTACAAGTTTAAATCTTTGTACTCTCAAATCACTTTTTTGAATAAGTTATTTTGTGTGAACTTTCGGAATAGCACTATTATTGGCCTTTATATGGTTTGTTTCCTGCATCACCAGGTTTCTCCTATACAGGTTCTATCTCTTTATTTGCAATTGACTATGTGCTGGAGTGAGAAGACTAGGTGCTATGATGTCTCTCATATATAGCACAGCATAAAAAGATGATGTATTCCTACTCTTCATTCCTTTTTAGCACACAGAGACAAGCGGTAGCAGCAAGGAGAAAATTATATAGCTGTAAAGAGGTGTCTGGATGAGATTCAAGCTTTGGTGTAAAGTGAAAGACCTGTTAGAAAGCTCCGTTCAATCTTTCTGGCAGTCTGTATAGTCTGAGCAAGGTCTTTTCAGAGTGGATGACAAGATCAGGAGGCAAGGGAAGTGGAAGAAGTGGCTAATAAGTGGGGAAGGAAATGCATTACGCAGATAAGACCCATTTACAAAGTTTTTGTTTGCCCGTGCTATTGATTTATCCAAAGATTGTTGAAACTAAAGGCACTGCCGCACTTAGTGATCGCACTAGCGATCACGACAACGACACAACCTGGCGAGATCGCTAGTGCAATCGCTATGTGATCGCTAGTTAGATTCCAAACACAACTCATCAGCGATCTGTATAACGACCTCTGCGGTCGTTGGGAAAACCTAGTCCCACCTGCGACGCTGGTGAAGTCGTTCATAAAGGGTGTCACACTCAGCGATTCAGGCTCACCAGCGGGACACCAACGACCAAAAAACGGCTCAGAACGTTCATAAGCGATCAGCAACATCTCAGCAGGGGCCACATCGCTGCTACATGTCACACACAGCTGCGTCGCTAACGAGATCGCTACTGCATCATAAATGGTGACTCTTTAGCGATCTCGTTAGCGATCTCGCTTAGTGTGACAGTACCTTAAGTCGTTTAGGCCTTGAATGCAAGCAAATGTTATTTAATATTTGGGGAATTTTGTCAAAACTGACTGAAGTTACGGAATTTATAAAATTTGGAGCTCTAATCTAGAACCTTCTTATCGTTACACACTCACACCGTAAGTGCATAACATATCTAACCCGCAGGCCATGAAACACTTAAATAACACTAAGGATATATCTTCTGAAATCATAACGGAACTAAGTGCCATCTGAGTAACCCCTTATAATCAGCTTCAGTTATGAAGAATTAAAAGATCTCAGTAAGTTCATTTAGCAAGACTTCCACTTTGTTGGGCTACAAGGTAACTCAAAAGAGCCATATCCCAGGTTGCTATATATATAAAGGGTGATTTACCAAAATTGTGCAAAATAGTAAGAATGGACAACTTTTTGTATACCTGAAACAGCAAGTTGTGCCATAAGCTTTATGAATCTGTTTGAAATAGTCGAGAAAACATATTCCTACAAGCAAAGGCTCTAGCTTCCATGTCGACAGCAAAATATGGGTAATCTAATAATGGGTTACATAATAGTAATAATAGTTATTAAGGTTGAAGGAAGACTTTAAGTCCATCTAGTTCAACCCATATCCTATCCTAACCTGCCCTAACATGTTGATACAGAGGAAGGCAAAAAAAAACCAAGTGGCAAACAGTAAGCTTCACATTGGGGAAAAAAATTCCTTCCCGACTCCACATACGGCAATCAGACTAGCTCCCTGGATCAACACAATATCAAGGAAACTAGTCTATATAACCTGTAATATTATACTTTTCAAGAAAGGCATCCAGTCCCTTCTTAAATTTTAGTAGGGAGTCACTCATTACAACATTATACGGCAGAGAGTTCCATAGTCTCACTGCTCTTACAGTAAAGAATCTGCGTCTGTGATTATGGCTAAACCTTCTTTCCTCCAGGCGTAGAGGATGCCCCCTTGTCCCTGTCACAGGTCTAAGAGTAAAAAGATCATTAGAAAGGTCTTTGTACTGTCCCCTCATATATTTATACATTGTAATAAGATCACCCCTAAGCCTTCGTTTCTCCAAACTAAATAACACCAAGTGTAATAACCTGCCTTGGTATTGCAGACCCCTCAGTTCTCTAATAACCTTGGTCCCTCTGCTCTGCACCCGCTCCAGTTCAGCTATGTCTTTCTTATACACCGGAGACCAGAACTGTACACAGTATTCTAAGTGTGGTCGCACTAGTGACTTGTATAGAGGTAAAATTATGTTCTCCTCATGAGCATCTATGCCTCTTTTAATGCATCCCATTATTTTATTTATAGCTGCCTGACATTGGCCACTAAATGTGAGTTTGTTGTCCACCCATACACCCAGGTCTTTTTCAGTGACAGTTTTGCCCAGTGTTTTACAATAAAGCACATAATTAAACATCTTGTTTGTTCTACCCAAGTGCATGACCTTACATTTATCCCCATTAAAGCTCATTTGCCATTTATCAGCCCAAGCTTCTAGTTTACATAAATCCTCCTGTAATATAAAATTATCCTCCTCTGTATTTATTACCCTGCAGAGTTTAGTGTCATCTGCAAATATTGAAATACTACTCTGTATGCCCCCTACAAGGTCATTAATAAATATGTTAAAAAGAAGCGGCCCCAATACTGACCCCTGTGGTACCCCACTGCTAACCGTGACCCAGTCCGAGTGTGCTTCACTAATAACCACCCTTTGTTTCCTATCCCTGAGCCAGTTCTTAACCCACTTACACATATTTTCTCCTATCCCCATTGTTCTCATTTTATGTATCAACCTTATGTGTGGCACCTTATCAAAAGCTTTTGAAAAGTCCATGTACACCACGTTCACTGCATTTCCTTGGTCCAGTCCTGAACTTACCTCTTCATAAAAGCTTATCAGATTAGTGTGACAGGAATGGTCTCTCGTAAACCCATGCTGATATTGGGTCATTAGGTTATTCTTCTTCAGATACTCCAGTATAGTATCTCTTAGAAAACCCTTCAGGATTTTACCCACAGTAGAGGCTAAGCTCACTGGCCTATAATTTCCAAGTTCAGTTTTTGTCAGGTGTCTATGTAAAACTGTGCCAAGCCAACCTTACGTGTCCCCAAGGGGTGCGGAACATTGGTGATAGTGGGGAGACCACATTACATGATCGTTCTGACGTAATAGTGTCATCAAGCATGGTAGCAAGGTTCATCATATGTGGTGGCAGAAGTGGGATTCTGTGTGATCTCTACGGTGTCATCCTTCATAGTGTGAACATAGCCGAATAGGTCAAAATGATGATGAAAAACATAATCAAATAAACTGCAGGTCTCCCATGCCCTCCAACCCAGGAGCATTCACCTATGTATGATTAAACTCCCTGCCTAACCAGCCCTGTATAATGTAATTCAGTTAAATATATGCTTCTAAAAAGCATTTATAATGTCCCCTTTTCCTATGTTAATGAGGGCTTTGACTAGTCGATGGGGCATTAGTTACACCAGACTAGTCAGCCCTCTTTCAATGTTATCACGGTCCTTTGGGAAAGCCGGCCTCGTTTGGGAAAGCCGGCCTCGTTGCCAGCTCATGACGCTGCCAAAATGAGCGGTGCTCAAGTCCTAGATTTGCATGAGCTGGCGATGAGGTGGCTTGTGTAAATTATGTTATCATGCCCACAGGGGCATGGTAACATGGAAAGAGGGCTGACTAGTCTGTGGCAACTAACTCCCCATCAACTAGTCAAAGCCCTCATTAGCATAGGGAGCAGGGACATTCTAAATATTTTTTAAAGCATTTATTTAACTGAATTACGTTATACAGGGCTGGTTAGGCAGCGAGCTTAATTATACATAGGAGAATACTGCTGGGTTGGAGGGCATGGGGAACCTGACAGGTTCCCTTTAAGTCATCAGTGGATTATCAGTCATCAGTGGACTATTGGATGTCATATGAAAGAAAAGAGGAGAAACCGCACAGTTTAGAAAAAAATCTAGTAATCTGATATTTCTTACACTCACTTCTGTCCAAGGCTATGATCACACGTTGCGTTTTTGCTGCCTTTTTTCTGCAGGCAAAATCTGCTTTCTTGGCACTAAACAAGCTGCTTACAAAAAGCAGGTCGTGCTGCATTTTTTTGTTGCATGTGCGCCACATTTTTTTTTTGCTGCATTTTCATTGTCTCTTGTGCATGCTTATAAAATTTAGTGCCCCTGAAAAATCATCATGCAACTTCATTAAAGTGTTTGTGAGCCGCCCGCCAGGGCCTTGGGGAACTCGGCACCGAGCCCGTTGATTCCTATGGGGGATGTCACGGTAGCTGCAGCTCGGTCCGTGGCCCTGGGTGCTCACTGATAAAGGGGGATATTTACAGGGGAGTTGAATATTGGTATGGGGATTCGTGACGCCACCTGTGGTACCTGGTCAGGGTGACCAGCGCTGCTATGCAGATCCACTGAAGGGTTAGTATTGTGCAGCTAGATGTTAGGCCTCCACAGGTGAGGCTGAGTCCTTCAGGGCAGATGGATGTGTAGGGATGCAGGACAGACGGGGACCCGGCAGTTAGGGGTAATAAGGTAGACACACACACACAAGTCACTTTGGTACCTTTACTGAAGATGTTGCAGGCACTCCCCGAAGCACTGTAGGGTGAAGGGTGCACATCCAGATTCTTCCACTGAGTAGGTGTGTGGCCTCCTGTTCCTTGCCCTTTTAGTAATGAAGTCCTGGCCTGCATATAGCTGGGCCTAACTTAGTCTCCGTCCTGCACCTGGCTGACCTTGTGGTTGGACCCTTTCTTGAAGTACACAGTCTCTATTTGCTGTGCACGGCTGGACTCCATCCTCCTGGCCCGGTTACGTGTCAGCTCTGTGGTACTCCTGGGACTTGTAGTCCTCCAGGAACTCCGGTGTTCTCCTAATGGGTCGTGGAGATCCCTATAGGCTCGGACCCCGGCGTCCGGTAAATACTTGCTGAGGTGAGCTATGAAGGCTCCTCTGCCTCATTCACTTTCCACTCGCCTTCGGCCTATCGGGCCCTCACACGATCACACACTGGCAGTTGGTGGGCTGCCTCTTCGCCGCTCTCTAAGCATCGGCACGCTTTCTCACTGAGCTGCACACACTCGTTTCAGCTCTGACTAGACTGGAGTGGTTTCAGTTCCACTTTACCAGCCTCCACTCTATTGAACTGAACTGCAGACTGCAGACTTCAGTCTGACTGAACTCAGAACTCAACTCTCAACTGAACTGTTCTTCCTGTCTTCACCCTCCTTTATATGTCTAAACAGCTCCCTCTGGTGGTCTTAGGGATGGGTGAAGGTGTGTGAGTGTATATAATGACCTCTAGTGGTGTATTCCTTCAGTGCACCCTTCTGGGAGATATGAATCCAGTCGCAGCTGGGCTCCACATTTGCACTAAAAACGCAGGGAAACCTGATATCTGTGTTTTTTGCTGCGTTTTTGCACTTACTCATTGATTTGTATGGGTGAAAAAATGCTGCACGTGACAAAAATGCATCAGTTTTCCAAATTAGTCAGTAACAAAAAAAAAGCAATATGTGTGCATGATATTTCTGAAATCTTATAGCTATTGCTGGTACTGTAAAATGCAGCTTAAAATTTGCATTAAAAACTGCACAGCCCCACCAACTAGCAAGTACAGGAAGATATCCTGTGGATCCAAACAATGTAGTCTTACTGCTTTGTTAAGACAGATTGGATTTCATAAAGAGAATATAGATTTGCTGTATGTCCTAGCCGCACACTGGTTACATTTTTGAGATCTCTGAAATGGGCCGAACGCCTTCTAGGGTTTCAATCCGTTCTAGCACCCCAAGAAGGATAGATATGTAGAATGGCTAGTAGGCACCAGATAGCAAATTTGTGTTTAGTCTCAACGAGTAGTAAGGGCATGGCCAGATCCGATAGTGTCAAAACGGCCTCCCTAGGATTGTCTATTAAGGAGTTATGACCCATTTTAGGTTTTGGAATTTATAGCTGCTAGAGGCAAGAGGAGTGGATTTAGATTCAGCCCAGAGGGCTGTAGGTGAGTGACCCAAAGGGGATGAAGGTTAGTGTAAGGCCATGTGTTCTCTCTCTCTGTTATGCATGCGGTTTATTTCGAAAGTGGGGACCACGTCGGGTAACGGGCTGTGAAGGACTTACAAATTTCCCTGCAGCCCAACACACATGGTCAAACATCAAACCGGTAATTGACATGATCCATCTGCTTATATGTTTTGTACTACCACTATTTGTGTTTGCATATCTGACCATTGTATATGTATAATCATTGTGTATATAGTGTATTATCTAGTGTGCCCTTAAGGAGATTAAATATATAATTTCATCTTGGACTGCTATTTTATTCTCATCCACGAATCCACACTACCGTTTCTTGGCTTAAATATCGGGACTGGTTTCTGGCCCGATAAAAACCTGTTAATGGACCGGGCTTCTATATAATGAGGAACTGGTGGCAGTCCTACCAAGCGCTGTTTCACTGGGACTAGTGAAAGGGGTCTCTTAGCCTGTCAGAGTTGTGAGCGCTACGTCAGTGACTGTGTGGGCAACATTCTCTCACTCCCCGTGCCCGTGTGGAAAGGGGAGACCACATTACGTGATCCTTCTGACGTAATAGTGTCATCAGACATGGTAGCAAGGTGCGGGTTCATCACATGTGGTGGCAGAAGTGAGATTCTTTGTGATCTCTACGGTGTGATCCTTCACAGTGTGAACATAGCCTAATAGGTCACAATGATGATGAAAAACATAATCAAATAAACTGCAGACTATGCATTCACTCACTACAATGACCACAGGTTATCTCATTTGATGCCATAATACAGTACATTTCCTCAAGTAAAGCATGATTGACCATTAATTGTTTTACATAATGCTAGTGGCCATGAATTACCCCACATAATGCTGGGGTAATCATATATTCTTGCACTACAATGACCAGTGATGATGTCACCTTATTCTACATGGTATGGAGTGGATACACGTAGCAGCTGCAGGTTTCTGGCTGTTTGGTTTTGCATGTAAACTGCCGCATACCTGCAATTGAGGTAACCACTAATGGTCAATTTAAATATAATATAATTTAAGTATCAATTGAAATATTTGTTTGTTGTTCACTACCTTACTAGTGACTAATACCATTGATTATCTTATTACAATGGTACCTATCAAGTGATGGGGTATATTAAGACTACAGCTGAACTCTCAGTACATGTAAATGATGTGTTCTAAGCAGGAAAAGGCAAGACACATCTGAGTGGCTTTAATAAGAGACACATTGTGTTGCTAGATGACCTGTTCAGAACATCTCAAAAACACGAGATTTTGTTGGGTGTGTTAGGCGCCAGGATTCTCCCTCTGCGCGGGATAGATCCCAAGCATTGCTTGGTACTGTGGTCTCCCATTTGAGTCTTGCTGCTGTAGTTGCTGCTCAGCGCAGACATCGGTCCCAGCGTCTTGCTCAGGATCGTGGTATACATTTGGTTACTGCTGACTCTCCAGCCAAACCTATGGTAACCAGTGACATGCTGATGCAGCCTTGCGCTCAGGAGTCTAAGTTCAGAGATCTCCTTACTGAGCATGTCCGTGATGTGGCAGCATTGGATTGGCTGGCGGACGATGTCACGTATGGCTAGGAGTGAGTGTTTGGGGTGGAACTTTGGGTTTAAAAGGTTCTCAGCGGCGCCCGCGGGTGTGCTAGTATCATTTAGGTTGGTGAGTGTCAGTGGATACTCTACCACTCGGTCTTCATGTGTGTGTATTCGTCTGAGCTTGGCATAGCATCTGTTTCATTCATGTGTGCGGTTAGCACAGTCCAGTTACAGAGCAAGCCCAACCTATGTGCTGTACTTCTCTGTGGAGTCAACAGGGTTCTGTACCTCGTATCCTTTGAGTTATTCCTCTTGACTTAGCATCTGTTTCGTTCATGTCTGTGTACCAGGAAAATGTGGAGTGTGAATGAATATCGGGTGATTGTGAATTACCTTTCATGCATCCTCCAGGGTAACTTGTGGCTCCAGAGTGCAGCTGGGCTACACATCCCCCCCTAGTTAATATCAGCACTCCCGGGCTGAAAAAGAAAACAATTTTATAATAACAACAATAACATAACTCTTCCCTTGCGGGAGGTAAGGACACTTCAACGTTTCAATGTATACAAATTAGCAATAGAAAATATCAAATACTTTCATGGTACAAATAAATACAGGATTCTTGTGGAGGACCCGTACCAAACCTCCCATGGTGGTCCTGGGTGGGCTGCAGGCCTTCTCTGCTGCAAACCTCACTCAAGGCCACACCATACGGGTTTTGCTTCTGAGGTAGAATGGCTTACATAAAACCAAGATGGGGCACCGAGTGCCAACTATTTACAATAAAGTTCTGTGCTGCAAGAGTCCTCAGCACGCAGTCCTTCAAAATAGCATTTCCCATGTCACATTAACACTTTACCCAACTGGGGTACCATACTTCAAGCATGTAAACATCATCATATAACATTTTCAATAAATTGCAATTCTTCATAACTTCTACAGTTCAGTAAACCCTGTCCGGGTCCTACTGGTCTTCTTTAAACATGGCAGCATCTTCCATACCTGCAGCTGGAAGCATACTGTGCGTTCTGTAACGCATCACAATAAGATTGTGTCCTGCTACCGGTGTCTGTGTAGCTACAGTTCTCATTTCAACTCTGACTTTGCGATTTCCTGGAGGCCTGACAGGTGCCTCTTCTAAACTTAGGCTCTGCAGCGTTTCCAATGGTGACGTAGATGTGCGGTCTAGCTCAGTTGAGAGCGCATTTGCAGTCGCTGCGCTCTTTAGCGTTGCAGAATGGAACGCAGGTGCACGGAGTGGCTCAGTAGAGGGCGCATTTGCAATCATTGTGCTCTTCAGCGTGGCAGAATGGAACGCAGGTGCGCGGCCGGGCGCTGATGTGGCTGGGGCCTCGGACGCTGAGACGCGGGGTGCGTTGCCGACTTCAGGGACTGGGTCGCTGATTCGGGAGACATTCAGGGCATACCACCCCTTAAGACCCCAGTGCCGCGTGTAGGTGACAACATCCCCAATTAACAAATCCCGTCCCGGGTGCCCTTCTGGCAGGTGTGACTCTACATCTCTGCGATTTACAAAAACCTCCTGGTACAGGCCTGGTTCATGGATGAATCCCCAGCCTCCCTGGAGTTTGAAGTCTCTAATGGCCCCCTGGCGCCGCGGTTCCCGGAGCGTACCTTTGTCTCGCCTGACGATCTCTTTGTCAGCAAGATCTTTCTCCCGGTACCTCTGGCGAAGCTGCTGCGCCTCTCACTGCTCCCGCTGCTGCCGCTGCTCCTGCTCACGGCGTCTCCACTCGTTCTCCTTCTGGGCGGCGTATTCCACATCGTCCAGGTGCTCCATCTCCTCCCAGTCGATTTCCATCGCTAGTGGCTGGGGATCTTCCGGTGTCCCTACCGGGAGATAGCTTTCCGCTGCGGCCTCTGGTTCCAGGCCTGGCTGGCGTTCCGGTCCAGGTAAGGCCTCCTCAGCCTCCTTCCCTCCCGCCGCGTCCTCGGCGGAGTCAGGATCAGCTCTTTTGGGGCCGGCCTCCGGTTCTTCTTCAGCCGCTGGTTCCAGTGGTGGCGCAGGTGACGGTTGTGCATCCAGGGGGGAGAGCAGCGCGTCCCACAGCAGCCGCTGTTTCAGGGCACGCCAGCTTTGCTCCATCGCCTCCATCTCTGCACGTTGTCGGGCCATATCCCTCAGCGCCTCATCCAATTCATCCACTCTCTGCATTTTCGGGTCGTTCTCCCGACCTGGGGACGGTTCAGGCACAGGCTGCAGCTCTTCAGGGTAACGGGGTCTGCGCACCACCATTCCTCCACACAGCATCTCCTGTCCTTCCGCCATCTCACTCCAGGCCAGACTGTGTGTTTCATCTGGAACACTCTGGATTTTTCCGTGGAGGCGGGACTTTCGCTTTCTCTTCTTAGCATGGAGGATGAAGAGGAGGCGGATCTCCCTTGCAGTCGGGCAGGCTCGGACATTGTAGTAACATTTAGACAGGGCGCCCATTACTTTCGCGCCACAGGGGGGGTACGCCCACAAATACACGCCCCTCTTCTTCACCAGCGCCTCAGGGCGCGAATATGGCGGCAAAATGGCAGAAAATGGCGCCAAAAATCACAAAAACGTAACACAGTCTTTTTGCACAAAACAATCCATTCTAGGCACACAGGACTCACATATTGCGAGCTTCGGATCCTGTTCGTGACGCCAAAAGATGAGTCGCACGTACCAGGGCCTGTGGGGTACTCGGCACCGAGCCCATTTACTTCACTGGGGGATGTCACGGGTAGCGCAGCTCGGTCCGTTGCCCTGGGCGCTCACTAAAAGGGGAATATTTACAGGGGATTATAGAAATGTTTGTGACGCCACCTGTGGTTCCTGGTCAGGGTGACCAGCGCTGCAGTGTAGATCCTCTGAGGGTATGGGGCAGCAAGGTGTTAAGTCTCTCACAGGCGAGACTGATCCCTCGGAGTATATGGCGGTGTAGGGTGCAGGAGCAATAATGCAGACACACACAAGACAGTCTCTTTCGGTACCTTTACTGGTGGTAGATTCAGGCACGTCCCGGGAAGCTGTCAGGGTGGAGGATGCACGTCCAGTAATCCACTGAGTAGGTGTAGGGCCTCCTTACATCTTTATATGTGTGAGTCTCTAACTTGCATAAAACAAAGTTTAACTCCGTTCTCTTTGCTACGCCCGGCTGACCTTGTGGTGGAGCCTTCTTTTGGACAGAACTAAGTCTCCATTTGCAGTGCACTGCTAGACTCCTGTTCTTCCTGACCCCGGTTACGTATCAGCACAATTGGGCCCCTGCGATCTGGAATCCAGCAGGGTCTCCGGTTTCTCCCACTAGTCTTGAAGAAGCTAGTAATCTCGGACCCGGTGTCCGGTAGTGCAGAGTGGAGGTCAGCTATCAATGCTGTCGACCTCTGTCACTCTCTCTTTCTTCTTTCTCCACTTGCCTGTCGCCCTACTCACACCTTTAACATAAGCACAATGGGATAGCAGTTTCTCTCAGTTCTGCTGCTCTTCAGCTCTGCTGCTCTTAGACTGCGGATTGCAGACTGACTGAGCTCTCTGAGACGACTAAATGACTGTCTTCTCTGAGGTGGCTGCACAGACTGAACTGAACCCAACTCAACTCCTCTCAACTCAACAACAAACTACAACTACCACTCACTAATCCCATCTCCACACCCTTATATACCTGCGTACTCTAAAGGGCTCCCTCTGGTGGCACCAGGAAAATGTGGAGTGTGAATGAATTGTGAATGGTGATTGTGAATTACCTTTCATGCATCCTCCAGGGTAACATGTGGCTCCAGAGTGCAGCTGGGCTACACAAATGCGCAGCGCGCAGGACAGTGTCAACGCTCCGACCTCTGAGCACTGGGACAGAGCAGGCCTAAGTCTTGGGGGCCTCAGTTCCTCATGTGTGCCGAGACAGGGAAGCTGGGTGACCTGCTGTGAACTGTATCCTGATACACCCATGTGCAACTACCGAGTAGTGTTAGACTCTGGCAATGTTAAGGACTCTAACCGTTCCTGCACTTCACCTTCTGGACCTAGGACCCCGTCAGGACAGCGACGATCCACCGTCGTCGCCAGGACCCGGGACGCTGTTTCCTTCAGGACTATGTTGGACCCCTTACACACCACGGCCTTGGTGCCATCGCTTGTATCCAAGATCCGGATCTCTGACATCGTCGGACTGATAAGTTTAACATTACTGAACTTTCCTCTCAACCTTCCCGCACCTGTTTGCCCCAGTTTGCAAATATCCCCTCAAATCAGTAATTACCCTACTCTCTCCCTGCATGGAGTATCCACTGTTTAAATAAACCCCACGTGAACCCTTGCTCTGCCTCTTACTGTTACTGCATCTTGCATCCTGGTCACATGTGCGGTTAGCACAGTTCAGTTACAGTGCAAGCTCAACCCTTTTGCATTTCCTCTCTGTGAAGTTAACAGAGCTGGGTAATCTGCATTTTGTTCACACTGTGTGGTGTTAACACAGTGTGTTTAAGGTGAATGCTCGCTGTTTTATTCCGTCATTGTTCACACTAGCAGCAGTTATACTTCCCTACATGGTGGACCCCAGTTTGCTAATGCACTTTAAATTATATTTTATTTTTAGTGCAATCCACCAACCCTAACAGGGTGTTTCTGGTATGCAGTAGATAGACCATAAGTGGTCCAAGGAAACACAACTGTAAGAGCGGAGGCAAGATCATATCCTCCCAAGTCTTACTGATGTACATGGAGAGTGAAGGCCCGACCACCTGAGTCTTGGTCTTTACTGGAATATCTACACTCTGTTCATGAATCAGAAAGCTTAGAGTGAGATCTATAGGTCATTCCCAGACAGTGAAGACTGTAGACTAGGGCAATACACGAATACATGGTGGCTGGAAGGTAGAGGGATAAGTTATGTTACTGTTCTGAGGCAATACTGTCATCTCAATCACTTTTTATATGTAACTCACTTTTTTCTTTTAGGACAGTATTGGCTGTTTGAGTTGAGATTTATAGAAACTCCATTTGCTGTGGCTGCCACCAACCGGTGTGTACCAAGCACTCAACCATAAAGTAACTGCATGGGACAAACAAGGAGGAATGCAGCACCACACAGCCTACTTGGGTTTACAGGTTTGTGAGTTTTCGCCAGTCAACTATGAGGGTTTCTAGACAGAACAGAATAATGGTAATCAGAAAGTTGAGGTGGACCCAGTCTAACATGACATGGAATTTACTGCAGGATATTTGTGGGTTTTGTGAATGTAAATCAGTAACAGCTTATTCTGTTGTAATCGTACACAAGTAGCAGGTGTTAGAATCTATTCAGTTTGACCATCTGCCATCTTGTTGTGGTTTCTGGCTGCTGGTCTTTTTCCCCTGGTGCTGGGCTTGTCATTGGAGAGTGAAGGCCCGACCACCTGAGTCTTGGTCTTTACTGGAATATCTACACTCTGTTCATGAATCAGAAAGCTTAGAGTGAGATCTATAGGTCATTCCCAGACAGTGAAGACTGTAGACTAGGGCAATACACGAATACATGGTGGCTGGAAGGTAGAGGGATAAGTTATGTTACTGTTCTGAGGCAATACTGTCATCTCAATCACTTTTTATATGTAACTCACTTTTTTCTTTTAGGACAGTATTGGCTGTTTGAGTTGAGATTTATAGAAACTCCATTTGCTGTGGCTGCCACCAACCGGTGTGTACCAAGCACTCAACCATAAAGTAACTGCATGGGACAAACAAGGAGGAATGCAGCACCACACAGCCTACTTGGGTTTACAGGTTTGTGAGTTTTCGCCAGTCAACTATGAGGGTTTCTAGACAGAACAGAATAATGGTAATCAGAAAGTTGAGGTGGACCCAGTCTAACATGACATGGAATTTACTGCAGGATATTTGTGGGTTTTGTGAATGTAAATCAGTAACAGCTTATTCTGTTGTAATCGTACACAAGTAGCAGGTGTTAGAATCTATTCAGTTTGACCATCTGCCATCTTGTTGTGGTTTCTGGCTGCTGGTCTTTTTCCCCTGGTGCTGGGCTTGTCATTGGTCAGGTGATTGTATTACCCTGCATCTGCCTTCCAGTCCTTGCTGGACATCAGTGTTAATCCTCTTGAGCTCTGGCTAGGAGCCTTGATAGCTTTATGTTATACTCTGTGCAGTTCTGGGAACTTTTTTCCTTTTGTTTCTGCAGCTTCCTTTGTTTCCCTGCTAGGAGGTTACCAGTGTTTTGTTCCCAGTCCCTAGTTCTTTCAGGAATAGCCTTCCTCCACCTTCAGGTCTTTGCTTGAGTCTAGACTAGGATCGTGGGTGGGTCTATTCTCAAGGAATAGATCACCCGCTCTATTCCTGAGTTGCAGACCCATAACAGTAGGCTGGTGTAATGCACAGTGCTCACTATTATGTAGCAACTTTTGTTGATTTGAAGATTATATATCCAGGCTATTATTCATACCTAACAGAGCAAAATGATTTGTCAGATATGTTTCTATCATGCAGCGTCTGATTCTTTGTAATTTGTCATCTTTGATCCATTTGTATTGATTATCTTCTCTTTTTCTTTCTGTAAATACATTATAATCTGTCTTATATTAAAGTGAGGTATCCATTAAGATCATTTTTTAACATCATTTGGTTGCTCTAGGGAAAAATTTGAAAGAAAGTCTTTTCCCCACCGCTACCCTTTTACTTCTAGGCTTTTGTTGACATTCTGTGATGGAACTACTACATTACGTGACCACTGCAGCTAATCTCTGAAGTTTGTAATTTGTACTAGATCATTGAGCCTAGTGATTGACTGCAGCTATCATGTACTGTAGTTGTGACATTATCATCAAAGACCGTGGCAGAGGGACATCACTGCGGCAGTGGAGGGTAAGTAACGCTGATCTTTATTATTTTTACCTAGAGCAAGTCAGTGGTGATAAAAAAAAGTATTCATGGAAAACCAGATCCTATAGAATTTGCCCCATCTTGGACTGGAGCAAAAGCTCATTTTTTTATGGTTGCTTCAACCTAACTGTCAATCTGATTACTAGGTAAATAAATAGGGATATTATTTTATTAATTTTAATTTATTATATTAATTATTTTATTTTTACATGTTATTTAATTTTAAGAATATTATTTTATGTTTATGCTAGATTAGATACCCAAAAAACATATTTCTTGTAAGATGACTGATTCGGCAGATGTCTCTCAACAGGGATAGAGTTATGCAGTGAATCTGACCTACTTCCATTTTCCTGCAGCAGTAAATATAATTAAAATAGTTACTTAACCCTATCATTAATAGTGTGTGAGTCTAGGTTGGCTGGTGTACCATGCAATGGATGTCATGCTGGATCACAGAATGTCTAGAGAATATTACTGTTCTTATCGAGTTTCTGCAGCTGGCGCTGGAGGTCTGACAAGATCACAGATAGCAGAAAGCCGTTAGCAGGACAGATTATAGAACGGAAATAGAAGGACATTGTGTGTGCATTAAAAATGAAGAATACTCGCTACACATAGCTAAAAGAAGTTTACCATGAAGCCAACTCTCACTGTGTGCTTACACATTCCCTCCTTGGTAGTACAAATATATATAGAGAGAGGATTAGGTTTGTAGTGGCAACTATCAGGTTTGGGGATTGTCTTATAAACAACATTTATCATGTAAGTACAGTATAGATGGTAAATGTTGTGAGACAGTGAAGGAATATGTGTTGAATGGGGTGTACATTTCACCTAGGTACTTTGCTGACTGGGATAAGGGAAATGTATGGTTTTGTAAAACTAGTGGTGGAGAAAGGTCACTACACCTGCCATTCAGTATACACTTTCAGTTCAAACCTGTGGCCACTCAGGTGATAATTAGAAAGCCAGAAGTAGGTGTCTGGGAATACAGACAGGGAGCTCGCTTAGTCTGGACAGGAGTCCAGGCACAGGAGGAGACTCCGGGAGGGGAGCTCGCTCAGTCTGGGTGCTGGATGCGCCCCCAGACACAAGAGGTGTCTCTGCGAAACTCCATGTTGGTAACTACTGAATATAAGGGGAGCTCTCTCAATCTGGATGCTGGAGGTGCTTCCAGATACAAGAGGAGTCTCTAGGAAAACCACGCTGGTAACTGCTGAACATATGTGTTGTTTTGGGCCAGGCTGTTAGAGTCTGGTCCCTGATAGTGAGGGAATCTATCTGTGTGAAGTGAGTAGCCGGAGAGGCTCAGGATTTCTGTTTATGAGTTGTTTTTATCACGTTCTGTTTGCTGTGGACTTTAATAAAGCTGGTTGCGGCCAGTTTACACCACAACTGCTGTCTGAATGAACTGTTTCTATGCCACTCCGTCTACCAGGATGGCGATCCCAGAGCTATATCCCCTGAAAAGCTTACAATTGGTGCTAGAATGTGCAGGCAGCACAGTGGCTAGAGACAGCAGTAAAGGAGAAGTCTGTTGAAGCAGCAGCAAAAAAAAAAAAAAAAGTGTGTCAGCAAAAGAAACGTCTGTTGGAGCAGTCTTAAAGAGACAGTAGCCCTAATAGAGTTTGCAAAAGGAAAAAAAAAAAAGTGTCTGCACAGCAAAGCTGAACTTTCTGTGAAAAAGACTTTGGAGTGTGTATGTCTTGAGTGAAGACTGCCGTTGTTGAGACAGAGAAGTCTGACAGCGTGGATGACAGCCTGGAGGCGCTGATTAAACAAAGGGCGCAAGTTGGTGTGCAACATAAGACTGCCGTTGTTGAGACAAATAAATCCGGCAGTATGGAGGAGCTCATTAAGCACCTGGTCCAGGCCCAGCAGAGCTGGCAGCAGGCCCAGCAGAGCATGCAGCAGGCCCAGCAGAGCTGGCAGCAGCAGCAGCAGGAGACTAACCGGTTGTTTTTTGAGCAGATTGCAGCACTAAAAAAAACTTTCAGCGCCTCATCCCAGAGTGGTGTTGCAGGGGCACCTGTGTTGCCTGCAGTGAAGAAGAGGCTGGAGCCTGACGTCGGCAGACATGTCGGCATGGTCGAAGAGATGATGGACCCCTACTACCGAGTACTAAAGAAGGAGCGGGAGGCTGCCGTCAGCAAACCTGATCATAAGGTTGAAAAGGTGATAGTGGACCACTACACCCGAGCACGTCCTCCTGAGGTACAGCCAGAGGTCGGACAAGGAGGACACCAGGACGCCACTCGTATGGTCAGCCTGATGGAGAGGGCCTTCGCTACCAAAGACTGCCTCCGTGACCAGCCGTCTGAGAGGTCGTCACTTCAGAGTTCCTGGGCCCCGAACTCTCCTGGTAAGAGCGTTCCAGCTGTTGGGGACATGGGGTATGTTGATAGACGGGTTCAGGCCCGAGGGGACATATGGGTGGAAAAGTGTGATGGACAGTGTTGGAGATGTCGTGAAATTGCAGCCAACTGTCCACTAGAGGGGGAGCCTATGTACTGTGATGTTGGCAGGTCCCTCTCTCTCTGCGCAGAACCTGTGTGTGTGGCCACCTCAGCCGAAGAGAATGGACCACAGGTGTCCCCGGTGGTTGTAAATGACTGCCCAGCACAGGCCCTACTGGACTCAGGGAGTCAAGTGACTCTCGTACGTGACTGCTTGATTGATAGGGACTTCATCCCTGATAAACACCTGAGTGTGGTGTGCATCCATGGAGACACCAAAGTCTACCCAGAGACTGCCGTGGACTTGGTCCCCAAACTCGGGGAGGTTTCATGGGAAGTGGGGGTAGTGAAGAACCTGGTGCACCCAGTCATATTGGGTAATGACTTTCCCCGATCTAAGGATCTCTGGGGGAAAAATGATTCTGTTGGACAGTGTGATGAAGCTCCTACTGAGGGTGCGCAGTCCCGAGGGGCGGAACACAATGCTAGTGGGCCGTTTAAACTTATGTGATAATAATGATGATGATGATGATCATGATAATGATGATGACCATGATAATAATGATGATGATGCTGATAATGATAATGATGATGATCATGATAGTGATGATGATACTGATCATAATCATGGTAATGATACTGATAATGATGATGACAGTGATAAAGATGAAATTCCTTTGCAGGTGATGTTGGGAGACGAGGATGGTGGTTCTCGGGAACCGAGTGTCCCTGACCTACCTATGTCCTGTGACAATTTTGGGAGTGAGCAGTTGCGAGACCCCACTCTTAAAACGGCACAGGAAAATATAAGTGTTCTAAATGAGGTTTCCCAAGAGCCTGACTCTGAGAAGAGGTTTCCTCATGCTGCCATGAACAATAACCTGTTATATAGGGACACTGAAGTCCAGGGAGAGGTCGTGAGTCAGCTCCTGGTACCTGAGCTACATAGAAGTATAGTGCTGGGGTTGTCACATAGTCACATACTTGATGGACCACCTGAGGGAAACCAGGGAAAAGATGGTGAAGTTAATGTTTTGGATGACATTTTAACTGAGGTTCCAGATCAAGGTGATGAATTGTATAACCCTGAAAGTGAGCAGGATGTGAATGAGAATGAATTGTATAACCCTGAAAGTGAGCCGGATGTGAATGAGAAAAAAGGGTCAGACAGGGATAGTGGTAGTGGTAGTGAATCATCTGATGACGATCAAGCAAACGGTGCAAATGAGGAAGGCATGGTAGCAGAGGAGGTTGAGGGTCCTGAGAAGAAAGCTGATGCTGACCTTACAGCCGGACAGAAGATGGCATCTGAAGATAGTTTACAGTTGGCAGATTCCCTGGCGAAGACCAAGGTGAAAGGAGGAGAGCTGAGCTTTAGAGGCAGGACTCTGAAACTGAACACCGCACCAGTAGATGTTGTTGAGAATGAGAAGTTATCAATGTATAGTATGGAGCTGCATCATGCCAAGGACTCTGAAGGTAATGCTGCAGAGGTGGAAAAAGCCATAGAAGTGGTAGACACCAAACCAGATGCCTCATCAGAAGCTAAGGTCTCAAGTGGAGCTGTGAGGAACAAGATTGAGGATGTGGGGGCTGACTCTGCCCAGGAATTTGTTTCGGCCGGAGACAGTGGCGTGGACGGTTTACTGTCCGGATCAGTAGCGGCAACTCGCAAAGTTCAGGCTGGAAGTTCGGCACCAGGTGATCCATCAGTGTTCCCGAGCGACACAAAGGATCTGGATAAAGCACAAGATGAGATTTTGAGACATCAGGCTGGCATTGGTGAGCTCAAGCGCACTTTCACGGAGTCTACATCTAAGCCACGTACCAACGAATGGGAAAAACGATGTATCACTCCGTTGCCGCTGCAGATACACGGAAGCTCAGATGGGATGCAGAACGTGGTGGAAGAGAAGAGTCAGGCGGGGTCTGAGTATACAGATGCAGCTATCAAGGAGAACTTGAAAGCTGGAATAAATGGAGATATTGGATACCATAATGAAGAGCCTGAAGAAGGGGCCGAAGACGTAAAAGACGTCCAACAGCTACAGGAGAAGATGCGTCTCCATGAAGTCTCCACCAAAGAAATGAAGACTGATATTGTTGCATTACGCGAGCAGCTGCGGCAGTGTAAACTAGATGTGCTATTTCTTCGCCGGGAACGTGAGCGGTGCCAGCAGTTGCTCCAGAGAGCACGAAGTGACAGGGAAAGTGTATATAGTATCTTGCAAGATCAAGAAAAAATGGTTGCACCGGTACCAGATGAATTAATTACTTCTCAGAAAAAACTTCAAACTGTGATGAAGGAGCGTGATGAGGGCCATGAGCACCTTCTTGAGAAGGCCAATGAAGTAAAAGGAAGGATACAGGGAATCTCTTCGTTGCGAGAGCAAATGCTGCTCAATGGGTTTAAGGCTCTATATAAGAATGCTGCTGTTACGATAGAACATTACAATTCAGCTGAAGATTTAGAGGATGAATTATGTGGACTGAGAAAGAAAAACGATCAGCTCCTTCTACAATGCCAGTCGTTTGAACAGTGTAGCTTAAAATGGTCAGAGACCATGGCAGAGGAGCTTAAGTTCTGTGAAATAGACTTTATGAATCAACTGATATTTAAGAAAGTAGATGTGCTAAAGAAGGTTCAGGGGGAATTAGAGAAAAGTGAAAAAACCCCTATACCTCCTGTGATAGTTGGTGACACATGGTCAGTGCACCAGAAACAGGAAGTACGAGAGTTTCTGAGGAAGAATCAGCAGAGGTGTTCCGACGTGCCTGGACGTACTTCTCTGGAGAGGCACTATACCGAAACTGAGCCCGGCACTAAGGTCAAGCTGAAACCGTGCAGGATACCCGAGGCCCGCAGAGAGCATAGGCCTGGGAGGGTACAGGGTAGTGCGGATGCTTCAGGTGAAGATACAGATGACAATAGTGAAGATGAAGTTGATGATGGCCATGACTTGTCCGGAGTTCACTGTCTCTTTAGGATTGTTGACCAGCCCTCCGGTCTGGATGACCAGTCCTCCGGTCTGGAGAAGAGGGGGGGGATATGTGAGACAGTGAAGGAATATGTGTTGAATGGGGTGTACATTTCACCTAGGTACTTTGCTGACTGGGATAAGGGAAATGTATGGTTTTGTAAAACTAGTGGTGGAGAAAGGTCACTACACCTGCCATTCAGTATACACTTTCAGCTCAAACCTGTGGCCACTCAGGTGATAATTAGGAAGCCAGAAGTAGGTGTCTGGGAATACAGACAGGGAGCTCGCTTAGTCTGGACAGGAGTCCAGGCACAGGAGGAGACTCCGGGAGGGGAGCTCGCTCAGTCTGGGTGCTGGATGCGCCCCGGACACAAGAGGTGTCTCTGCGAAACTCCATGTTGGTAACTACTGAATATAAGGGGAGCTCTCTCAATCTGGATGCTGGAGGTGCTTCCAGATACAAGAGGAGTCTCTGGGAAAACCACGCTGGTAACTGCTGAACATATGTGTTGTTTTGGGCCAGGC
Source organism: Oophaga sylvatica (assembly GCA_033576555.1). NCBI lineage: Eukaryota > Metazoa > Chordata > Amphibia > Anura > Dendrobatidae > Oophaga > Oophaga sylvatica. The sequence goes on along the minus strand of JARQOD010000003.1, from coordinate 182,368,677 downwards.
TGTTAGAGTCTGGTCCCTGATAGTGAGGGAATCTATCTGTGTGAAGTGAGTAGCCGGAGAGGCTCAGGATTTCTGTTTATGAGTTGTTTTTATCACGTTCTGTTTGCTGTGGACTTTAATAAAGCTGGTTGCGGCCAGTTTACACCAGAACTGCTGTCTGAATGAACTGTTTCTATGCCACTCCGTCTACCAGGATGGCGATCCCAGAGCTATATCCCCTGAAAAGCTTACAATGTATAATCACTAGGGATTTGGCTCCTAATACCCTCACCAATCCTGACAATAAAAGCTCTAAAGGTACTGCCACACTAAACAATCCCGCTAGCGATCACTATAACGACGCATACTAATGCGATCGCTAGCGGGATTGTTTCTATATCGCTAAATGCTGCCGCATTTAGCGATATAGTTCCCGACGCTATCGCCGTTAGCGATCTTCTTAACGACTTTAGCGGTACAAAAGTACCGCTAAATCGCTAAGAAAAGGTGCCACACAGCGATAAGATACTTACCCAGCGGGAGCGCCGACGAGAAAATAGGGTCCGGAACGATTCCAGCGACGAGCGAGATCACAGCAGGAAGCTCGTCGCTGGAAGCTGCCGCACTGAACAATATCGCTAACGGGATCGCTAAATAGTGACGTTTTTTAGCGATCCCGTTAGCGATATTGTTTAGTGTGGCATACCCTTAAGTCCCATGTGTAAATGGAGCAGTAGTGAGCATGTGAGACCACCACTCCTACAGAAGATAGTGAATGAAGAAGTAGTCACAAATATACACTACCAATGCAGTGACACAAGGGATTTTAACACCTCATTGTTGAGACTGTTCAAGTCACAATAGCTGTCACCCAGCCAGAAGCAATTGTAGCTTTTTTGCTGCATGAAGTGAAAATTGAAATCGGACCCTTCTTCACGGTGCAATTTAAACCTGCAGTGCATAAGCACAATTCTGTCATTGTTTTTTGAGTTTTGCTTTTATAGTAATCATTCATTATTCTTTAATTACCGTAGGGGTCTTAAATCTGCTATCGTCCAATTGCTTAATCTATATACCACAGTATTTCAGTATATAGAAGAAATCTGTGTATTCTATTAAGGAATTCAGTACCAGGGCCATGGTCAGTATAGGAATACAGCACCAGAACCACCAACAGTACATGAATACAGTACCATAACCACTATCAGTACAGGAATGCAACATCAGAATCAACAACAGTACATGAATACAGCACCTGAAACCCCAGCAGTACAGTAACACTGCACTAGAACCATTGTCGGTATATAAAAACATTGTAACACCCGTGCCTGTGCTCTGTCTGCTCCCCGCTGCTCTGCCTCTGGTCTCTCCCCTGCTCCTTGGGTGCGGCCAGCAGATTTCTGGGTATGTTGCTGAGGTCGCATGTGCTCTCCCGGTCTTTTAAAGGGATAGCGCGCATTTTTCAAAAATGCTGTTAACCAATGGGGTCATAGTGTGTGCTATTTCTGGCCCCTCTGCCATAGAGAGGGCACCGGAGCACCAAGTGTTTGCTGTTGCTAGTTTCTGGTTTAGTGTTCTAATGTGCCTGTGTTCTGTTGTGCTTTACCAGTGTCCTGCAAGTACCCAGCTAATACTGTTTGTCTTCTCAGACTATCAGCAGTTTGCTACTCCATACCCGGGACAATACCAGTGCTGCCTGTGCAAGTTCCACCCTGCTCAGCCGTCCGTCATTCCATTACCCAGGACGACGTCAGTAATGCCTGTGCCAGCTCCGTCCTGACCAGCCGCTTCCCGCTTGTCAAGTTCAACGCTACCAGTTATCCCTGCCTGTTCACCTGTTCCGCTGGGCCAGCTCCCACGTGTCCGGGGTCTAACTGGAGTTAGCACCTTCGTCCCCTGGGCACTCCAATCTGACCCTGTTCGAGGGGTCTTACTACAGGTGTCTGGGGCTCGCATAGTCACGCCCCCTTTGGAGCCCCCCAGTCCGTGGTCCCGTGGTTCCACAAAAATAGCAATTAACGAATGTGCACTACAACATCTGTGCCTCCGCTTCCATTCATTACAAACATCACAAGAACCATCGTGATAAGTACCTGAATACAGCAGCAGAACCACCATCAACACAAGAAACACCCACCAGAACCATTGTCAGTACATAAACACATTACCAGAACCACAATCATTAGTATTTGAATATAACACCAGAATCACAAATCAGAATATGGATACATCAGAACCTTTATAAGTACATGAATACAATACTATCAACAATATAAGTACATGAATAAGGCTCCAAGCACAGTACAATAACAATGTTGGGTCATAAAATACAGTGGCATCAAATGAATCTAGTATGTCTTTAACAATAATATGGATATACTAGGAGTTGTTGTTACCAGTCATCATCAGGCTGCAGACCATACAAGAACAGTACTGATTAGACTCAGGCAGTATCAAAAATATAAATTTACACACAGGTACTTTACTTGTGACATCTTCTCCGATTGGTGTTGTTCCCATCTCTTTGGTCTTCATTTGGTCCAGAGTCAGACCCCATGATGGCTTTAGACATCCACAGCTCGTCTCTGCAAACTTCCTTATTTACATTTCTTATTCATCCTATCCTGACATAATGGCTTTAAAAATAATAGTGTCATTATAATTGTACCTGAATAAAAATATCTGCCCATGTTGTGCCCCTGAATAATAATAATTACCACGCACTGTGTTACCTGCACAAAATAGTGTTCCCTCTTTGTCTCTCTTATGGTACCTAACCTCCACACTGTCCTCATCTATAAAATATTGCCTCCACACCATCTGCCCTTATGAACCACAACACAACATCACCCCTTATGAACTATAACCTTCACTCCATGCCCCATTATGAACTATAACCACCAAGATTTCTCTGCTTTATGCTGTCCTCTCTCCACTGTTTCTGTCTAGGCTGTCCCTGTCTCCACACTGCCTTTATGCTGCCCCCTCCAGTCTGACCTCATCTTCAGTGTATATCACTCTCTTTACTGCTTCCTCTCTCTACTACCCCTTTAGGCTAGGTAAACATTAGCGTTTCTGTGCGCAGTGTATCGTCTGCATGCACAAACGCATGCCAAAATGCATTTAGATGCATGCTTAAGCTGCGTTTTTATCCACATCAGCTTACGCATGACGCCCAAAAAAAAAACCGCTGCATGTACATACGTTTGTATGCGTTTTGGCATGCATTTGCGTTGTATTTGCGCATACATTCGAAATTTCCAGGAGAATTTCCTTGACACAAGCCACGTCCAATGGGCGTGTCTCATGTTCTGTATATAGACCCTTGCACAGATTTCCTGGACATGCTGTCTGAAGTACGAATTCGTATCGAAAGCATCCATGCACATATCCATGAGTAGCAATGCGTTCCCATAGACAGTAATACGTTGTTTTGACGCACTCATCCGCATGCCTGCGCATATTTGACGGATCAAAAATGCACCATGTTGCGTTCGGCGGGCGTGGCGAAACGACGCATGCGGACACATCCGCACTCAAACTGATGCAAATGCATGTCCCTGCGTACACAATGTTAAACATAGGTATGCAAGACGCATGCGGAGCGATGCGGATCTGTACGCAGGCATACGCTGCGCACACATACACTAATGTGAACCCGGCCTTATACTATACCCTGTTTCTATTGTGCATGCTCTCTATACTGCCTCATCTGTATACAATGTCTATTCTTGACAGCCACCTATACACAATTTGATGGCTCCCATAGCCCTCCATACACAGCATAATGGCCCCAAAAGCCACTTTTAACAATATGATGGCTCCACTGCCCCCACAGACAATATAATGGTGACTATAGCCCCCTATAAACAGTATGATGTCCCCATATATCTACTATACTCAATGTGATAATCTACAGTTCCTTTGTACACAGTATAAAGTTTTATAGTCTCTCTATACACAGTATGATGTCCGATAGCCCCCATAAACAGCATTAGGGTTCTGAATTGATTACACTGAGGTTATCAAGCAGTGAATAACCCCTTTAAATGAAACTGGAATAATAGTTGCTAAGGTGTCTGGTGTTATATAGTGACACGTGATCACTTGCAGTAAAATGACAGCATGACCTCAATTCCAAGACTAACTAGGATAAGATCACTGTAACCTTTCAATCGTCACAAAAAAACTACTTTATGGTTGGAAATTCTCCTGAAATCTCATTCCTTATAGAGACAGAGAGGTTAGGGTAAAACACGTATATCATAACTTAAGAGCAACGAAGAGTTGCCGTGTACCGCTAACTTTGTGGATCTGTCACCTCACCTCCCACCCATCATCATTGATTGACAGCCACAATGAAGAGGGAGGCAGTACCAGCATCTTCTTCATGAAAGCAGTCAATTTACAAGTATGACTCTCAAGAAAGTGTTTGTTTGGGATTAAACCACTGATGACTTATCCGATAGGTTGTCAATATGAGATCAGTGGAGTTCCGACACCCAGAACCCCCACCAATCAGCTGATATCTGCATTGGCAATGGCTAGATATAAGCAGCTCCGTACATTTTTTTTTACGGACAATTGCTGAGCATTGCACACAGTATTTCTATAAGGTGCCTTGTATGGCTATAGAGACTAATATTAGGTGACAACTATATTGTACATTATTTGGACACTGTGCAGTGTAATTATTTGGATACTGGTTTGATACCAATAAGCAATGTACAGTATGAGTGTAACATGTCTTTAGGGCACTGTATTGTCTAGATACTGTATATTCAATATGTAGAATTTAGTCACACTATAATGTATTATTTAGGTACAGTATGGCGTATTATTTGGCCATCATATTGTTTGCGTAAAGTATGGAACAATGTTTGAAGTGCTTAAAGGGAATCTGTCAGTAGGACCACTGTCACTTTATGAGGTTATAGCTCTGGAACGTTTCAACGGATCCCATTGATTCTGAGAATGTTTTTTCGTGACATATTGTACTTCATGCTAGTGGTAAAATTTCTTCGATATAACTTGCGTTTATTTATGAAAAAAAGGAAATTTGGCAAATATTTTGAAAATGTTACAATTTTCTAACTTTTAATCTTTGTGCCCTGAAATCAGACAGTGGTGTCACACAAACTAGTTAATAAATAACATTTCCCACATGTCTATTTTACAGGAGCACAATTAATGGAGGAATATCTTTTTTTGTTAGGAAGTTATAAAAGTTAAAGTTGACCAGCTTTAAACTTCTCCACAACAGTATCACGGATCTGCCTGTTGTGTTCCTTGGTCATCATGATGCTCTCTGTGCTTCAAACAGAATCCTGGGGGCATAATCTGTGGAACATATGGGGGCATAATATGGAGCATATGGGGGTATAATCTGTGGAACATATGGGGCATAATCTGGAGCATATGGGGGCATAATATGGAGCATATGGGGGCATAATCTGTGGAGCATATGGGGCATAATCTGGAGCATATGGGGGCATAATCTGTGGAACATATGGGGCATAATCTGGAGCATATGGGGGCATAATCTGTGGATCATACGGGGGCATAATCTGTGGAATATATGGGGGCATAATCTGTGGAGCATATTGGGCATAATCTGTGGAGCATATGGGGGCATAATCTGTGGAGCATCATATGGGGGCATAATCATTTTTCACCCTAGGCTTATACGCGAGTCAATAAGTTTTCCCAGTTTTTTGTGGCAAAATTAGGGGGGTCGGCTTATACACGGGTCGGCTTATACATGAGTATATACGGTAAATAACAGAACAGAAAAAGTCCCGGCACCAGTACCGGTCTGCTGGTATGCGACTGCCCAGTAAAACAGTGCGGTGAAGATCCAGAAGGGAGGAAACTCGGGTGCTTGCTGGAAAAGAAGATAATCACAATGTCCAGAAAATAGAAGAGGCAGCACTCACCGTTCCTGATGAAATCCTTTATTCAAAGACGTGGACTCATGGCGATGGGAGATATGCGTGTGGACAGGATCAGACTACGGCCGTTTTGCGCTGTGATGTAGTCTGTAAAAACCCGTTGTCGCCTACATGCCTGCTGTCCCAGTCCTCCACATTAGTGCACAATATGGCCAGAAAGTTCACCTAAATTAGCACATCAGGTGTTCAGTTATTTTAGCTGTATTTCTACGTTCTCAAGGAAACTGGAACATTTTATACATTTATCTATGCTCATTTAATCACTATCATGAAATGATACGATTGTGGTCACCGTGATTTTACAAGATTCTGTATCCATCATAAAATCCAATATATCTTTTAAGAAAAAGTTCATTCTGAGACATTGATTTCCCAGGAGGTAGAAAAGATGGATGCTTTTGTTATTGCATGTACAATAGCTGGTCTTTTTCTTGTTCAGGATTTAAAAGAATCTGGAGAAAAGAACATTAAAGGAAAGGGGATAATTATGATGTCCAAAGTGATGAAAGTTTAAAAGACAAAAAAATTGAAGAGGAAAGCTATAATTGAAGGATTCACATCTGTGTTTGGAGCCATTCCTGGTTTTCCCCAACAAATACTGATAAAACACTGACTAAAATTACAGTGTGAAAAGGCCTAAGACTGCTAAATAACAGGGCTCATGGGTGCATTTTAATGCCTGTGTAATATACATCATGCCTGGACCTGCGGTGATTCAACTGAACCTCTGGACTCCCTATGGCTCCTTTCACACAAGTTTATTTTGCTTCAGTATTCCATCCGTTTTTTCTGCACATAGTACAAAGCAAATGTTAATCTATGGAGCTATTCACATGGGCATATAAACAAGGTGTGCATCTTAACCCTTCCTCGATATGTGATGCAAATATATGTCACATGTTGGGTATGCATGTTTAACCCCTTTACCCCCGAGGGTTGTTTGCATTAATGACCGTGCCAATTTTTACAATTCTGACCACTGTCCCTTTATGAGGTTATAACTCTGGAACGCTTCAACGGATCTTCGCGATTCTGAGACTGTTTTTTCGTGACATATTGTACTTCATGATAGTGGTAAAATTTCTTCGATATAACTTGGGTTTATTTATGAAAAAAATGGAAATATGGTGAAAATTTTGAAAAATTTGCTATTTTCAAATTTGAATTTTTATGCCCTTAAAACAGAGAAATATGTCACACAAAATAGTTACTAAATAACATTTCCCACATGTCTACTTTACATCAGCACAATTTTGGAAGCAAATTTTTCTTTTGTTAGGAAGTTATAAGGGTTAAAAGTTGACCAGCGATCTCTCATTTTTACAACAAAATTTACAAAGCCATTTTTTTTAGGGACCACCTCACATTTGAAGTCATTCTAAAAACTGCACCCCTCAAGGTACTCAAAACCACATTCAAGAAGTTTATTAACCCTTCAGGTGCTTCACAGGAATTTTTGGAATATGGAAGGAAAAAATGAACATTTAACTTTTTAGTCACAAAAATGATCTTCAAACAATTTTTTTATTTTCACAAGGGTACAAGGAGAAAATTGACAGATAAAGTTGTTGTGCAATTTCTCCTGAGTATGCCGATACCCCATATGTGGGGGAAAACCACTGTTTGGGCACACGGCAGAGCTCGGAAGGGAAGGAGCACCATTTGACTTTTTCAAACCAAAATTTAGCTGGAATTGAGATCAGATGCCATGTCGCGTTTGGAGAGCCACTGATGTGCCTAAACAGTGGAAACCCCCCAATTCTAACTCCAACCCTAACCCCAACACACCCCTAACCCCAATCCCAACCCTAACCACAAACCTAATCCTAACACACCCCTAACCCTAATCCCAACCCTAACCCTAATACTAACCATAACCCTAACCCTAATGAGAAAATGGAAATAAATACATTTTTTTATTTTATTATTTTTCCCTAACTAAGGCCTCTTTCACACGTCAGTGGCTCCGGTACGTGTAGTGATAGTTTCCTCACGTAGCTGCCCGTGCCGTCCGTGTGGTCCTGATGCAGCACACGTGTGCCACACGAATATACCACGTATTTACATGGACACACGGACACGGATATCTTCGGTACCGATTTTTCCGGTACCGGAAATATCTGGACGTGTGAGACTGGCCTAAGAGAGTGATAAAGGGGGGTTTGATTTACTATTTATAGCGGGGTTTTATAGCTGGTTTTTATGTTTGGCAACTGTCACACACTAAAAGACGCTTTTTATTAAAAAAAATATTTGCATCACCACATTTTGAGAGCTATAATTTTTCCATATTTTGGCCCATAGAGTCATGTGAGGTCTTATTTTTTGCGGGACGAGTTGATGGTTTTATTGGTACCATTTTCGGGCCCATGACATTTTTTGATCGCTTTTTATTCCGATTTTTGAGATGCATAATGAACAAAAACCAGCAATTCATGAATTTCTTTTGGGGGGGTCGTTTATACCGTTCCGCGTGTGGTAAAATTGATAAGGCAGTTTTATTTTTCCGGTCAGTATGATTACAGTGATACCTCATTTATATCTTTTTTCTATGTTTTGCCACTTTTATACAATAAAAACTTATTTTATTTAAAAAATAATTATTTTTGCATTGCTTTTTTCTATAACTTTTATAGCTATAACTTTTTTATTTTTTTGCTGATGGCACTGTATGGCAGCTCATTTTTTGCAGGACAAAATGACGTTTTCAGCGGTACCATGTTTATTTTATATCCGTCTTTTTGATCTTGTGATATTCCACTTTTTGTTTGGCGGTATAATGATAAAGCATTTTTTTGCTTTTTCCTTTTTTTTTTAAGAGGTTCACTAAAGGGGTTAACTAGTGGGACAGTTTTATAGGGTGGGTCGTTACAGACGCGGCGATACTAAATATGTGTAATTTTATTGTTTTTTTATTTACATAATAATGTGTTTATTGGGGAAATATTTTTTTTAATTTATTTATTTAGGGATTTTTAAAAAAAATATTTTTACATAGTATAATATTTTTTTTTAATTTTTACATTGTCCCAGGGTGGGACATCACTATATAGTGTCAGACCGCAGATCTGAAACTGCACAGCACTGTGTCAAATCAGCGATCTGACAGTCAGTGCAGGAGTCTTGCCGGTGCCTGCTCTCAGTAGGCACTGACATGCCACGTCCCTGCAGGACCCGAAGGACCCCACGGCAATCTTGGATCCGGGGACCTGCAGGGAGGAGGCACTTGGAAACCCCATCCTTTAATCTCCTCCTTTTACATAACAGAAATTTAGATTACTTCCGTTTCTATGGTAGAATTTGTTACCAAACTATATACTGTAGGAGGGATATTGGAAGAAAAAATTATTCATAAAAAACCTTCCTTCTCACCCCCAATGAGGGTGGTCTTTTTTTGTCCTTCCTCATTCTCGAATCCTCTACCAGAGGCCTGGGTGATTGAGTGTTCTGCGCAGGATCTTAGTTGTTCCCACAATTACGCTTTTCTGGACAGAGTTGAGATGTTGCTCCTGGGATCTGTTGTAGCCATTCTTCCAACTTAGGGGTCACTGTTCCAAGTGCTCCTATCACCACTGGAATTACTGTTGCCTTCACCTTCCACATCTTCTCCAGTTCTCCTTTGAGGCCCTGGTATTTCTCCAGCTTCTCATATTCCTTCTGTCTGATGTTGCTGTGACTTGGCACTGCCACATCTATTATCATTGCTGTCTTTTGCTCCTTGTCTACTATCACAATGTCTGGTTAGTTAGCCAACACCTGCTTATCCATCTGGATCTTCAAGTCCCACAGGATTTTAGCCCTTTCATTTTCCACCACTTTCTCTGGGGTCTCCCAGCTAGACTTAGGGGGACTTAGCCCATATGCTGTACAGATGTCCCTGTATACAATTCCCGCTACTTGGTTGTGGCGTTCGGTACACGCTATTCCTGCTAGCATTTTGCATCCTGCCACTATGTGTTGGACTTTTTCTGTTGTTTCTTTGCATAGTCCTGCTTCTATGGATCTGGTACTTAGTGCTTGCTCTTGTGCTGCTATGATTAGTGCTTATGTGCTGTCTCAGAGTCCCGCTTTCTCCAGCCATTGGTAGGATTTCTCCATGTCAGCCACCTCCATTATCAGTCGATGGTTCATCTCATGCAGCGGCTTGTCTTGCCAAGGCGCTTCATGTTCCTGTTCTTCCTTCCAGATCTGTTGTTGTTGCTACCTTAGACATTCTCTCAGCATCTCATTTTTTGGTGCCATTTTTCTGATGTATTCCTGGATACTCCTTGTTTCATCTGTGATGGTGGCTTGGATGCTTATCAAGCCTCAGCTACCCTCCTTTCTGTTGGTATACAATAGCATTTATGTACATTTAATCGAAGTACATTTATCAAAGTATCTGGCAGTTATACCATGGCAGAATCTAACGCTCATCTCTATTTTCTTCATACAAGTATTTAGCTCATTCAATCTCCTGATCCTGCATGTCTTCAGTCACTCTATTCTATGCCAGCAAGCAGATTCTAATGGTATTTAGCTCATTCAATCTCCTGATCCTGCATGTATTCAGTCACTGTATTCTATGCCAGCAAGAACATTCTGATGGTATTTAGCTCATTCAGTCTCCTGATCCTGCATGTCTTCAGTCATTCATATTCATCTTTGCAAGCATATGTAATTGTATATAGCTAATTCAACTTACTCTGCTTGTCCCCTTATGCTGTGAGTTCAAGTAACTTTTTCAAAGAGGTTTATGAACCATGTATGCCTGCATACTTGTTTATATGTGAGTTTATTTATTGCCTCTTGCTGTTTTAACTTAAATAATTGCTAACAAAGTTAAATAGTGAGAGATCTTAGAGCTAGCCTCCTATATATTGAGACATAGCCTGGAGAAGCATTTATGCAGGGGTTAGCATTTATGTACATTTAATCGAAGTACATGTATAAAGGTATCTGGCAGTTATACCATGACAATTAGACAGGGAAGGAGACAGGTAACAGAAATAAACAAATCTATTCCCAGCACATTTGTACTACAACAAATATTTACCATATGCATTTGTATAATTTATATCCTGGCTGCTGCATTCACTCACATCCACCACCCTTGCATTAACTCTTTACACTCCATCCATATCGGCTCCTCAGTCCTCTCCTCTCCTATGTATAGCTCTTTTCACATTGCTAAACTGCACAGATCCATTCAGTCCCACCATCCAACACAAGAGACTCTCTCACAAATCACTTAACCATCTGCTCACTCTTTCTAGCCTCCTTCTCTAGTTGCAGGAGATATCTCTCCCAACCCCTACCCCCCATGTTATACTAAGTCAAACCCCTCAACTGCTACACTCAGAAACCCCTCAAATTTCATTAAAATTCCCTGTGTGCCTTTTGTCTCTTTTAATTGTGCCCTTTGGAATTCTCGCTCAGTGTGTAATAAACTCTGAAACCTGGATCCAGCAGCCAGACACCACCGCTGCTGCTGCTTTCTCATATGGTGGACTACACTTCTCTTATACCCCAAGATAAGACAATAGAGCAGGTGGAGGCGTTGGTCTGCTCTTATCACCCAAATGTACCTTTCAGGTTATTCCTCAATTACCCTCACTTTTCTTCCCTTCTTTTGAGGCCCATGCTGTCAGACTCTACATCCCCTTCTCCATGCAAGTGGCTGTGGTGTATTGTCCTCCTGGCCCCTCCCATCAGTTCCTGGATCAATTTGCCACCTGGCTTTCACATTATCTCTCCTTTGACATCCCCACCCTCATCATGGGTGATTTCAACATCCCTATTGCTTTTCCCCTCTGCCCATCTGCTACTCACCTCTAACCTCCTCTTTCGGCCTTTCGCAGCTTACTAACTCTCCTACGCATGAAGATGAAAACTCCCTCAATTTGGTCTTCTCCTGGCTTTGCTCAGTGGATGATTTCACAAACCCCCCCTCTCCCGCTCTCTGACCACAACCTTCTTTCACTCTCTATCAAGAATTGCAATCCCGTATAGGTCACCCCCACTTTCCACACTTATAGAAACATACAGGCCATTAACACCCAGAAACTTATGAAGAACTTGCAGTCATCATTGGCCCCTATATCCTACCTCTCATGTCCTGACTCTGCACTGAAGCAATACAATGAAACACTGCAAAGTGCCCTGGATGAAACTGCACCTCCTATACATAGAACAACTCGGCACAGACCGCGACAACCGTGGCACACGCTGCAAGCATGTTTCCTACAGCGGTTCTCCAGGTGCGCCGAACGTCTGTGGAGAAGATTTCACCCATTATAAGTTTATGCTTAAAACATACAACACTGCCCTTCACCTCTCCAAACAAACCTATTTCAATATTCAGAAAAAAAGAAAGGACAGCAACTCCAAAAATCATACAATGATCTAATGCCTCTTGGCAAAAATATATATAACTGAACATGAGCTTCTTAGTTTAACATTCTGATCAGACTGTATGAAGCCCACTGCCATGTCACTGCAAACCTCGTAGTGGGTCCTACCGTCCTAACAGAGCGGAGCCATTCGCCGACCACCGCCACAGCGGCAATGCACCAGCAGAGCAAGCGGCCCAGTGTCTCCAGACCGCGCCGCTCCATCAGCACAAAACCACAGCAACAATGGCCGCCACACAGCACCAACACCAAATGAAAGGAGTCCCCATCGCTCCCACGAAGCGGAGCAGCCTGCCGACCACTGCCACAGTGGCAATGCAGCGGCAGGGCAGTTGGCCTGATGTCTCACAGCACCCATGCTGTAAGACAGAGTCCCCATGACTCCAGACCGCGTTGCCCCACCAGCACAGAACCACAGCAACAATGGCAGCCACACAGCACCACACCAAATGTGAGGAGCAAAGAAACTTACCTATTTCAATATCCTCATCTCCTCACTATCCAATAACCCGAAACGCCTCTTTGACACTTTTTCATTCCCTACGCAACCCAAGAGTGCGGGCGTCAACTACAAATCTCCACACTGACGATCTGGCCAATTATTTAAAAGAAAAAATTGACCATATCCGATAGGAAATTATCTCCCAATCCCCTCATACCAGGCACTGTTCTCCCTCCCCCACTGCATCTAGCTCACTCTCTGATTTTGAACCAGTCACAGAAGAAGAAGTAATCAGGCTCCTTGCATCTTCTCGTCCTACTACTTGAACCAATGACCCTATTCCCTCACAACTCCTCCAGTCCCTTTCCCCTGCTGTCACCACTCACCTAACACAAAAAGTCAACCTCTCTCTCTCTTCCGGTATCTTTCCCTTCCCATTTAAGCATGCCATCATACATCCATTACTTAAAAAACCATCCCTCTACAAAAACTGTGCCACTAAGTATAGACCTGTCTCTAATCTTCCCGTCATCTCTAAACTCCTGGAATGCCTGGTCCACTCCCGTCTTATTCGCTATCTCTCAGATAACTCTCTTCTCGACCCTCTACAATCCGGTTTCCGCTCTTTACACTCTACTGAAACTGCCCTCACTAAAGTCTCTAACGATCTACTAACAGCTAAATCTAATGGTCACTACTCCGTTCTCTCCTGTTCTCCTTCTATCTCTCTGACCGCTCCTTCACTGTATCTTTTGCTGGCTCCTCCTCCTCTCAACTTCCCCTTACTGTTGGGGTTCCTCAAGGATCAGTCCTAGGCCACCTCCTATTCTCTTTGTATGCTGCCCCTATTGGACAATCAGATTTGGTTTCCAGTACCATCTCTATGCTGATGACACCCAATTATTCTGATATCACGCCTGCCTTTTTAGAAAACACCAGTGATTGTCTTACCGCTGTCAAAAACTCCTCGTGTTTCCTCCCTCTACTAACCTACCTTTGCTTGACATTGCCATCTCCGTGTGTGGTTCCACCATTACTCCCCAGCAACATGCCCGCTGTCTTGGGGTCATACTTGATTCCGAGCTTTCATTCACCCCCCACATCCGATCACTGGCTCGCTCTTGTTATCTGCACCTCAAAAACATTTCTAGAATTTGACCCATTCTTATTTTCGACTGCAAATACTCTTACTGTTTCTCTTATTCATTCTCGTCTGGACTATTGTAACTCTCTACTAATCGGTCTCCCTCTTATCAAACTCTCCCCTCTCCAATCTGTCTTGAATGCTGCAGCCAGGATCATATTCCTCAACAATCGTTATACCGATGTCTCTACCTTGTGCCAGTCATTACACTGGTTACCCATCCACTCCAGAATCCAGTACAAACTTATTACCCTCACCCACAAAGCACTCCAGAAAAATAGTTGCACAACAATGCCAAAAGGAACCTGTACAGTCCTAGAAAAAGCAGGTTTTACCATAAGTTGTTACCAACCGGTACAAGTCGAATGGATCTGAGTCACCATATGATCAGGTAGCAATAAGGTGCACCTATTTTTCTTTATTTGCAATTTTTAAGAGTGCTGTTTCAGTCGCACTAACGTCATTTTGTGTTTGGCCAATTTCTTCCTCTATTGGATTGAATCAGATTTGGATTAACTGGCAGCACACTAACCAATTTAGCAAATATATTGATGGATAGTATTTATTCATTACCATAGGTTTACATGGAATGTTATTCCTTGGTACTAATTTATTTAGTCATTATTAGCTGTGGTTTCGCAAATAATTATTTGTGCTCAGGGGTATACATATATTTTTTGTTCTAGGGAGGACCAATTTTTGGTCTGAATCTTGTTTCTTTGTTTTTAATTGTTTTTAAAATATGGTATTTTCTCATGTTCTTTATGTATTTGAGATGTAATAAAGATATTGATTTTAGGTTGATCCCGCCCAAGGCACTATTTTTGTCTCACGTTTCCTGCTCTGTTACGTCCCGTTACCGAATCACTCACATCTTCTGTGACTTTCTCTTGCTTCTTTCCTGGATCTCGCTATCCGTTCTCTCGGTCTCCACTATCTCCAGGGACACACACGTCGTGCGACACTGCTTACTTAACAGACCGTAGGTCTGCTTCTGCTACAGGCTGCGCACAATCTAAGTTCCTGACAGGAAACTGGCTCTGTCCCTTCACTTTAGCGTCTCCCACTCTGGGCTAGTCTCAGTCATTAACCTTAACTTTCCCTACTGTCTGACAAACTGCAACACCATCACTAATAATGTGTGCCACAATACACATTACAACAACCCATGTGTCTTCAAGAGGCAACTTGGGCAGAATGTCAACCTCCTTACAGGCACCCCTGTTGAGTTCTCCAATTGACACTCATAAACATGTATCTTAAATTTCTGTTTTCAATGCAGATTATCAGTGGATCCATGACAAAATCCAGAAAAGAAAATTTGGATTTGTGAACGTATTTTAAAGGTGAGTTTTTCTGAATTGTGACATGAACGGAATACAAATGGAGACACTGGGAAGCAAAACCATGGACAGATATTATGGATCCATATAACAAATTTCCATAATATAGCCATATTATTTTATTGTGGTTAATCCGCAGTGGATTCAAACTGCTTAGGTGGAACAAGATCAATATATCTACCATTTAATGTTTTCTTGGTAACCAGAGATGATGAGCGATCACATGGGACCATTACCAGGTTGCAGAGTTAGCAGAGTTAATGTATCTACTAACATCATCACTCTAAAAACATACATTCAGTGGAGAAAATGCATCAAATCTGTTATAAAGGAAAGTGAAGCAATTGCCCATAGCTAGAGTTCTCCACTTTACCCTTTTGCCCCATTTTGTTCCTAGTTACTTGTATATTGTTGTGCAGGATCATACACATATAAATATGGCAGCATGCCCCATGAGTTCAAAGGTATAATAAGGAGTAACTAAGTCTAAAGTTTAGAAGGCCACTGTGAAATAACCAAAATTGGCTTCAGAAAGCAAGCAGGCGAGTTGACTTTTATTAATATACTTTTAATACACTTAAAATATTTCAAATTACTCAACAAAAAAGGATAATTATGATAAACTAGAGTATTTCCTCAATGTAGCTAATTCCAGAAAAATTCCCTCTATCGGTATGGATCTTCCATTTACATGTGGGGATGACGCTTGACCTGAAATGCGACATTATGAAATAATACTTTTCAGAATGGCCTCATTCGTCATGATTAGGTGTTCTGCCCACACAACCCTAGTGTACGTCCTGGCCATGTCCTACATGAGTGGTCATTGATTATATCTTTGTGTTGTTCTAGGTGTAATGAGCCTTGCATTCAATTGCTTTTTATTTACTTGCACACCAATAGATAAATCGATTTTCTTGGATCCATTTATCACAGTCTCACAAGAATGATCTCTGAATATAATTCTCCCACAATAATTTAGATGTGTGTGTATGTGAAAGAAATTTAATTTAGATTATTTTCAGCATATCAGAGTGGTGACAGCTCCAAAAATGAAAGTTCATGTTAGGGTCTGCGGAACGCACCAAATATATGAGGTAGAGAGGTGCGTTCGCAGCCTGGGGTCCACCGTGCAGGCGGAACCTGCTGCATAGTAAAATGGCGCAAGACGCGAACTCTGTTATCCCGCAGAGTCGCCAAAATAAACACCGCAATGCGCTGTGGCAATATGTGCGAACTCAGTTATTCCACAGAGCCGCTAGAAGGAGTGCCGCAGCGCTATATGGCGATGTGTGCGAACTCACTAAACACAACTGAGTCGCAAAATAAACACGCTAGGGCCTGTCTAGCGTTGAAAGCGAACCCTGTTACTCATAGGGCCGCTGAGAAAAAGTTCTGTGTCCTGTCAGGCACCCAGGTACACAGTTAAGTGCTAAGCGAACATAGAACGTGATCATGCGCTAATGTCCTCGCGGGAGTCTCCCGCAATCTATGGCGTCTGAACGCCAGGCCCTGAATACGGCAATCAAACTCCTCACCGGTTATGCTGGTAATCTAGGGCATCTAGGACACCGACCCTGACCAGCTAGCATACCAAGCTACTCACCTGATTAAGTCGGTATTCTAGGGGCTTATTTCAACCGGGCCCTAACCACACACACGCATGACCACACTGGCACAAAGCATATGACGATTGATATTAGCGCATGGCGACCCAGCCTTGCTACCCTTTTATAGTAACATCTACAGGACCTGCCAGAAACAAGGACCAATGAAACTTGTTCCAGAACACCAGTAGTCACCGGACCTTCCTGGCGAACCAATAGGAGCTGCTGCAGTACCTGAGCATGTGACCCCTGATCTCCAATGAGAGATCTCACTCTGGGCATGCTCAGAAGGGGAAAACAAGGACTTTGTCCTAAAGACGTCTGCTCGCCGCTAACCAGTACTGGCCACAATAGCAGAGCCTGGAGGAACAGCAGTTATCCTCTGCACACTGTTATAGACTGGGCGAGATGCTGGGACCGACGTCTAAGCTGAGCAGGCTCCACTGTGGACGGAGATGAATGGGGGACTGGTGTCACGCTGTCTAATGATATGTATACAATGTCAGTAAACTATTAATACAGGAACAACACTCTATACAACAACTAGTATAGCAACATCAGCATGTAAGTATAGAATAGATTTACCTGACACGATATCTGCTGAACTCAGGGTTAATCTGAGGACTTGATGAGCTGAAACAGGAAAGAGGTGGACCGGGATCTAACCTGACCCTAAACTGGGGTCCTAACTAATCCCTTACCTTGGAGGTACTGATAATGGTTCAGAGGTCCAAGTCTCCAACCTAACCCTGTCTCCTATCAGACCCTGAACCCTGTAATCAGTCCTAAGAAGGATCCTGACTACCACCAAAGGGATATGGGCTGATCTCAGCTAAATACAGATTAGACATATAAGACAGACAGGATAACACTCGCTTGCATACACACTCAAACACCAAAGGAACATAAATGGTCTGGGAAATAAACTCTAACCAAGTTGAGCTTAGAACAACTAAGGAGCTCACAACTAAAGTCTATACAGATTCATTCCTATCTGTGGTCTGCATGAAGGTTTCACTGGCAACTCCCCAAGCAGACAACCAGGAATTTAAAGGAAACCAATCAACAAATAATCAATTGCAGCCGGGAGAAACTGCACCCAGTCCCAGAACCGAGCACAGACAGAATTAACTCCCTAGCTGCCAAACACAAAGAAACAGCAGCTCAGCTGTGAGAAGTCAAAATGTGCAACCGCAACGATCTTCGTGGCAATGCACACATGACAGTACCCCCCTTCTACGAGGGGCCTCCGGACCCTCAGGGCCAGGCCTGCCCGGGTGAGTTCTGTGGAAGGTCCGAACCAAACGATCTGCGTTAACATCAGACGCAGGGACCCACGTCCTCTCCTCTGGACCATACCCCTTCCAATGCACCAAGTACTGAAGGGACCGGCGATTCAGACGTGAGTCAATGATCTTTGATACTTGAAATTCCAAGTTACCATTGACCAACACAGGAGGAGGAGGTAGAGGTGACGGTATGACTGGTGCCACATACCTTTTAAGTAATGACTTGTGGAACACATTATGAATTTTAAACGTAGGAGGGAGGTCCAGACGAAATGCCACAGGATTAATTATGGAACTGATCCTGTACGGCCCGATGAATCTGGGACCCAGTTTCCAGGAGGGCACTTTAAGTTTTATATTCCTGGTAGACAACCATACCAGATCGTTCACATTCAGATCTGGACCAGAAACTCTTCTCCTATCAGCCATACGTTTGTAACGGTTCCCCATCGCACTCAGATTATTCAATACACCTCTCCACACAGAAGCAAGTGACGACGAGAAACGCTCCTCCTCAGGAACCCAAGAAGGGCCCCCCCCATTGAAAGTACAAAACTGGGGATGGAAACCATATGCCCCAAAAAACGGGGACTTACCAGTGGACTCGCTCCGCCTGTTGTTAAGAGCGAACTCTGCCAGAGGCAAGAAAGAAGACCAGTCCTCTTGGTTCTCTGAGACAAAACACCGGAGATATGTCTCTAAGCTCTGATTCAGACGCTCTGTCTGACCATTGGTCTGCGGATGAAAAGCCGAGGAAAATGACAATTGAATCCCCCGACGTAAACAAAATGCCCTCCAAAATTTGGACACAAACTGAGACCCCCTATCTGACACCAATCAGAAGGCAACCCATGAAGTCTAACGATCTCCCTAATGAACACCTGCGCCAGAGTTTTAGCATTAGGGAGTGCAGGAAGAGCAACGAAATGTGCCATCTTACTGAACCTGTCAACAACCACCAGTATGACAGTATTCCCTGACGACGGAGGAAGGTCCGTAATGAAGTCCATAGATAAATGAGTCCATGGACGCTCCGGAAGTTTCAAGGGTAAAAGGGTCCCAGACGGACGGGTATGAGGGGTTTTAGAGCGAGCACACACCCCACATGACGCGACAAAAGTTATAACATCTTTATTAGCATTAGGCCACCAAAACCGGCGAGAAAGGAGATCTAAAGTAGCCTTACTCCCTGGATGTCCTGCTAGAGCAGAATTATGATGTGCCTCAATAACCTTTTGTCTCAACAGATTTGGGACAAACAGTCTCCCTGGAGGTCCTGCAGGGGCGTCCCCCTGAGCCTCTAACACCTCCTCCTCAAGCTCAGAAAATACAGCCGACACTACCACCCCCTCCTGAAGGATAGGACTCGGGTCATCCATTTTCCCGGCCCCTGGGAAACTGCGAGACAAGGCATCAGCCTTTACATTCTTAGACCCCGGGCGATAAGTGACGACAAAATTAAACCTGGTAAAAAACAACGACCATCGAGCTTGTCTGGAATTCAGACGCTTAGCGGATTCCAAATACAACAGGTTCTTGTGATCAGTAATAACGGTAACCGGGTGGACTGCCCCCTCCAAAAAGTGACGCCATTCTTCAAAAGCTAACTTAATGGCCAAAAGTTCCCTATTGCCGATATCATAATTCCTTTCGGCGGACGACAATTTCTTAGAAAAGAAAGCGCACGGATGCCATTTACCAGGGGACGGACCCTGGGACAATATAGCACCCACCCCTACGTCAGACGCATCCACCTCCACAATGAACGGCTGAGATGCATCTGGTTGGATGAGAACGGGTGCCGAAGCAAAACATTTCTTCAAAGAGGAAAAGGCTTGGCAAGCTTTGTCCGACCATTTAGAAAAATCCGTCCCTTTTCTTGTCATGTCCGTGAGAGGTTTGACGACAGATGAGAAATTACAAATAAATTTCCGGTAGTAGTTAGCAAACCCCAAAAAACGCTGCAGAGCCTTAAGATCCCCTGGCTGATCCCATTCAAGCACTGCTCTCACCTTTTCAGGGTCCATACGGAAACCGGAGGCTGACACCAAAAAAACCCAAAAACTGAAGTTCCTGTACGGCAAATACACACTTCTCCAGTTTGGCGTATAGTTTATTGTCTCGCAAGATCTGCAACACCTGTCTCACATGCTCCTGATGAGACACAAGATCTGGCGAGTAAATTAAAATGTCTTCCAAATATACAACCACAAACAGCCCCACAAGGTGACGAAAAATGTCATTAACAAAATGTTGGAATACTGCTGGTGCTGTAGTCAGACCAAAAGGCATGACAAGGTTCTCATAATGTCCCTCCGGCGTGTTAAACGCCGTTTTCCACTCATCCCCCTCTTTTATCCTAATCAAATTATACGCCCCCCTGAGATCCAATTTAGAGAACCATTTGGCGCCAACAATTTGATTGAAGAGATCAGGAATAAGAGGGAGTGGATACAGATCTCGAACAGTAATCCGATTAAGTTCGCGGAAATCCAAGCAAGGGCGTAGGCCTCCATCTTTCTTCTTCACAAAGAAGAACCCCGCGGCTACTGGGGAAGATGAAGGTCTAATATGCCCTTTGGCCAGACTTTCAGAAATATAATCTTTCATAGCCTGCCTCTCAGGACCAGAAAGATTATACAACCTAGCTTTAGGCAACTTAGCATCAGGAAGGAGATTAATAGAGCAGTCATACACGCGATGAGGAGGCAACTCCTGACACCCCTCCTCAGAGAAAACATCCCCAAAATCCTCCAAAAAAGGAGGCAATGTACTAGGCACGACCGCACTGATGACTGTGTTCATGCAGTTGCTTTTGCAAAACTCACCCCATTGGCTTATTTCTCTGGACTGCCAATTAATCACAGGGTTATGTTTAACCAACCAAGGAAGTCCCAACACAATGGGAGTAGGTAGACCCTCCAACACATAACAAGATAATTGTTCCCTATGTATTGCCCCTACCCGAAGGTCAATGTTATGAACCTCGTGAACAAAGCTACCTTGGCCGAGAGGCCTGGCGTCAATGGAGAATATAGGGATCGGTTTGAACCAATACACTCAGATGCATACCTTGAGCCTGAGCAAACTGAGCGTCAACCAGATTAGCCCCGGAACCACTATCAAGAAGAACAGACAATCTCTCCACTCTCGTACCAACTACCACCTCCACTGGTACAAGGAACTGAGAAGAACTGGCGGATGAAATACATACTCCCAGGTTGTCGTCCACCACACAACCTGGGATTAACAGTTTTCCGGCGACTTTTGGCTCAACAAGGCACGGGATGGACATTCTCCAACAAAATGTCCCTCTTTCCCGCAGAAAAAACATCTTCTAGTCCTGCGGCGTACCGCCAATCCCCTCCTACGAAATGATGTCCCTCCCAACTGCATAGGCTCATCCGAACAGACAAGGGGAACCTCAACATAAGGGACTTTAGTGGTAGGTGGAGAAACAACAGGGAGTGGGGTTACCTCACCCCTCTCCCGAAGCCGTCTATCAGTACGGATAGCTAAGGCCATAGCAGCCTCCAGAGAAGGAGGAGACTCATACTGAGCCAAAACGTCTTTTAATTTATCAGAAAGCCCATGACAAAACTGGCTCCTAAGAGCTGGGTCATTCCACTGAGTATCTGTGGCCCATCTACGAAACTCAGAAGCAAATTCCTCTGCCGGACGATCTCCCTGCTGTATCTTACGTAATTTAGTCTCAGCAAGAGAGACCCGATCTGGGTCATCATATACCAATCCCAGGGCAGTAAAAAATTGATCTACAGACAGTAGAGCCGGGGATCCCGGAGGAAGGGAAAATGCCCAGGATTGAGGGTCCCCTTGCAGAAGTGAGATAACAATTCCCACTCTCTGCTCCTCACTCCCTGATGATCGAGGCCGAAGCCGAAAATACAATTTACATGCCTCCCGGAAGGTGAAAAATTTGTCTCGCCCACCAGTGAACCTGTCCGGGAGAGCTACTTTAGGTTCAACTCTGGTTTGCTCCAGGGGAGACAAAACTTTGGACTTAATGTCCGTCAGCTCCATGGATAATCCCTGCAACTGCAGAGCCAGCTGGGCTACTGGATCCATGGTAACTGGAGATAATTTTTATGGCCAGTGAAAATGTCACGCTGTCTAATGATATGTATACAATGTCAGTAAACTATTAATACAGGAACAACACTCTATACAACAACTAGTATAGCAACATCAGCATGTAAGTATAGAATAGATTTACCTGACACGATATCTGCTGAACTCAGGGTTAATCTTGAGGACTTGATGAGCTGAAACAGGAAAGAGGTGGACCGGGATCTAACCTGACCCTAAACTGGGGTCCTAACTAATCCCTTACCTTGGAGGTACTGATAATGGTTCAGAGGTCCAAGTCTCCAACCTAACCCTGTCTCCTATCAGACCCTGAACCCTGTAATCAGTCCTAAGAAGGATCCTGACTACCACCAAAGGGATATGGGCTGATCTCAGCTAAATACACAGATTAGACATATAAGACAGACAGGATAACACTCGCTTGCATACACACTCAAACACCAAAGGAACATAAATGGTCTGGGAAATAAACTCTAACCAAGTTGAGCTTAGAACAACTAAGGAGCTCACAACTAAAGTCTATACAGATTCATTCCTATCTGTGGTCTGCATGAAGGTTTCACTGGCAACTCCCCAAGCAGACAACCAGGAATTTAAAGGAAACCAATCAACAAATAATCAATTGCAGCCGGGAGAAACTGCACCCAGTCCCAGAACCGAGCACAGACAGAATTAACTCCCTAGCTGCCAAACACAAAGAAACAGCAGCTCAGCTGTGAGAAGTCAAAATGTGCAACCGCGACGATCTTCGTGGCAATGCACACATGACAACTGGTTTGAGACCCCTCTTGTGCAGCAGCGGGAACTCGAACCCTAACAGTTCATAGAAGAAAAAGCAGAGCTGTCGACAGAATATTGTAGTTTAAGTCTTCCTAAAATCGTACTAAAAAATCACTCTTGCCACCTGTATTTATTGACAGGATCACAGGACATTTTTTCATATATGAACACAGATAGATATGGATCCACAAGTAAATAGGAAATTAAATGGAACCTGTAAGCTCATTCCTGCTATTCAAAAAAATACTTTGGCACTCAAATTTCAAAGCAAAGAAATTATTTTATTCAGCGACACGTGAAAAACAGATGAATGTAGAAATCCAACATTTCAGCCATATAAGGCCTTTTCCGAGATATAGCTGTCAATGTAGGGGTCCATGGTTCCTATTGTTCGACTACAGAAGATGTGGGAAGTGACTTGGAACATTGGATTTCTGAATGTATTTGTTTTTCACATGTGTCGCTTGAATAAAAGTATGTCTTTGTTTTGAAATTTGAGTGCCAAAGTATTTTTTTTAACGTATAGAGACAACATCTTACTTCTGAGCACCTCTTCAAATTTTGCAGTGGAGCAAAACCTTTTTTTTCCCAACTAATTCCTGATGCTTGAACCATGGGGACCAAGAATCGGTGACTTGCTCCTGCATGCTACACATCTACCATAATTTTTACTTTCAAAGCGTTTGAAAGTAAGAAAAGATGAAAGCACAGCCTGGACCAAGGTGACTAGTCCAAGAGGCATGTCTACAACTGCTTCCCCATTCCCGCTCCCTTGACAGCAGAGGTGTATCTAGGCTTTCTGGCACCCGGGGCAAGAATTCGGTTCGGCGCCCCCCCCACACACATGCGATTTGCACATTTAGTCATGTACTGACGAGCTGCTCTCCCTAATGCTCTCAATGTTCAGTGAAAAATCTGAGAGAAGCAGGAAGAGAAGCTCGTTGTCACTGGACCATAAGTATCAAAATCGCATATGAGTGAAGTGTCCATGTGATGACTGCTGGAACCTGCAGAGCTGAATCCTGACATTGCAGCTTCTGAATTCTCACAACAAATGCACTGCACACTTTTAGGATTCTCCCTTACCGGTGGCAAAAGGACACGGTCATGTCAGCACAAGCATGTGATTTATATACTTCTGGCCACATTCCGACTAGACGTGACCGGCCTCGCTCCGTTCATTTTCATTGAGTGAGGCCACACATGTCTAGTCAGCATGTAACCGCATGTATGTAAATTACCGGCATGAGAGAATCCTAAGAGTGTGCAGTGAGCACTGTGAGAATTCTGAAATTGACTAATTCTCATGTTTTTATTTGTTAGGAGCATTAAAGGGGTTGTCCAGGTTTGTGCTGATTCTGCAGTCATTCTATGTGACTGCAGACTCAGCACAGACCTGGACAACCCCTTTAATGCTCCTAACAAATAAAGACATGAGAATTAGTCAGTATCACAATTAATATTTACATCCAGGTACCTTATAGAGGTCGTCGTCTCTGGAGTCGTTCTCCTTTTCTTCATCTTGTCCAGATCCTATGATGAGTTTTCTCATCCACAGCTCATCTCTGTAGACCTCCATCTTCTCCGCTCTTCTGCACCAACTCTCCGCACGATGCCCTTAAAGACAAAAGAGTCATTATAATGCCCCTAAATAAAAATATCTGCAATATACTGTCATCTCACACTATTCCCCTCCCTCCTCACACTGTCTCCTCTCACATCCCACCTGTTCAGCATACTCTCCTCATATATTTACCCCCTCACTCTCTATACTGTCTGCTCATACATACCCGACTCCCCATACTCTGTTTGCACACATCCCATCACCCTCACTCCCATACTGTGTCCACATACATTCACCCATTCGCTCCCCATACTGTCTGCACCCATCCCCCATACTGTTTCCTCATACATGCCCTCATACATACATACTCTTCAGTACCCTCAAATCCCCCCACACATATTAAATGCCCCCATCCCCACTCCAAATCCCCCCACACACATTAAATCCCCATCCCCACTCCAAATCCCCCACACACATTAAGTACCCCCATCCCCACTCCAAATCCCCCCACACACATTAAGTACCCACCACAGATATTAAGTACCCCCATCCCCACTCCAAATCCCCCACACATAAAATAACCCCCATCCACACTCCAAATCCCCCCACACATAAAAGAACCCCCCATCCCCACTCCAAATCCCCCCTACATAAAATTAACCCCCATCCCCACTCCAAATCCCCCACATAAAATAGCCCCAATCCCACTCCAAATCCCCCCACACATAAAAGAACCCCCATCTCCACTCCAAATCCCCCCCACATAAAATAACCCCATCCCCACTCCAAGTCCCCCCACACATAAAATAACCCCCATCCCCACTCCAAATCCCCCCACATAAAATAGCCCCATCCCCACTCCAAGTCCCCCCACACATAAAATAACCCCCATCCCCACTCCAAATCCCCCACTCATAAAAGAACCCTCATCCCCACTCCAAATCCCCCCACATAAAATAGCCCCATCCCCACTCCAAATCCCCCACACATAAAAGAACCCCATTCACACTCCAAGTCCCCCCACACATAAAATAACCCCCATCCCCACTCCAAATCCCCCACTCATAAAGAACCCCTCATCCCCACTCCAAATCCCCCACATAAAAAGCCCCATCCCCACTCCAAATCCCCCACACATAAAAGAACCCCCATTCACACTCCAAGTCCCCCCACATAAAATAACCCCCATCCCCACTCCAAATCCCCCACTCATAAAAGACCCTCCATCCCCACTCCAAATCCCCCCACATAAAATAGCCCCATCCCCATTCCAAGTCCCCCCACACATAAAATAACCCCCCATCCCCACTCCAAATCCCCCCACATAAAATAACCCCCCACAACATCTCCAAATCCCCCCACACATAAAGTAACCCCCCATCCCCACTCTAAATTCACCCCCCCATACACACCCAGTATGTCCCCCATTTATCTTCGGTGGTATCTTCAGCTCCATAGTGGAGCACACTCACCACCAGTCTTCACCCTTCTGGGCGCCGACGACGAGTGACGTCAGCAGCGTGATCACATGACATGATCACGCTGCAGACGTCGCTCTGACCCGGCGGTCAGAGCTTCAATTGTACTGGCGTCTATATAGACGCCAGTGCAATTGATCCCTGGGAGCCGGCACGCAGCAGCTTCTCTCAGGCCGTGGGCGGCAGAACGCAGCCGCAGGGGAGACACTGTGGACCGCCGCATTAGGCGTCCCGACTGCGCCCCCCTGCTGGCTGCGCCCCCCCCAGATACGCCCCTGCTTGACAAACAGAAAAAAACAGTCTTCATTTTCAAGTTATATATTCAGAACTGATTTGATACATTTCTAGAACTATGAACTCATCAAAGAACAGTAAAGAACTGACGGCTGGTCTTAGGAGTGTGATTTCAATATTTCTTCAAAACACCTCTATCCAGCAGTTTGTTCCATAAAAAAACATATCTTCTTTCATTACAATCTATTAAAATAATATTTTAAGCAGACAGAAAAAACAATGGTAGCATGACAGAGATCAAAACCTACATGTTTCAAACAAGTTTATTCATTGTCCTGATATGAACTCATTTCCAGTTCTGCACCCCCGAATTTAAAATCATATTGATACTCTAAAAACACTGCCCATCACTTCTTCATATTAACCCTATAGTTCATTGCTAGATAGAGAGAAATCCACTTCTCAGATATGTGCTTAATAAATATTAGCAGCAGGGACTGGGATAACATTACTAACCCGCTATGATGAAGGAACAGCCACCATCTTGGATATTGGCCTGTACCAGCCTCCATTTTGTCTGATTTCACAGGGTCACAGGCAGCTGGCTGCACATGGCCCCATGGCCTGTGGGCATATTCAATACAACAGGGTTTAGTGTCCACTGTGAATAACAAGGTCTTTTAGTATGCTAAGTAATTCAGGCCCAAAACAGGATTTACTGCTCCAGTGTTGAATAGCAAGGTCTGTTAGTATGATAATGACATGCCTGGGGGCTTCAATTAGATTATACCTGTCAGCTAGACACTGAAAACACATCCATTGTCTATCCCAGCCACGATGACTCCGTTCTAGGATTATGAATTATGAGCACATCTTTCTAGGTACAAACTCATAAAAAATATCTGTGTGATCCTGCGGCCCTCGGGCATCTGACAGTGCAACTCCCAAGTTGGTGATGGCTCGGGGGCCTGAGATATAGAGATTGGCCCTCCACAGAGACCCAATCGGGCCAGGTTTGATCTCCATGCGACGGGCAAAACATACTGCATCCGCTGGTACCTCTCGTGTCCTGATCCGATCGTCCTGGAGAAAGTTAACCCCTTTGTTAGATATTTTCGAATAAATTCTGCAGGGAGCTAAGGGTGGAGATTATCAGCCCACCCTCTGACACCGAGGGGAGGGACCTACCAGGTTTAAGAACTGTGAGCAGACGGCAGACTCTCTCTATTCTCACAGGAGCCAAGACGATGAAGATCTAGGAAGGAACAAGGGACAGATCTGCCAAGGGAGCAGAGGCACACGTTTTGGGGGACTGTCCAGCAACTAAGATTCTTACCTGTGGATCGCAGAGCTCCCTGCCTCCACATTCAACCTACAACCTGGTAATATTGACCTCTAGCTAATACCTCTAAGCCTTGTACCATTATTGTTGTATTTTACTCTGACTGCAAATCCACTGTAATTCCGTTGTATAGCTTACTGTATATTTCTGTAATTATCTAGTGCTCCCTTAAGGCAATTAAACCATAAAATTAATTTTGGGTTGATGCTTTTACTCTGATTACGAATCTTAGAATACCCAGTGGGTAACAGGACACCCTCCCCGGCGGCCATTTGCTCTAGGTGCAGTTCCCTTACTGACCTGAGAGACAAAGGGGGCGCCGGAGAGCTGTGCCTGTGTAGTACGTCACATTGGTGATGTGGAAGGAAGGGGGTTTCCTTCACATTCGCTTATTCAGTTTGTTACTCAAATTGAAACCAAATAAGCAAATACTAAATAATGGTGATACTATCAATTAAGGTTTTCACTAAACATGAAGAAAAACACTTTTATAGTTCATAACACAGGGCAGCCTGGTAGCTGGATGCAATGTCCAGTGTGCATCCCTGGTTAGAGCAAACCTTGTCTGATTGCCTCCTCTGATTGGTCTTTTAACTTTCTCAGTTGCCAAAAATCTCAATAAATTTCAATTTACTTCAATTGTATTGATAAAATGTTTCATCACTTCTAATGCTTTGGTGTTTTTTCTAGCATATATTCTACAAGTGTTTCGAAATACGGACTTTTAGATTTCTTGTTGTTCACTCTAAAAGTAGTTGTATCTGAAAGCTTTGACAATGACAAAAATTTGGGTTTTCACTAAGTTTGCTGTTTAAGTTTCTATAGTGGCAATTTGAATTAACTCTAGATCAGAGGTCTCAAACTGCATTCCTCAAGGGCCACAAACAGGTCATGTTTTCAGGATTTCCTTGTATTGCACAGGTGATAATTTAATCACCTGCACAGATGATTCCAGCACCTAGTGCAATGCTAAGGAAATCTTGCAAACATGCATGGTTTGCGGCCCTTGAGGAATGCAGTTTGAGACCCCTGCTCTAGATAGTTATGAAGAGTGATCAGATGAATCGCAAAAAAAATACAAAGTCATTCCTTGCTATAAAAATGAACTTAATCACAAAAACTTAATTTCCACTGAATTTCAGCTGTTACAAAATGACCTGCTTATAATTTCAGTTATCGTCTCGTTAGCTCAAGATAAAGTGGTAACAAGTACAAAGCATTCTGTCTTGATAATTGAATTATAATAGCAGAGCAGACTTTAAATGGGGGCTGGTACTTGAAATCATTGTCTTCTGTTAGTCATGGTCGCCTCCAAGGACACGCGTGCAGTCATTATTGCTCATTGCTTTATATCAATTGGACTTTACAGGCAAGGACATTGCTGCTTGTAAAATTGTCCCTAAATCAACCACTGCTGCTTGTAAAATTGTCCCTAAATCAACCATTTATTGGATCATCAAAAATTTAAAATAGAGTGGTTCAATTGTGATTTAGGGTGCCCAAAAATGTCCAGCAAATGCTAGGACCATAACCTAAAGAGGATTCATCAAGCAGATGTGAATGCATCAGCATGCACAATGAACCAAAGGCTTTTGAATTTTGCCATTCTGTCAAGCACACCAGCAAAACAGTCACTTCTTGCCAAGAAAAACATCAAGGACTAAATTACATTTCGAAGGAATGAAGGAGCATTTTGGTGATGTAAAATGTTTTTTTCCGGAATGATGGAGACTGTGTCACAAGGCCAAAATGATAACTAAGTGGCTCAGTGAACAATATTAAAATTTTGGGTCCTTGACCAAAAAAACCTCCTACATGCCAAAAAAATTCTCATTGAGAGCTTTTACTCAATCCTCCAAGAGTGGGTGGACAAACAAAAACAAATAAATTGTCAGAAACTTCAAGCACTATTTAGGCAAAAAAGGGCTGTCACCAGTCCAGATTTGGCCCAGAAGCTGATATCCAGCATGCCAAGGTGAATTTCAGAAGTCTTAAAAAATAAGGGTGAACACTGTTAATATTGAGTTTTTGTATAAACTGGATGTATTTGTCAATAAATGTTTAAAACGTATAAAATGCTTACTATGATTGAACATCATTAACCATAGATCTAAAAACAGTGGAGAAGAAAAGTTGTGAAAAACAACATCTGAATTAGTCTCAAAACTTTTCGCCATGACTGTAGTACAAATCACAGCAGGTGTAATGAGCAATATAAATAAAGTGTTAATTATCAAAATTCCTAAAAGTGTGCATTTTTAATGATTATGTCTTACATTACATTTAAACCCCAACATTGAAAAAAATTATATGAAAGACGGATTTTACAGTATGTGCTGTAAGACTTTGGAATAAACTCAGTGACAACTGATTTCTCAAATTCCTGCCTCATTTGGAAACATATTTCACTTCTTCCTTCAAAATTTCTGCCAAAACTTTCTTGCTTAAGTTCATGTAAATGTTTAACAAAAATATTGTTTATTTATTTATAGTTATTTTTTATATTTTTCGTTTTCCCTATTTCTTTTTGTTGTTTTATTATTAACCCCTTAACGACTGCCGATACGCCTTTTAACGGCGGTCATTAAGGGTACTTAAACCACAGCGCCGTTAATTAATGGCGCTGTGGAAAAAGTGTATAGCGCCCCCCACAGTCGGATTTTCTCCGGGTCTCGGCTGCCGGGGGTAGCCGAGACCCCAGAGAACATGATTCGGGTCGGTTGTTACCGGCCCCAATGTTGCGATCGCCGTTATTAACCCTATAATGGCGATCACAACGAAAAAAAAATAAATCTGATGTGCCATTTAATTTCTCTCTCCTCTGATGTGAGTGGACATCAGAGGAGAGAGAAATAGGGTCCCCGATACCCCCCTTGTGGCCCCTGGTGGTCCTAGGGCCCTCCTGAGTCCCCCAGTGGGCGCCCCCATGCTGCAATAGCGAGAAAATGGCGTGCGCATGCGCAGTGCGCCCGCCGCGATGTGCCGGGGGGTTGGGCTATTTTCTCCGAGGTCTCGGCTGCCGGTGTCGTGATCGCCGTTACATCAGTATAACGGCGACCGCAAAAAAAAAAAAGATTTCTCTCCCCACTGATGTGATCGCACATCAGAGGGGTGAGAAATAGTGTCCCCGGGACACCCGATCCACCCCGTACCTCCCGGTGTCCCCTCTGTGCTCCTGCAGCTCCAGCCTCCCGGCGTCTTCATGCTGTAAAAAAAGATGGCAGCAGATTAAAAAAAATGAATGATTCATTCATTCTCTAAAAGTACATTTTGATCACTGTGATAAGCTATCACAGTGATCAAAAAAAAAAAAACGTACATAAACCCCCCCTTTATCACCACCTTAGTTGAGTTAGGGACATATAATAAAATATAGAAATTGTATTTATTTTCATTTTTCCATTAGGGTTAGGGTTATAATTAGGGTTGGAATTAGGGTTAGGGTTAGGCTGGGTTCATACTGCGTTATGGCAGTCCATTAGACGGACTGCGTTACACCGCGGTATAGCGCGATGTAACGCAGTCCGTTAATGCTGCCATTCACCCCATTTGAGGGCGCATCGCGACGCATGCCGTAAAGCGGCATGCAATCGCGACGTGCCGTCATTCAGTGACGGAGCCTCGGACGCGGCCTGCAGCGTCTGGTTTCCGTCACCGCTAGCGCAGATGAATCATCTGCTGATTCCTCTGCGCTAGCGGGTATAGCATAATGCGATCGCGTTATGCTATACCGTTACCAGCCAGTCAATGCTATGTGTTGAACGGGCTGATAAAACACAATATGAACCTAGCCTTAGGGTTAGGGTTATAATTAGGGTTAGGGTTGGAATTAGGGTTAGGGTTACAATTAGGGTTGGAATTAGGTTTGGGATTAGGGTTAGAATTAGGGTTAGGATTAGGGTTAGGGTTGGGATTAGGGTTAGGGGTGTGTTGGGGTTAGTGTTGGAGCTAGAATTGAGAGGTTTCCACTATTTAGGCACATCAGGGGGTCTCCAAACACGACGTGGCGTTCAAAAAGTCAAATGGCGCTCCCTCCCTTCCGAGCCCTGCCGTGCGCCCAAACAGTGGTTTACCCTAACATATAGGGTATAAGCGTACTCAGGACAAATTGCACACCCATTTTGGGGTTCTAATTTCTCCTGTTACCATTGGGAAAATAAAAAATAGCTGGCTAAAAAAATCATTTTTGAGGAAAAAAATTATTTTTTATTTTCATGGCTCTGCGTTTATAAATTTCTGTGAAGCACTTGGGGGTTCAAAGTGCTCACCACACATCTAGATAAGCTCCTTGGGGGTCTAGATTCCAAAATGGTGTCACTTGCAGGGGTTTCTACTGTTTAGGCACATCAAGGGCTCTGCAAACACAACATGACGCCCGCAGAACATTCCATTAAAGTCTGCATTACAAAATGGCTCTCCTTCCCTTCCAAGCTCTCCCATGCACCCAAACAGTGGTTCCACCCCACATATGGGGTATCAGCGTACTCAGGAAAAATTGCACAACAACTTTTGGGGTCCAATTTCTCCTGTTACCCTTGGGAAAATAAAAAAATAGCTGGCTAAAGAATCATTTTTGAGGAAAAAAATTATTTTTTATTTTCACGGCTCTACGTTATAAACTTCTGTGAAGCACTTGGGGTTCAAAGTGCTCACCACTCATCTAGATATGTTCCTTAAGGGGTTTAGTTTCCAAAACGGTGTCATTTGTGAGGGGTTTCCACTGTTTAGGTGCATCAGGGGCTCTCCAAACGCGACATGGCGTTCAATCTCAATTCCAGCCAATTTTGGTTTGAAAAAGTCAAACGGCGCTCCTTCCCTTCCAAGCCCTGCCGTGCGCCCAAACAGTGGTCCCCCTACATATGGGGTATCAGCGTACTCAGGACAAATTGGACACCACGTTTTGTGGTCTAATTTCTCCTGTTACCCTTGGGAAAATAAAAAATTGGGGACTAAACCATCAGGTTTGTGGAAAAAATATGATTTTTTATTTTCACGCCAGGGCGTTATAAACTTGTGTGAAGCACTTGGGGATTCAAAGTGCTCACCACACATCTAGATAAGTTCCTTGGGGGGTATAGTTTCCAAAATGGGGTCACTTGTGGGGGTTTCCACTGTTTAGACACATCAGGGCCTCTATAAACGCGACATGGCGTCCAGCCAATTCTGCGTTGAAAAAGTCAAACGGCGCTCCTTCCTTTGCAACCTCTGCCGTGCGCCCAAAAAGTGGTTTACCCCCACATATGGGGTATCGGCGTATTCAGGAGAAATTGCACAATAAATTTTGTAGTTCATTTTTTCTTTTAACACTTGTGAAAATAAAATAAATTGGTTCCGAAGTAAAGTTTTTGCAAAAAAAGTTAAATGTTAATTTTTTCATTCCACATTGCTTCAGTTCCTGTGAAGCACGTAAAGGGTTAATAAACTTCTTGAATGTGGTTTTGAGCACCATGAGGGGTACAGTTTTTAGAATGGTGTCACTTTTGGGTATTTTCTATCATATAGACCCCTCAAAGTGACTTCAAATGTGATTTGGTCCCTAAAAAAAATGGTGTTGTAAAAATTAGAAATCGCTGGTCAACTTTTAACCCTTATAACTTCGTAACAAAAAAAAATTTTGTTCCCAAAATTGTGCTGATGTAAAGTAGACATGTGGGAAATGCTATTTATTAAGAAATTTGTGTGACATATCTCTCTGATTTAAGGGCATAAAAATGTAAATTTTTAAAATTGTTAAATTTTCAAAATTTCCGCCATATTTCCGTTTTTTTATAAATAAAAGCAAGTCATATAAAATATTTTTTACCACCAACGTGAAGTACAATATGTCACGAAAAAACAATCTCAGAATCAGCTGGATTCCTTAAAGCGTTCCACAGTTATAACCTCATAAAGTGACTGGTCAGAATTGTAAAAATTGGCCCAGTCATTAAGCTGCAAATTGACTCAGTCACTAAGGGGTTAAGCAAGAATACATAGCCAGGTTTATTTTTTACTATCAATTCTGCATCATGTAGTACACTATAAGGCTATGTGCACATGATACAGATTTGTTAAGTTTCCGCAGCGTTTTTTCCGCACGGAAATGCTGCAAAAACGCAAGTGATTACTGAAGCAATGTTAATCAATGACAATCTTGAATTGATGTGCGCATGCTGGGAAAATTCGGTAAGACTTCTTATATATAGATATTCATTTATGGCACCTGAGGGCTGTTTTACAGGCTGTTTCACAGCTATTTAGGTCATATGTATGTCTTACACTATGCCAGTCAGTCTTTTCTTATATGAAAAGTATCGCATGCCGATATAACTTATACCCGATGTTTACACTGTTTTACCATCATCTTCCAAGTATTGGATGGGTACTTATTTAATTTTTTATACATATACATAACATGGAGGATACTTATCAGTCCCCTGGGATACTATGTCGAATACACCTTATAGATTTCTTACCCAAAATGTCAATTCCAGCTATTGTCTATGTTGGTTGTGACTATGTATACTGTATATACCTTATTTATTTTGAGACTGCATTTTGTGTCTATTAGACTTTCTTTCTTGAGTTGCTTATAAATATATCATGTGGGCGTTTATATTTTAACTTTTTTTCTGCACATGTCTATTGTTATCCTTAGTCTGAAGAAGGTCAGGGGATATGACCGAAACGTCAAAATATTTGGATTGTACAAATAAATATCCTTTCTTTTTTCTTCAACTGAGTGCCAGATTCATTCATTAACTGCTGGGAAAATTCCATCCTGATTCGCAGCATTTTATTTTCCGCAGCATTTCAATTCTTTTTGCGGATCTGCAGCGTTTCTGCACCCATTGACTTCTACTGAGTCAGTAATTTGTTACCAAAAAACGCTGCGGAATTGTCAAAGGAAATGATGTCAGATGGAGGAATGAGGAAGAGTGTGTGGGCGGAGAATATTTGCGTGTCTGTCTGTGTCTGTCTGCCTGTGTCTGTGTCTGTCTGCGGGTGTCTGTGTGTGTCTGTCTGCAGGTGTGTGCGGCTGTTTGTGGGTGTGTGCGGCTGTCTGCGGCTGTCTCTGTACTTAGGCGTCGTATGATGGGACTACTACTCCTGTTATGATTTGGTAGCTGAGGAGAGCAGGCAAAAAAGGCAATACACCAGAGAGGTTGGAATCTATGGGATTGCAGTACCCTGACTAACCACCACAACTAAAGGCAGCCGTGGAGCGTACCTACGTTGGTCCTAGACACCTCGTCACAGCCTGAGAAGCTAACTACACCTAAAGAAAGAAAGAGGAAAGCTATCTGCCCCGGAGCAGATCCCCAAAGAACATAGAAAGCCCCCAAACATGTAATGGCGGTTAGACAAGAAGAAATACTGACACAGACAGAAAATAGTATGAGCAAACGTTGGGCCCAAACTTCCTAAATAGAAAAGGATAGGAAGGGCACTTACTGCAATCCCAAAAAACCCTGAAAAGTACCAACTCTACTAATTACAAAAACACCTGAGATCAGACACGACCTCTACCACCTAAATTAGTTCTCTGGTGTAAAAAAACTAAACAGCAACCACTGAAAAAACTGGAAAAGGCAAATGAACAAACAACAGTGGATGAACTAAACTGAGAGGAGCACAAGCCCCCGAAGGGACCCGGCAGACCCCCACAGAAGTGCAGGACAAAATGCAAAAAGCAAGCACAAAAAACTAATAGAAGAAAATGTCTTATCTGTTAGCAGAAGATGCAGGCACGAAACAGCAAGCTACAAAGTGAACAGGAATCAAAGATGAGACCAGAACAATTGATCACCGGCAACCCTGATGGGAGGGAACCTCCCTTATATAAGACCAGTCAGTAACACCTGATCTCCAATCTTCACAATCTTCATTGGATAGTTCAGTACTGTTTGTAACCACCAGAGGAGCTTCTGCTCAGAATTCATTTCTAGCACATTCACAACAGTACCCCCCCCCCTTGAGGAGGGGTCACCGAACCCTCATTTGAGCAACCAGGTCGGTCAGGATGAGCTCTGTGATACGCACGAATGAGTCTCCTAGCATGGATGTCCGAAGCAAACACCCAAGAATTGTCCTCCTGACCATAACCTCTCCACTTAACCAAATACTGGAGTTTCCGTCTAGAAAAACGAGAATTCAATACTTTCTCAATCACATACTCCAGATTGCCCTCAACCAAAACAGGGTCAGGAGGCACAGCCATAGGAACCACTGGCTCGACAAACCTCTTCAATAAGGACTTGTGGAACACGTTATGGATCTTAAATGTCCCTGGAAGAAGTAAACGAAAGGAAACAGGATTAAGAATCTCCATGATCTTATAAGGTCCAATGAACCTAGGCTTAAACTTAGGAGATGCAACTCTCATAGGGATATTTCTTGAGGACAACCAGACCAAGTCCCCCACTTTAAACCGAGGACCATCAGTCCTATGCCGGTTGGCAAACCGCTGGGCCCTCTCCTGAGAGAGGGACAACCTCTCCACTACCTGGTCCCAAATCTGCTGCATACGCTCCACAACAGAGTCAACACCTGGACAGACAGAAGCCTCCGTCTGTCCTGAAGAAAATCGAGGGTGAAACCCAAAATTGCAGAAAAATGGAGACATCAAAGTGGCAGAGCTAGCCCTATTATTAAGAGCAAACTCAGCCAAAGGCAAAAAAGAGACCCAGTCATCCTGATCAGCAGACACAAAGCATCTTAGATAAGTCTCCAATGTCTGGTTTGTTCTCTCAGTTTGTCCATTGGTCTGAGGATGAAAAGCCGAGGAGAAAGACAATTGAACACCAAGTTTAGAACAAAAAGTCCTCCAAAATCTGGAAACAAACTGGACTCCTCTGTCAGACACAATGTTCTCAGGAATGCCGTGTAACCGAACCACGTGCTGAAGGAACAAAGGCACCAATTCAGAGGAGGAAGGCAACTTAGGTAATGGCACAAGATGTATCATTTTGGAAAACCTATCACAAATCACCCAGATAACGGTCATTCTCTGAGAAACAGGAAGGTCGGAAAAGAAATCCATAGAGATATGGGTCCATGGTCTCTTGGGCACAGGCAATGGCATCAACAAACCACTAGAGCGAGAGCAAGGCTTGGAGCGAGAGCAAGTCCCGCAGGACTGCACAAATTCCCTGACAGCACGAGACAAGGTAGGCCACCAAAAGGACCGACTAACCAAGTCTCTGGTACCAAAAATTCCGGGATGACCGGCCAACGCGGAACAATGAATCTCAGACATCACACTCTTTTTCCTCCGGTCTGGGACAAACAATTTCCCAACAGGGCAGCGCTCGGGTTTATCCTCCTGACACCCTTCCAGAGTCAGTCTCAAATTGGGCGAGATGGCGGAAAGAACTACACCCTCTTTCAAAATAACAGCAGGATCAGATAACTCAGGAGAGTCCGCAAGGAAACTCCTCGAGAGGGCAACCGCCTTAACATTCTTAGTGCCAGGAAGAAAGGAAACCACAAAATTAAAACGTGTGAAAAACAAGGCCCACCTGGCCTGTCTAGGATTAAGTCGCTTGGCAGATTCCAGATAAACCAGATTCTTATGGTCCGTGAGGACCACCACCTGATGTTTGGCTCTCTCCAGCCAATGTCTCCACTCTTCAAAAGCCCACTTCATGGCCAATAACTCCCGATTACCCACGTCATAATTACTTTCAGTTGAGAGAAAATTTTCGAGAGAAAAAGGCACAAGGGTTACTTTTAGAGGTCTCTGGATATCTTTGGGACAAAACGGCACCTGCCCCAATTTCAGAGGCATCAACCTCCACCTGAAATGACAGAGAAACATCAGGCTGCCGTAGAACAGGAGCAGAAGTGAATCTCTTCTTAAGTTCCTGAAACGCAGAGACTGCCTCAGGAGGCCAATTCACCACATCAGAACCCTTTTTGGTCAAATCAGTCAATGGTTTAACAATAACAGAGAAATTACCAATAAATTTACGATAAAAATTGGCAAAACCCAAGAATCTTTGAAGAGCCTTTAATGAAGTAGGTTGGACCCAATCACAGATGGCCTGAACCTTGACCGGGTCCATTTCAATAACAGATTGGGACAAAATGAATCCCAGAAATGAGATCCTCTGTACGCCAAAAAGACACTTTGATCCCTTCACATACAGAGCATTCTCTCTCAAAATCTGGAACACAGTCCGAACATGTTTCACATGAGAGTCCCAGTCACTGGAAAAAATCAAGATATCATCCAAATAAACAATCAGAAATTTATCCACAAAATCCCTGAAAATGTCATTCATGAAGGACTGGAAGACAGAAGGAGCATTAGTGAGCCCAAAGGGCATCACTAGATACTCAAAATGCCCCTCTGGGGTATTAAATGCCGTCTTCCATTCATCCCCGTGCTTAATGCGAATAAGGTTATATGCCCCCCTGAGGTCAAGTTTGGTAAACCAAGTAGCACTTTTCACCCTGGAAAACAGGTCAGAAATCAAGGGTAACGATATTGATATTTCACAGTAATATTGTTCAAGAGACGATAATCAATACACGGCCTTAATGAACCATCCTTTTTGGCCACAAAGAAAAAACCGGCACCTAAGGGTGAAGAGGATGGTCTGATATGACCCTTCTCCAATGACTCCTTGATATAAGACCGCATAGTGTCATGTTCAGGTACAGACAAGTTAAAAAGGCGACCTTTAGGGAATTTACTACCAGGCACTAATTCAATAGCTCAGTCATAGCTCCTATGGGGGGCAAGGATGCAGACTTACTTTCGCTAAACACATCAGAAAAATCAGTCAAAAAGTCAGGAACATCCTGAGCCTGGGAGGAGGCAGAAAAAACAGGAGTGTTGGTATTAACACATTGGCAGCCCCAACTGGTTACAGACACAGATTTCCAATCCAAAACAGGATTATGAGACTGTAACCAAGGGAAACCCAGTACGATAATGTCATGCAGATTATACAGCACCAAAAATTTGCAACTCTCCTGATGATCAGGTTCAACCCTCATTATCACCTGAGTAGAGAACTGAGGTTTATTCTCAGCCAAAGGGTAGAATCAATCCCCAGTAGGGGAATAGACTTCTGTAGGGGTATCAAGGGAAACCCACAATGTTTAGCAAAATCAAAATCCATCAGGTTAATAGCTGCTCCCGAATCAACGAAAGCCTGAGCAGAAAATGTGGACAGGGAGCAAATAAGTGTAACAGTCAACAAAAATTTAGTCTGAACACTACCCAAGACAACTGAGCGTGCAAAACGTCTTCCCCACTTAGGGCAGACTGAAATAGCATGAGAGGCATCACCACAGTAGAAACATAACCCATTGCGCTTTCGAAACTCATGACGCTGTGCCCCAGAAGCCACTCTATCACACTGCATGGGTTCAGAAGCTGGTTCACAGAGCAACACTATTCCACGCATACCTCTACGCTCACGCAAACGTCTGTCAATTTGAATCGCTAATGACATAGAATCATTGAGACCAGAGGGGACAGGGAATCCCACCATAACATCCTTTACATTCTCTGACAGACCCTTCCGAAAAAGGGCTGCCAAAGCATCGTCATTCCATTTGGTCAGGACTGCCCACCTACGGAATCTCTGACAGTATAACTCAGCGTCCTCAAGCCCCTGATTTAATGCCAACAAGGATTTTTCAGCTTGATCAGTGACATTAGGCTCATCATACAATAACCCCAGAGCCTGAAAAAATGCATCAACATTACTCAAAACAGGATCCCCAGGTGTCAGGGAAAAAGCCCAATCCTGAGGATCGCCGCGCAGGAGAGAGATGACAATTTGAACCTGCTGTGCTGCGTTCCCTGAGGACTTAGATTTCAAGGCAAAAAACAACTTACAGTTATTTTTGAAATTCAGAAATTTAGCTCGATCCCCTAAAAACAAATCTGGCATGGGAATCCTAGGTTCCACAACCGGCAACCTAGCAAGATATATAGCAATACTCCGAACTTCAGTGGCAAGCTGATCCACACGGCCAGACAACTGTGCAAACTCCACTGAGAGAAAAAAAAATCCTCCTCAGCACCCAGAGATACAGAGGGAAAAAAAAAAATTGCAACAAACAGAAAAAAAAAAAATCTCTGACAACTCTGACAACTTTTTTCTTTCCACAATATTTTTCCCTTCTGTGAGTACCATATAATTTTCAGTTTTGGGCCGGTGATACTGTTATGATTGGTAGCTGAGGAGAGCAGGCAAAAAAGGCAATACACCAGAGAGGTTGGAATCTATGGGATTGCAGTACCCTGACTAACCACCACAACTAAAGGCAGCCGTGGAGCGTACCTACGTTGGTCCTAGACGCCTCGTCACAGCCTGAGAAGCTAACTACACCTAAAGAAAGAAAGAGGAAAGCTATCTGCCCCGGAGCAGATCCCCAAAGAACATAGAAAGCCCCCAAACATGTAATGGCGGTTAGACAAGAAGAAATACTGACACAGACAGAAAATAGTATGAGCAAACGTTGGGGCCCAAACTTCCTAACTAGAAAAGGATAGGAAGGGCACTTACTGCAATCCCAAAAAACCCTGAAAAGTACCAACTCTACTAATTACAAAAACACCTGAGATCACACGACCTCTACCACCTAAATTAGTTCTCTGGTGTAAAAAAAACTAAACAGCAACCACTGAAAAAACTGGAAAAGGCAAATGAACAAACAACAGTGGCTGAACAAAACTGAGAGGAGCACAAGCCCCCGAAGGGGACCCGGCAGACCCCCACAGAAGTGCAGGACAAAATGCAAAAAGCAAGCACAAAAAACTAATAGAAGAAAATGTCTTATCTGTTAGCAGAAGATGCAGGCACGAAACAGCAAGCTACAAAGTGAACAGGAATCAAAGATGAGACCAGAACAATTGATCACCGGCAACCCTGATGGGAGGGAACCTCCCTTATATAAGACCAGTCAGTAACACCTGATCTCCAATCTTCACAATCT
Source organism: Oophaga sylvatica (assembly GCA_033576555.1). Taxonomy (NCBI): domain Eukaryota; kingdom Metazoa; phylum Chordata; class Amphibia; order Anura; family Dendrobatidae; genus Oophaga; species Oophaga sylvatica. The sequence continues at coordinate 182,328,086 of JARQOD010000003.1, read as the reverse complement.
TCATTGGATAGTTCAGTACTGTTTGTAACCACCTGTAAGGTTCTTTGTCTCTTTTGACATGTTCCTTGAAACTCAGTTTTCCGTCCGCCATTTTGCTTTCTGTCTTTCTGCAGCTCTTGCCCTCAGTTAATATGGAGTTTCCAGTTTTCATGTTCCCGCCCTGATTCTCTCCCTCTTGCTTCTTAAGCAGCTTCAGCTGAACAATCAGTGCTCCTGAATCAAGCCTCAGTCAGCCTGTGACCTGACTCCTGGAAACCTAGGATTTTGGACTCCAGCTATTTCCTACTGAGGAACTTTGGAATACTATTGGACTTTGGAAACCTGCTGTCTGGTGAAATCCATGTTTGCAGAGGAATTACGGTACAGAGAAGAGATCCTGAACCTGCTTTGGAGAGTTATGTAGAGCTTGAAGTTACTCTGGCCTGCTGTGTCTTCTGCCTCTGTTTCCTGCAAACTGTGTGACCTTTTCTGCATGCTTGTATGAAGTAATACAAGTCATTTCATACCAACCTATGTCTCATGTGTTTCCCTCGCACCCAAGCACAAGACGCTATAGGAACTGTACACTATACATGACAAGATTCAGGAGCCAATGTTTAGTGTCTGCTGGGTCTGGGAAAGCCGTGTCTGCTGGGACTGTGGATATCAGATGTCCGTTTAATACCCTCTGTGATGACAGTGGTTGTGACTTCTCACAACCATTCCAGGTGAGCGCATTCCCTTAAATGTTACTCTAGAGTGTTACCACAGGTAAACACTATTGTTTTTTTTTTTCCTTTCCTCTTCTCCTTCCAGCACTTCTGCCTTAAAAGATCTGGAAGATGGAGGCCCGCATAAAGGAGCTTTGCGGAGTGACTGATACAATCCTTGCAGATATACAGACTATAAAGACCCGTTTTGCAAGCCTACAGGACCTCACTAATCATAATTTGCAAGTGTTTGGACAAACTACCCAGGAATTACGAGCCAGGATTGAGGCTCTAGAGGAACGAGTCCAGGCTCCTGTCATAACCCCGAGTTCTGGGATCCCCAAGTTACCTCCTTTTCGTTTTGGCGGTGAACGTGAGAAATTCAGGGATTTATTAACCAATGCAATCTATTTTTCTCTGCACATGCTTCACAATTTCCCACTGAACGATCCAAAGTGCTTACTATAATCATGTTGCTTACCAATAAGGCTTTGATGTGGGCAAACCCTCTGATTGAGACTGAGGATGATTGTTTGAATCACCTTGATGCTTTCATTTCAGCCATGGGGCAGGTGTTTGATGACCCCAATCGAGGTGCAACAGCTGAAGCAGCCATGTTAACTTTGCGCCAAGGTAAGCGTTCAGTAGCCGAATATGCCTTGGATTTCAGGAGATGGGCTCTTGATACCACTTGGGACACTTCCGCCAAAAAATCTATTTTTCGGAAAGGGTTGTCTCCATTGATTAAGGATGAACTTGCTCGTGCCGACCCTCCCACTGCGTTAGGTGACTTTATTAACTATTGTATCCGTATTGATGCTCGTCTGACTGAACGCAGACAAGAGAGATGGTTCGAAAATAATCGCACTAACCTTTCCCTACCTCCCTCCTCATCTAAGGAACCTTTGAGTAGGATCACAAGGGAACCAGAACCTGAACCCATGCAGGTGGACTCTTTACAAAGACGGGTTAGTGATGCACGCAAAGAACACCGTATAAAGGAAAATCTATGTTTTTTACTGTGGTAAGTCAGGGCACTTCATTATAAACTGCCCCAGCCGTTCTCGTAAGACTACTGCAGCAGTCATTCACTGTGAGTGTTGCGAGAGGAACTCTGTCATGTCCGAGCCTCAGACCCAGAGAGATCTGCTGCAAGAGATCTTGATTTTTCGGACTTAAACTCTGTTAGTTCTGGGGACAATGACGGTATAAACGCTGCAATTTTTCAAGTTTCCTCAGCGGTGTCCCAGCTGAGTTGTAAAAGAAACAATTCTCATTGTTTCCTGTCCATCAAACTCTGGGTTGACTCAGTATGGGTGTCTAGCTCTGCTATGATCGTCTCAGGAGCAAGTGGAAATTTTATGGATATCTCCTTTGCTTTGAAACAGGGAATACGTTCAGTGAAGAAGGCTACTCCAGTACAGATGGAAACTGTGGATGGCTCCCTGCTGACCTCTGGACCAGTGGATCAGGAAACAGAGCCTTTGAGGGTCCTTATGGGTAAAGATCATCAGGAGAAAATGTCTTTTATGCTCATCTCTTCTCCCCACTTTCCCATTATTCTAGGGCTACCATGGCTGCAGGCGCAGAATCCTACAATTAACTGGGAGACCAAGGAATTACACTTTCCGGAGAAACAGATGAGTCAAGGAGTTTCAGCTTGCTCTGTGCCTAAAGGAACCATGTCAGTTCCTGAACTACCAGCTGTATACCAGGACTATGTGGATTTATGTGACAAGAAGAACGCTGATCAGCTTCCTCCTCACCGTCCATATGATTGTTCAATCGAATTATTGCCTGGAGCCGAGATACCTTTTGGTAAGATCTACCCCCTAGCGGGGCCCGAGCTAAAAGCTTTGAAGGACTACATAGATGAAAATCTAGCCAAAGGCTTCATACGCCCCTCTTCATCTCCCGCAGGTGCAGCCATCTTCTTTGTGAAGAAGAAAGATGGATCTCTGAGACCCTGTATAGACTATAGGGAACTCAATAAGGTTACTATTAGAAACCGTTATCCATTGCCTTTAATCCCTGAGTTGTTGGAGAGAGTGCGGCATGCCAAAATTTTCTCTAAACTGGATCTCCGTGGGGCCTATAACTTGGTCTGTATTAGACCTGGGGATGAATGGAAGACTGCATTCAGGTCACGCTATGGACACTTTGAATATCTAGTTATGCCTTTTGGTCTGAGTACCGCCCCAGCCACTTTCCAACACTTGGTGAATGACATCTTCAGGGATCTCCTAGATACATTTGTGGTGATTTATCTGGATGATATTCTAATTTTTTCTAACTCCACAGAGGAACATCATGGACATGTGAGAATGGTCTTAGAACGCCTAAGACAAAACCATCTCTACATCAAACTTGAAAAGTGTGAGTTCCATAGGACCGAAATTCAATTTCTGGGGTATGTACTATCTACGCAAGGGATTAGTATGGATGGAAGCAAGACCCAAGCCATCAAGGATTGGCCAATTCCTAGAAATGTGAAGGAGGTGCAGCGCTTCATCGGGTTTGCCAACTTCTATAGATGTTTCATTAGGAATTTCTCTGAGGTAGTGTTACCTATCACCCAACTTACCCGGAAACAGTCTAGGTTCTCCTGGACCCCGCAAGCTCAGGAAGCATTTTCCTGTTTAAAGGATAAATTTACCACCGCACCTATCTTAGTACATCCCAATCCCGAGCTTGCCTTCATAATAGAGGTGGATGCTTCAGACTGTGCCTTTGGAGCTATACTCTCTCAGAGAACAGGTGAGAAGAATGTCTTGCATCCCTGTGCCTTCTTTTCCCAGCAGTTGTCTTCGGCTGAGAGGAACTACGATGTGGGCAATAGAGAATTGTTGGCCATTATTGCCGCCTTCAAGGAATGGAGACACCTTCTTCAGGGAGCTGCACAGCAAATAGTCGTCCTGACAGACCATCGTAACCTTGAATTTATCAGGTCGGCTAAGTGCCTGACTCCTCGCCAGGCTCGCTGGAATCTTTTCTTAAACCAATTTAATTTTGTAATTTCTTATAGACCAGGATCGCGCAATGGAAAGGCTGATGCACTCTCTAGGATTCATTCAGCAGAGGCACGTCCACTTACTCCTCCTAAGACTATTCTTCCTGACTCTAGATTCCTGGGAGTGATTCATAATCAAGACCTACTTAAGGACATCAAGGAAGCATACCATGCGGATTCTTTGTTGCTCAACCCCCAAGGGACGTAAGTCTTGTCTTTAAGAATGGTGTGTGGATTCAGGGACAACGTCTGTATATACCTGAAACAGTCAGATTGAGAGTTTTGCAACTCATCCACGATTCCAAGATAGCTGGGCATAGAGGAATTCTAAAGACACAAGAATTTCTTTCTCGTTTCTTTGGTGGCCCACTTACAGGAAAGATGTTTTAAACTATGTCACTTCATGTGAAGTCTGTGCAAGATGCAAAACACCTCGCTCCTCACCAACTGGTCTGTTACAACCTCTTCCCACCCCGTCCCGCCCGTGGGGATCCATTTCTATGGACTTCATTGTGGAGTTACCAACCTCTCACGAGAAGAACACCATTCTAGTGGTGGTTGATCGTCTAACAAAGGCAGCTCATTTTATCCCTTGTGTCGGCTTACCCACTGCAAAACAGACATCAGACTTGATGATTAAGAATGTGTTTCGCTTACATGGAGTACCGGATGAGGTCATTTCGGATCGAGGGTGCAATTCACTTCAAGGTTTTGGCAAAATTTCTGTGCCGCATTGGACATTAAAGTAAACCTTTCTTCTGCTTTTCATCCTCAGACTAATGGACAGACAGAACGAACCAATCAGACCCTGGAGCAGTATCTCCGCTGCTTTATCTGCCACCTACAAGATGATTGGGTGGATCTACTTCCACTGGCTGAGTTCTCTTATAACAACTCTCAGAGCGCCTCCACTAAGCAGTCTCCTTTTTACTCCAATCTAGGTTATCATCCTAACATTCTTCCTCGATTTCCCATAGATACGCCCTTGCCGGCAGTGGCTGAAAGAATCACTTCTTTACAAAAGAATATGGATCTTCTAAAGGAAAATCTAGAATTGGCTCAGGAAAGGTACAAGAAAGCAGCAGATAAATTTTGTAAACCTGCACCAGCTTTCAAGGTAGGAGATTTGGTCTGGCTGTCAACCAGAAATCTTAAAATAAAGATTCCATCGTCTAAATTGGGACATAAGTACATTGGACCTTATAAGATCAGTAAGATTATAAGTGCGGTTGCTTGTCGTCTTCAACTGCCCAGAACTATGAGAATCCACCCTGTCTTTCATGTATCCCTACTAAAGGCTGCAACACCCAATACGTTTCCTGGACGCTCTTCTCCTTGCCCTGACCCAGTGCTGGTCGATGGTCAGGAAGAATTTATGGTGGAAAGGATTCTAGATTCCAGGTTGTACAGAAATCAGTTGCAATATTTGATTAAATGGCAGGGCTACCCAGTGGAGGACAACTCATGGGAACCAGTCAATAATGTAAATGCTCCTCGCCTGCTCCGCCAGTTTCATCAGAGGTACCCTGACAAGCCTGGTCTGAGGTCATCCGAAGGATGTCCTTAAGGGGGGAGTAATGTAAGGTTCTTTGTCTCTTTTGACATGTTCCTTGAAACTCAGTTTTCCGTCGGCCATTTTGCTTTCTGTCTTTCTGCAGCTCTTGCCCTCAGTTAATATGGAGTTTCCAGTTTTCATGTTCCCGCCCTGATTCTCTCCCTCTTGCTTCTTAAGCAGCTTCAGCTGAACAATCAGTGCTCCTGAATCAAGCCTCAGTCAGCCTGTGACCTGACTCCTGGAAACCTAGGATTTTGGACTCCAGCTATTTCCTACTGAGGAACTTTGGAATACTATTGGACTTTGGAAACCTGCTGTCTGGTGAAATCCATGTTTGCAGAGGAATTACGGTACAGAGAAGAGATCCTGAACCTGCTTTGGAGAATTATGTAGAGCTTGAAGTTACTCTGGCCTGCTGTGTCTTCTGCCTCTGTTTCCTGCAAACTGTGTGACCTTTTCTGCATGCTTGTATGAAGTAATACAAGTCATTTCATACCAACCTATGTCTCATGTGTTTCCCTCGCACCCAAGCACAAGACGCTATAGGAACTGTACACTATACATGACACCACCAGAGGAAGCTTCTGCTCAGAATTCATTTCTAGCACATTCACAACATACTCCAATCCAGCTATTTCTGCTGTCACATATAACAGAGACAGCATGAGCTGATGATGGGAGAATAGTCTTATCATCCGGCACCTGAGTTCAATTGTAAAAAAAATGAAAACATTGACATAATCACATACAATATACATACTCACCGAACACCTAATCTCCGATGCATCTCCTGCAAGCAATTAAAAATAACAAACCAACATATACTCCCTATCCGCCGTAGTCCATTTAATACTGAGTGTCCCATGTCGATGTCACCTGGCCGCCGGCGATACACTGACAGGAGGTAATCGTTCCCGCAGTTTATCACTGAGCCGCTGTGAGAGTTCACCAGAGTTCATCACTAGGCCTTCACACTAGGCCTTGGAAATCAAGGTCCCAGAGTCCGGAGGAAGAGTGGAGAGGCACACAATCCAAGCTGCTTAAGGTCCAGTGTGAAGTTTCCACAATCAGTGATGGTTTGGGGAGCCATGTCATCTGCTGGTGTGGTACACTGTGTTTTGTCTAGACTAAAGTTGGCGCAGCCTTCTACCAGGAAATTTTAGAGCACTTCATGCTTCCCTCTGCCGACAAGCTTTTTGGAGTTGGAAATTTTGATCTCCAGCAGGACTTGGCACCTGTCCACACTGCCAAAAGTACCAATACCTGGTTTAAAAACAACAATATCACTGTGCTTGGTTGGCCAGCAAACTCACCTGACCTTAATCCCATGGGGTATTGTAAAGAGGAAGATGAAGGACACCAGACCACACAATGCAGATAAGCTGAATGCTGTTATCAAAGCAACCTGGGCTTCCATAACACCTCAGCAGTGCAACAGACTGATCGCCTCCATGCCACGCCGCATTGATGCAGTAATTGATGCCAAAGAAGCCCCGACCAAGTATTGAGTGCATTTACTGAACATACATTTCAGTAGGCCAACATTTTGGATTTTAAAATCATTTTTTCAAGCTGGTGTTATAAAGTATTCTAATTTACTGAGATAATGACATTTGTGTTTTCAAGCCATAATCATCAACATTAACAGAAATAAACAAAAAATTAAAATAGATCACTGTTTGTAATGACTCTATATAATATATGAGTTTCACTTTTTATATTTGAAGAACTGTAATAAATTAACTTTTTGGTGATATTCTAATTTTGTGACATGTACCTGTAGGTTAATTATGTTAATGCTCCTCCATAGGCGTGTGTGTGTGTGCGTGCGTGTCTTTATTTAACTCTTTACATACCATTTTATAAATGAGGGTATCTGGCTGACACCTGTTCATTTCTAAACCTCGGGCTTCATATTATTATATATATATATATATATATATATACAGTGCCTACAAGTAGTATTCAACCCCCTGCAGATTTAGCTGGTTGACACATGCGGAATTAACTTGGCATTGTGACATTTGTACTGTAGATCAGCCTGGAAGTGGGAAATGCACTGTAGCAAAAATTTTTGTTTTAATTTTTTTTTTTTTTTTTAAAACGTTAAAAGTTAATTCAGAGTGTCATTTATTATTCAACCCCTCAAACCACAAGAATTCTGTTTGGTCCCCCTAAAGTATTAAGAAGTAGTTCAGGCACCAAGAATAATGAGCTTCACATGTGTGGATTAATGATCTCTTTTGCCAGCCTTTTCTGACTATTTAAGACCCTCCCCAAACTTGTGAACAGCACTCATACATGGTCAACATGGGAAAGACAAAGGAGCATTCCAAGGCCATCAGAGACAAGATCGTGGAGGGTCACAAGGCTGGCAAGGGGTACAAAACCCTTTCCAAGGAGTTGGCCCTACCTGTCTCCACTGTTGGGAGCATCATCCGTAAGTGGAAGGCTTATGGAACTACTGTTAGCCTTCCACGGCCTGGACAGCCTTTGAAAATTTCCTCCCGTGCCAAGGCCAGGCTTGTCTGAAGAGTCAAGGCTAACCCAAGGACAACAAGGAAGGAGCTCCGGGAAGATCTCATGGCAGTGGGGACATTGGTTTCAGTCAATACCATAAGTAACGTACTCCACCGCAATGGTCTCCGTTCCAGACGAGCCCGTAAGGTACCTTTACTTTCAAAGCGTCATGTCAAGGCTCGTCTACAGTTTGCTCATGATCACTTGGAGGACTCTGAGACAGACTGGTTCAAGGTTCTATGGTCTGATGAGACCAAGATCGAGATCTTTGGTGCCAACCACACACGTGACGTTTGGAGACTGGATGGCACTGCATACGACCCCAAGAATACCATCCCTACAGTCAAGCATGGTGGTGGCAGCATCATGCTGTGGGGCTGTTTCTCAGCCAAGGGGCCTGGCCATCTGGTCCGCATCCATGGGAGGATGGATAGCACGGCCTACCTGGAGATTTTGGCCAAGAACCTCCGCTCCTCCATCAAGGATCTTAAGATGGGTCGTAATTTCATCTTCCAACAAGACAACGACCCAAAGCACACAGCCAAGAAAACCAAGGCCTGGTTCAAGAGGGAAAAAGTCAAGGTGTTGGAGTGGCCTAGTCAGTCTCCTGACCTTAACCCAATTGAAAACTTGTGGAAGGAGCTCAAGATTAAAGTCCACATGAGACACCCAAAGAACCTAGATAACTTGGAGAAGATCTGCATGGAGGAGTGGGCCAAGATAACTCCACAGAACTGTGCCGGCCTGATCAGGTCTTATAAAAGACGATTATTAGCTGTAATTGCAAACAAGGGTTATTCCACGAAATATTAAACATAGGGGTTGTATAATAATTGACCCACACTTTTATGTTTAAAATGTATTAAAATTCAACTGAGCAACATAACTTTTTGTTTTGTAAGATTTATGCTTCTGTTAATAAATCCTACTCTCGTTTGCAGTTTGAAGGCTCTAACTTATTTGCATCTTATCAAACCAGCTAAATCTGCAGGGGGTTGAATACTACTTGTAGGCACTGTATATATGCAGCTCTGGCAAAAATTAAGAGACCATCACATCAAAAGCCCATTCTCCAGACCTGAATCCTATTGAAAACCTCTGGAATGTAATCAAGAGGAAGATAGATAGTCAGAAGCCATCAAAGAAATAAGAACTGCTTAAATTTTTGCGCCAGGAGCAATGTGAAAGACTGGTGGAAAGCATGCCAAGACTTGCAAGAAAGCTGTGATTAAAAATCATGGTTATTCCACAAAATATTGATTTCTGAACTCTTCCTGAGTTAAAACATTAGTATTGTTGTTTTTAAATGATTATGAACTTGTTTTCTTTGCATTATTTGAGGTCTGAAAGCACTGGGTTCTTTTATTTAATTTTGACCATTTCTCATTTTTAGAAAAAAAAATAAAAATTTATTGCTTGGAAATTCGGAGACATGTTGTCAGTAGAGTTGAGCGATACTTTCCGATATCAATAAGTATCAGATCGGAATGGGTATCGCCGATACCCAAAAAGTATCGGCGATACCCGATACCGGAAATCCAATGTAAGTCTATGGGAACAAAATATCGGAATTAAAAAAAACCCATTCTTGCCTTGTTGGTTAATTGTACATGAAGGAAAACAACAAAGAGTAATGTAGAATGTATTGGGGGAGGTTGAGGAGACATTAAAGGCATAGATGTTTAACCCAATCAAATGGAATAGCATTAATATTTTTTTTTTTAAAGATGTTCGGATTGACAAAGAAATTGACAATGTTGTTAACCTTTTTTATATTTTGGCAAATATGTATGTTTCACAACTTCCATGCTCTTCACCTTTTTAACTTTTGCCACACTTTCTCCTTCATAATCTTCAGCAGCATCATCTTTTTCATCAAATTATTCTTCATCTTGCCCTTCTTTATCTTCTTCTTAAACTTCTTGCTATTCATCTTTTTGTTAACATTACTCATATTGTTCTTATTAAACTATTATTCTTCTTCATATTCTACTTCATCTTCTTCCTCTTCATCTTCTTCATCATATTCTTATTTGTGACAGAGATTCCTGTACTTGTAATCTGTAAAAGTATGAATTTTTCATCCTTCCGTTCTTGCTGTCACAAAAGATTAAAATTACAACAGTATTTGTCCGTGTTCAGTTTAGCCTGCAGCATCAGGCATTTTCCAGGGGCACCACGAGGAGGAACGGACTCACCCCCATACACTGCTTAGTCTTCTTCTGCTTATAATTTAGAGCATATATTTTGCTCTTCATTTTGGTCTTATACTTCATGTTCTTCTGCTTTTTGATCTTCTGCTTATTGTTCTTCTGTCTCTTTTTCTGTATCTTGTAGTTTGTCTTAACTTTCTTTGTCCTGTTGGTGATCTTCTTCTGGGTATCTTTTATTTCTTCTTTGTGATGGTGTTCAGGCTGGTTGGCTTGATGCTCGTCGTCCTTGTGGTCGTCATCTTCTTCGGGTGGTCATCAGGGTCGTCTTCATTGTTGGAGATCCAGAGTGATTACCAAAAAACATTTAAAAAATCTTCAATTTGTAAATGTAGCTGAAGTACAAGAAGGCTGACTAACTTCTGAGAACCAGCTGACGTTACTGGAACCCGACGGTATCAGATGTACAAAAAAATGGTAACGAGACAGCTGACGTGCTGGAACCGGAGGGGCAGCAGAAGGAAGGCAATGGCACAACCGAGGACCAGCTGACGTTACTGGACGGTTATAAGCAGGAGTACCTGTGCTCCAAGCATACCAGGACCACAGACGTTGCTGGAACCGGATACGAGATGGAGCACTAGCAAAGGCATCGGAGACATTGACGTACTGGACCGGACGGTAGCAGAAGTAGACCAATGAAGTAACGAGGACCAGCTGACTGTGCTGGAACCCGGAGGGGCAGCAGAAGGAAAAGAGCCAATGGCACAACGAGGACCAGCTGACGTTACTGGGACATGGTTACTAAGCAGGAGGTACCTGTGCTCCAAAGCACTACCAAGGACCAGCAGACGTTGCTGGAACTCGGATACCGAGATGGAGGCACCTAGGCCAAAGGCACTGCGGAGAACCAGTTGACGATACTGGAACCCGGACGGGTAGCAGAAGGTACAAGAGCCAATGCAAGTAACAAGCACCAGCTGACTGTGCTGGAACCCGGAGGGGCAGCAGAAGGAAAAGAGCCAATGGCACAACCGAGGACTAGCTGACGTTACTGGGACACGGTTACTAAGCAGGAGGTACCTGTGCTCCAAAGCACTACCAAGGACCAGCAGACGTTGCTGGAACTCGGATACCGAGATGGAGGCACCTAGGCCAAAGGCACTGCGGAGAACCAGCTGACGGTACTGGAACCCGGACGGGTACCATAAGGCACCCATGAAAATGTAAGTTGACAGGCCGCAAGCCGACCGCAGTTACCGAATCACACAGTCCTACAGTGGGTGCTTGTCCTATTGTCACAACTGAAACAGCCTTTATTTACATATCCCACAGCACACATAGGAATCACCTAAACTGCAGGCATCATAGAGTCGGCTAACCTGAATGCAACATGACAGGACAACTTATTGGAGGCTAATTGACGTTGACACTGCCAGGAAACAGCTGTCGTGCTGTAACCAGGCTGGGCAGGAGTCAGTACCCGTGCCAAGTACTTCTGAGCAACAACTGGCGTTGTTGGAGCCCAGGGATGAGAAGAGAACAGGGTGGAGGCAGCAGGACTTTTTGCCGTACACACAGCAGGGGAACAGCTGACATTACTGAACCCCAGTAACACAGGAGCAAGTGTTGACTGTGCTAACAGCACTTCCGAGCAACAACTGGCGGTGTTGGAGCCCAGGGATGAGAAGAGAACAGGGTGGAGGCAGCAGGACTGTTTGCCGTCCACACAGCAGGGGAACAGCTGACATTACTGAACCCCAGTAACACAGGAGCAAGTGTTGACTGTGCTAACAGCACTTCCGAGCAACAACTGGCGGTGTTGGAGCCCAGGGATGAGAAGAGAACAGGGTGGAGGCAGCAGGACTGTTTGCCGTCCACACAGCAGGGGAACAGCTGACATTACTGAACCCCAGTAACACAGGAGCAAGTGTTGACTGTGCTAACAGCACTTCCGAGCAACAACTGGCGGTGTTGGAGCCCAGGGATGAGAAGAGAACAGGGTGGAGGCAGCAGGACTGTTTGCCGTCCACACAGCAGGGGAATAGCTGACATTACTGAACCCCAGTAACACAGGAGCAAGTGTTGACTGTGCTAACAGCACTTCCGAGCAACAACTGGCGGTGTTGGAGCCCAGGGATGAGAAGAGAACAGGGTGGAGGCAGCAGGACTGTTTGCCGTACACACAGCAGGGGAACAGCTGACATTACTGAACCCCAGTAACACAGGAGCAAGTGTTGACTGTGCTAACAGCAATTCCGAGCAACAACTGGCGGTGTTGGAGCCCAGGGTCAAGAAGGATGTTTAAATACTAGATCAAGTATTTTCCTTGTTACGTGTCAATTAAAAATGTCTATACTCCAAACAAGAGAAAGATTACCTTTACTACCATAAGATGATGATTTCAGTTTAAAAAAATCTAGATAAATAAAGAATTGACAAACATAAACGCATACATTAACATGCTGAACAGCAATGCAAACCACAAAATAAATTGGTTAAGGAATCTGCTATACGGTTGTAAATAAAAGCATACAAGTACATATCAGAATCCATTAATGATGGATAAGTAACAGTATGTACACCATTTTTATTGTATAGACAATGAATGTCTGACTTCAAAACATCATCAGCATTACAAGTTATCTGTGACATTCATAAAATGTTACATTTGCTGAATAATGTCACTAAACAGTTTATAAAAATTATACAATTTCCATCATGTAATACTCATAATATGTGCCAATAATCATTTTTATTAACAAACATAACCTTTAAAAAGTGCATAGTGCATAGTGAAAATTGCTATTTATGCCTGACTGTCGACTTGCAAGCATGACAACGGATAGATAAGGTATATATAGATGAGACTGCATAGCCACAGATGGTGAATGGCGATGTAATACTGTACCTCAATAAAGTGTGCGTCACTACTACATACATTTTTTTATATAGCTTTATAAACAGGGTACGTGCATGTATGCTTGCGCCTTTGTTTGGACGCACAGACTGCCTTCCTGCTGTGACGCGTTGGGTAGTGAACAGTTGTGTGCAGTGTTCACTGTAGTCTGAGGTTTTAATTTTTGGAGTGGAGATCACGCTCCAGTTAGTTCTTCAACCACTGCTGGTTGTAGTCTGCTGAGCGTGTGTCACTGCCTCATCCTTGACATTTTTCTCTAATTGGTGCTGCTCCATTCTATTTCAAATAACTCAAATCTATTAGTGTGACGCGCTTCCATCCGTATCCAATACATTGGTTGCAAACACTATAGAAGTACACAAAGGGGCCTTTCACACCTAGTGAACAGTTGTGTGCAGTGTTCACTGCAGTCTCTGCGGAATAACCACACTTAGGCCTTATAACTTTTCTGACTTTCTTTATCAATCTACCAAGATGAAGAAGGCAGGGAGTAAGGCACGTGGTGGTGGCAGTGGAGTTTCAGCAGGGAGAGGACGTGGGGATTCTGTGGCTGCTGCCGCCCCCAGTGACACAGCATCCACCAGTTTTCCCCGTGAGCATTCCTTTATGCGCACTTTTGTAGGAGGTCGGCGTACCCCCCTGCTGCGGGAACAACAAATTGAAGCCGTGTTGTGATGCAGCCATCATAATCATGCTCCACCCTTCAGGCCGCACTGTGAGAACATTGGCTCTTCAGCTGCCAAATTGCACATCAGAGATTCTGAAGACCAGCTGATCTTGCTTATACTCATCTGTTGGTGCAAAGGCCACTAGCACTTCTGAATTGAAGAGAGGAGTGCAGTGATGCCAAGTGGTCCTTGAATTGAGAGGTAGCCTGCGAGGGTCAGCACACCGCAGAACGCATCTGATGATGATGAGACTCAGGTGCCAGTTTCTGTTGAGCATGGTGCTGGCCAGACCACCCAACAGCAGCAGGTGTTGGAAGAGGGTAGTGGAGATGATGAGGTCCAAGACCCAACATGGCATGAGGAACTGGAAGGTGGTGGGAGCAGCTCTGAGGAAGAGATTGCCCCAACGGTACAAACAGGAGGGAGAGTTAGGCTGCAGACTCGGTTGCCTGTAGCCTCCAGTTTGGCACCTGTTCGGAGCAGTTCTCTTCCAAAAGTCAAAATGGGCGCTCCCAGGACTTGCACTGCGTGGTCCTTTTTTGACACACTTGCAGATGATATTTGCTATGTCAAATGCAAGCTGTGTAATCAAAAAGTAAAAAGGGGTAAAAGTGTCAGTAACCTCAATACCACTAATATGTGGAAACATGTGCGGACAAAGCACGTAGTTGAGTTACAAAGACACACTGGAGATGTAGGCCAACCTACAGCAGCACCTACATCTTCAGGTCGTGTTGGAGCCTCTTCCTCCAGCTCACACACAGCTGGTTCGGCTTCCTCACAGGATCGCCATGGAAGAACCTCGGTCACTGTTGTCCAGAGACAAAGTGTTATTCCACCCACAGCAGCAAGTTCCCTGTCATCCTCACACTCCCAGGCCACAAAACAGCCATCGGTAGCACAGGCATGGGATAAAAGACAGCCATACTCGGCAAACCATCCATGAGCACAGGCTCTGAATGCTGGCATTGCAAAACTCCTGTCCCTTGAAATGCTGTCATTCAGGCTGGTGGAGACTGACAGTTTCCTAACTTAATATCATTGGCAGTCCCACAATACAATGTGCCAAGCCGATTTCATTTCAGCAGGCAAGCCGTCCCTGGTCTGCAAAAGCATGTTGAGGGAAAAATTAAACATGCGCTACTAAACGCCGTCAGTAGCAAGGTCCACCTGACCACCGATGCGTGGACCAGTACCCATGGCCATGGACGATACCTTTCCCTCACTGCCCATTGGGTCAATGTTGTGTAGCCGGGTACTGATCTTGCGAGTGGCGCTGTACGTGTTCTGCCAACTCCAAGGATTGCAGGAATCAAGTCTGTACACATTGACTCCTCCTCCTACTCCAGTTCCTCAGAATCATCGCTGCAGGAGCGTCACGGTCTACCTCCACATGGACCCGTGAACGCTTACCTGTTGCGACCGATATGAGCACAGCCGTGGCCAAACGTCAACAGGCCGTCCTGAAATTAATTTCCATGGGGAATCGAAGCCACACAGCGCAGGAGCTCTGGAATGCCATCAAGCAGGAGAGCGACGTGTGGTTTTTGCCAGCGAATCTCCAGCCAGACTTGGTAGTGTGTGACAATGGCCGAAATCTGGTGGCAGCTCTGGGCCTTGGCAACCTCACTCACATACCATGTCTGGCACATGTGCTCAACTTGGTCGTGCGGAGTTTTTGGAGGGACTATCCGGATCTTGATGCACTGCTGCACAAGGTCCGCCTATAGTGCGCTCACTTGCGACGTTCCAGCATGGCCAGATCGCGCATTGCAGCTCTGCAACGCAGATTTCGCCTTCCTGAACATCGCATCATATGTGACGTACCCACCAGGTGGAATTCCACGTTACATATGTTGGAGCGGTTGTGTGAGCAGCAGGCAGCAGTAATGGAGTATCAGCTGCATCAGGCGCAATCAACTCGCAATTTGCGCCGTTCACACTTCACCACTACTGAGTGGGCCTCTATAAAAATAATAATAATAAGCTTTATTTATATAGCGCCAACATATTCCGCAGCGCTTTACAGTTTAACAGTTTCAGAACACAAGTCATAAGTAACAACGTTAACAATACAATAATTAAAGCAATATAAGCCGCCCCTGCTCGTGAGAGCTTACAATCTACAATGAGGTGGGGGAGATACAAAGTACAGGTGTTTATATACAATGGTGTATTTACAATGATGGTCCAGCCATTTTGAGGGAGTGAGTGATGGATGGAGATAGTGAATGGGCTACACACACAGACTTACACATAGAATGACTTTGATTAGTGAATGTGATAGGCCGCTCTGAACAAATGTGTTTGAGGGAGCGCCTGAAACCATGCAAATTGCGGATAGTCCTAATTTCTTGGGTAGTGCATTCCAGAGGATTGGCGCAGCGGGGAGAAGTCTTGGAGTCGGGAGTGGGAGGTACGGATTAGTGCAGAGGTTAGTCGAAGGTCGTTTGCAGAGCGCAGCAGTCGGTATGCCGATAGATAGAAATGAGGGAGGAGATGTAGGGGGGTGCTGCAATGTGGAGAGCTTTGTGGGTGAGAACCAGTACTTTGAATTGGATCCTATAATGAATGGCCAGCCAGTGTAAGGACTGGCGAAGGACTCTATGAAGGACATCTGCCATGTTTTGCGTGCGTTTGATGAGTCAACGCGGATGGCGAGTGCAGATGATGCACTAGTCAGCCTGACTGTCCCCCTTATCTGCCTGCTTCAAAAAACACTGCAAGCACTAAGGGATGAGGTTTTGGAAGAGGTGGAGGATGAGGAGTCACAAATTCCATCACCTTCTGGACAGTCAGCGCAACGTGGTTCCTCACAAAGGGCTGGGCAGGGCTCACTTTGTGAGGAGGATGAGGAGGAGTCAATGGAGGAGGAAGACATCGCTCCAGAGGGAGGTACACAACGCTCTAGTCAGTATGTAGAGCGAGGGTGGGGTGATGCAGAGCAGGCAGAGATGACGCCTCTTGCAGGGGACAGCGTTTCTTGGCCAGTTGGGAGTCTGCAGCACATGGTTGATTTCATGCTGCAGTGCCTGAAACGACCGCCGCATCGCCCACATTCTCACCACGTCTGATTATTGGGTGTACACCCTCCTAGACCCTCGCTACCGGGACAACTTACAAAGCCTCATCACACCGTTGAACCGGGAGCGTAAAATGGGGGAGTACCAAGACACACTGGTGCAATCCATAATGTTCTCCATTCCAGCCGAGAGCACTGCTGCTGCTACTGCTTTACAAAGCAGCTCTGTGCGCGGCAGTGAGACAGCTCTGCAACAAGAGGGAGCACAAGCAGCGCCTCTGCACAGGGCAAGACCAGTATGTTCCAAATGTGGCGAAGTTTTGTGGCAGCGCCACCAATGTCTACACCATCCGAGACGGCTCCAGTCAGCAGGAGGCAACGTTTCCGTAAGATGGTGACAGACTACATGTCTTGCCCTCTCAGTGTACTCCCAGAGGGCCCTCTTCCCCATTCAAGTTTTGGGTCTCTAAGCTGGATACATGGCCAGAGCTTAGCCAGTATGCATTGGAGGTGCTGGCTTGCCCTGCTGCCAGTGTATTATCGGAGCGCGTCTTTACTGCTGCAGGTGGTGTACTAACAGACCGTTGCATGCGACTATCCTCCGATAATATAGAACGGCTTACTTTTCTGAAAATGAACAAGGCATGGATCTCGCCTGAATTTGCCTGTCCGGTTTCCGATTAAATAACTGGTTGGCAACGTTATCCATGTCTCCTGTTATGTTCATCTTTCTACCACCTGAACTCTACTCCCTGGGCTACAACACTGCCAGTTGCTGCTCAGAAGTGTCGTGTCCACAGACCAATACACAAGCTATAGTGTTAGTGGGGTTCAGTAACGCCTGCTGTTCCCCTGCTGTGTGTCTGGCAAAAATTAATGCTGCTAACTCCAAATTAAAGTTCAAACATCTCATACTAGGCCTCTGCCTACACCCTCCTTGACCCTGGGCTTCAACACCGCCAGTTGCTGCTCAGAAGTGTTGGATGCACAGATCAAAACAATCGCTGATGTGTTTGTGGGGTTCAGTAACGCCTGCTGTTCCCCTGCTATGTGTGTCCGGCAAAAATTACTGCTACCTAGCTACACATGTTGAAAAAAACATGACATGTTAAAGTGGCTAGTGCTACACATAGATATCAGGCTACACCCTTATTTCTAAGCTGTAAACAAGTGAAACGTCACCTTTAAAACCATTAAATGATTAGTCTTGGTAACAAATCTGTAACAAAATAATTGTGACATATTATTGCAGATATCCACATGTCTAACACAAATGCTAACACAAAAGCATACTTATGCTATAGGGTACTGATGGTGAACCTTGTCACTCCATAACTTTGACAAATCCAACTCACATCATGCCTCAAATGCTGCAATGTTGGAAGTGCATAATGTGGGTTGAACTTTGACAACAGCTGCAGTGCGAAGGTTATCCTTCAGTGTTCTTGGCTTTTAAATAAAAGCATACAAGTAAATATAATAATCCATTGTTGATTAAGGGACGTGATGTACACCTGTAATATTGTGCAAACAATGGATGTAGGACTAGTCCTCTTCAACATTACTTATATTGTTGTCATTTGAAAAAATACATATTTAATTACAAATTTAACAACCCATATCATAAAGGTCCATCATGTAAATATGAGAATCGGTAAAAAAAATCATGCATTACCTTGTTAAAGTCAATAGTGCATAGTCACAATAGCAAAATATATACCTGCAAGTGGTGCTGAACATTCACTGGCTCACCCGCCTCTTCAGATTCAGAGAGACACAGCTGTTGCGCATCACTGCATACTCCCTCTTCTTCACATTCCAGAATGCTGCTTGGCTGGGCCCCTGTTTGCAAGCCAACAGATTCTGAGAACAGAAGCAGAGACTCAGCTGGCTCCTGTACAGAACTCTCTGACTGCCTGGGCAATTTGGCAGGCGGTGAAGAGACAGATGGTTGCTCAACAGTGCTGTGGTCCTGAGAGGAGGTGGAAGCAATTGAAGTCGATGCATTGGCTGCCATCCAACCAACAACGGCTTCAATTTGTTGTTCCCGCAGCAGGGGGGTACGCGACCTCCTACAAAAGTGCGCATAAAGGAACGCTCACGGGGAAAACTGGTGGATGCTGTGTCACTGGGGGCGGCAGCAGCCACAGAATCCCCACGTCCTCTCCCTGCTGATACTCCACGGCCACGACCACGTGCCTTACTCCCTGCCTTCTTCATCTTGGTAGATTGATAAAGAAAGTCAGAAAAGTTATAAGGCCTAAGTGTGGTTATTCCGCAGAAACTGCAGTGAACACTGCACACAACTGTTCACTAGGTGTGAAAGGCCCCTTTGTGTATTTCTATAGTGTTTGCAACCAATGTATTGTATATGGATGGAAGCGCGTCACACTAATAGATTTGAGTTATTTGAAATAGAATGGAGCAGCACCAATTAGAGAAAAATGTCAAGGATGAGGCAGGGACACACGCTCAGCAGACTACAACCAGCAGTGGTTGTAGAACTAACTGTAGCGTGATCTGCACTCCAAAAATATAAACCTCAGACTACTGTGAACACTGCACAGAACTGTTCACTATCTTTGAAAAGCCCCTTTGTGTACTTCTATAGTGTTTGCAACCAATGTATTGTATACGGATGGAAGCGCGTCACACTAATAGATTTGAGTTATTTGAAATAGAATGGAGCAGCACCAATTACAGACAAATGTCAAGGATGAGGCAGGGACACACGCTCAGCAGACTACAACCAGCAGTGGTTGAAGAACTAACTGGAGCGTGATCTGCACTCCAAAAATCAAAACCTCAGACTACAGTGAACACTGCACACAACTGTTCACTAGGTGTGAAAGGCCCCTTTGTGTACTTCTATAGTGTTTTCAACCAATGTATTGGATACGGATGGAAGCGCGTCACACTAATAGATTTGAGTTATTTGAAATAGAATGGAGCAGCACCAATTAGAGAAAAATGTCAAGGATGAGGCAGGGACACACGCTCAGCAGACTACAATCAGCAGTGGTTGAAGAACTAACTGGAGCGTGATCTGCAATCCAAAAATGAAAACCTCAGACTACAGTGAACACTGCACACAACTGTTCACTAGGTGTGAAAGGCCCCTTTGTGTACTTCTATAGTGTTTGCAACCAATGTATTGGATACGGATGGAAGCGCGTCACACTAATAGATTTGAGTTATTTGAAATAGAATGGAGCAGCACCAATTAGAGAAAAATGTCAAGGATGAGGCAGTGACACACGCTCAGCAGACTACAACCAGCAGTGGTTGAAGAACTAACTGGAGCGTGATCTGCAATCCAAAAATGAAAACCTCAGACTACAGTGAACACTGCACAAACTGTTCACTAGGTGTGAAAGGTCCCTTTGTGTACTTCTATAGTGTTTGCAACCAATGTATTGGATACGGATGGAAGCGCGTCACACTAATAGATTTGAGTTATTTGAAATAGAATGGAGCAGCACCAATTAGAGAAAAATGTCAAGGATGAGGCAGGGACACACGCTCAGCAGACTACAACCAGCAGTGGTTGAGGAACTAACTGGAGCGTGATCTGCAATCCAAAAATGAAACCTCAGACTACAGTGAACACTGCACACAACTGTTCACTAGGTGTGAAAGGCCCCTTTGTGTACTTCTATAGTGTTTGCAACCAATGTATTGGATACGGATGGAAGCGCGTCACACTAATAGATTTGAGTTATTTGAAATAGAATGGAGCAGCACCAATTAGAGAAAAATGTCAAGGATGAGGCAGTGACACACGCTCAGCAGACTACAACCAGCAGTGGTTGAAGAACTAACTGGAGCGTGATCTGCAATCCAAAAATGAAAACCTCAGACTACAGTGAACACTGCACACAACTGTTCACTAGGTGTGAAAGGCCCCTTTGTGTACTTCTATAGTGTTTGCAACCAATGTATTGGATACGGATGGAAGCGCGTCACACTAATAGATTTGAGTTATTTGAAATAGAATGAGCAGCACCAATTAGAGAAAAATGTCAAGGATGAGGCAGTGACACACGCTCAGCAGACTACAACCAGCAGTGGTTGAAGAACTAACTTGAGCGTGATCTGCAATCCAAAAATGAAAACCTCAGACTACAGTGAAACACTGCACACAACTGTTCACTAGGTGTGAAAGGCCCCTTTGTGTACTTCTATAGTGTTTGCAACCAATGTATTGGATACGGATGGAAGCGCGTCACACTAATAGATTTGAGTTATTTGAAATAGAATGGAGCAGCACCAATTACAGACAAATGTCAAGGATGAGGCAGTGACACACGCTCAGCAGACTACAACCAGCAGTGGTTGAAGAACTAACTTGAGCGTGATCTGCAATCCAAAAATGAAAACCTCAGACTACAGTGAACACTGCACACAACTGTTCACTAGGTGTGAAAGGCCCCTTTGTGTACTTCTATAGTGTTTGCAACCAATGTATTGGATACGGATGGAAGCGCGTCACACTAATAGATTTGAGTTATTTGAAATAGAATGGAGCAGCACCAATTAGAGAAAAATGTCAAGGATGAGGCAGGGACACACGCTCAGCAGACTACAACCAGCAGTGGTTGAAGAACTAACTGTAGCGTGATCTGCACTCCAAAATATAAACCTCAGACTACTGTGAACACTGCACACAACTGTTCACTATCTTTGAAAGGCCCCTTTGTGTACTTCTATAGTGTTTGCAACCAATGTATTGTATACGGATGGAAGCGCGTCACACTAATAGATTTGAGTTATTTGAAATAGAATGGAACAGCACCAATTACAGACAAATGTCAAGGATGAGGCAGGGACACACGCTCAGCAGACTACAACCAGCAGTGGTTGAAGAACTAACTGGAGCGTGATCTGCACTCCAAAAATCAAAACCTCAGACTACAGTGAACACTGCACACAACTGTTCACTAGGTGTGAAAGGCCCCTTTGTGTACTTCTATAGTGTTTGCAACCAATGTATTGGATACGGATGGAAGCGCGTCACACTAATAGATTTGAGTTATTTGAAATAGAATGGAGCAGCACCAATTAGAGAAAAATGTCAAGGATGAGGCAGTGACACACGCTCAGCAGACTACAACCAGCAGTGGTTGAAGAACTAACTGGAGCGTGATCTGCACTCCAAAAATCAAAACCTCAGACTACAGTGAACACTGCACACAACTGTTCACTAGCTGTGAAAGGCCCCTTTGTGTACTTCTATAGTGTTTGCAACCAATGTATTGGATACGGATGGAAGCACGTCACACTAATAGATCACTGTTAATTTCAATTGAATGGAGCAGCACCAATTCCACCAAATAAAAAAAAAAGAGTCAGTGAGTGACACGTGCAGATGCCTACAACAGCGTTGGATGCAGAGTAAACTGCAGCGTCACCTGCACTCACACACACACCTTGCACAGAGCTGTGAAAACAACACTGCAAGGAAAAAGGATGATTTACACAGCGGTTTCTCAAATAGCCTGCCTACAGAACAATTCACAAAACGCTATCTGTAACTGTCCTCAGAGTCAGCAGAGCAGCGTTCTGTCCCTAACTGAATTCACAGCACAGTGATGCTAAAATGGCGGCGGCGCCTTTTATAGTGCATTCTGACATCATTTCAGCATCCAATCACAGCCATGCCATTAGTTTACATGACCGCAGCATTACAGATGTGCCCACACTTCGTAGGATTCCTCATTGGCTGACTAAATCACAGTGCCTCTCAAAGAATTATGGGAACTTCCGATTCCGGTATACGATATAGGAAAAATATCGGAACTAAGTATCGGAATTCCTATACAGCGAATATCGGCCGATACCCGATACTTGCGGTATCGGAATGCTCAACACTAGTTTTCAGTAGTTTAGAGAATAAAAGAGCAATTTACATTTTACTCAAAAATATACCTATAAAGAGGAAAGTAAGACAAACTGAAAATTCTGCTGTGATCTCTTAATTTTTGCCAGAGCTGTATATATATATTTACAGTACAGACCAAAAGTTTGGACACACCTTCTCATTCAAAGATTTTTCTGTATTTTTATGACTGTGAAAATTGTAGAATCACACTGAAGGCATCAAAACTATGAATTAACACATGTGGAATTATACATTACACTTTACAAAAAAGTGTGAAACAACTGAAAATATGTCTTATATTCTAGGTTCTTCAAAGTAGCCACCTTTTGCTTTGATTACTGCTTTGCACTCAGAAAAGGTGAACGGATGGACTCTACATGCCTGGTTCCCACCGTGAAGCATGGAGGAGGTGTGTGATGGTGTGGGGGTGCTTTGCTGGTGACACTGTTGGGGATTTATTCAAAATTGAAGGCAAAGTGAACCAGAATGGCTTCCACAGCATCTTGCAGCAGCATGCTATTCCATCCGGTTTGCGTTTAGTTGGACCATCATTTATTTTTCAACAGGACAATGACCCCAAACACACCTCCAGGCTGTGTAAGGGCTATTTGACCAAGAAGGAGAGTGTTGGGGTGCTACGCCAGATGACCTGGCCTCCACAGTCACCAGACCTGAACCCAATCGAGATGGTTTGGGGTGAGCTGGACCGCTCACCGCTTCAATTTTGAATAAATCCCCAACAGTGTCACCAGCAAAGCACCCCACACATCACACCACCTCCTCCATGCTTCACAGTGGGAACTAGACATGTAGAGTCCAGCCGTTCACCTTTTCTGCGTGCAAAGCAGTAATCAAAGCTAAAGGTGGCTACTTTGAAGAACCTAGAATATAAGACATATTTTCAGTTGTTTCACACTTTTTTGTAAAGTGTAATGTATAATTCCACATATGTTAATTCATAGTTTTGATGCCTTCAGTGTGATTCTACAATTTTCATAGTCATGAAAATACATAAAAATCTTTGAATGAGAAGGTGTGTCCAAACTTTTGGTCTGTACTGTATATATATATATATATATATATATATATTTCACTCATATTTGTTTTGTGTGTGTAAACATTATAAATTTGAACATGGTATGTAATGATATTATGGTCTTCAATGGAGAATGAAAGAGAAGAGGTTGAACAAGGAAATGACATCACAATTATTTTATTTTTTTTTAAAATAATATATCTTTATTTAGCTCTATGGATTAACAAAAACACATACAAATCTGCATGAAAATCTGCAACAAAAACGCATAAAAAACACGCTGATTTTCCACTGCGTGTTCTGCCGAGAGATGCAGAAACTGTGCAGAGATTTCTGCAAGCAAATCCACAACGTGCACACATAACCTTACAATATTTACATCTACTAGTTTTCATTTCCCCCACCTGTTGTACATAGTTTTACTCCTATCAACATTGTGGTTTCCTGTGTATACTTTTAATAATGTTGTCCTATTTCAAACATAAATCCAGGAAATAGATGTCCTTATGTTCATTATTAACCACAAATATCAAATGATAACTGTTGTTGACATATTGTGAAAAAGGTGGACATATACTACATTATGAGTACAAATTAATATTAAGTCATCTATGTAGTGCCCATACCATTTAATGTGGTTTTAAAAGAGTTATCACTAGAAAATATATAAAACTTCTCCCACCATGACATCATTAATCTTAAAAGTGAAAGGGACAACTTAGACACCTTGAGGCTTTCTCTACCTGTAAGTAGTGAGCCTTGTTAAATTGTAAAAATTAGAAAGCTAATTTTACTGTGTATTGCTGCTTAACTTTCAAGTAACTCAGTTAACTCAATTTCTGCATTGCATGTCTGTGTGTGCCACACTAAGCATAGAGAAGAGGAAGAGGAAAAAAGAACTGTCTGAGGACTTGAGAACCAAAATTGTTGAAAAATATCAACAATCTCAAAATTACAAGTCCATCTCCAGAGATCTTGATGTTCCTTTGTCCATGGTGCGCAACATAACCAAGAAGTTTACAACCCATGGCACTGTAGCTAATCTCCCTGGACAAGGAAGGCAGAGATAAATTGATCAAAGGTTGCAACTCAGGATAGTCCGGATGGTGGATAAGCAGCACCAATCAAGTTCCAAAGAAATTTAAGCTGTCCTGCAGGCTTAGGGTGCATCAGTGTCAGCCTAAACTATCCATCTCCATTTGAATTAAATAAAATGCTATGGCAGGAAACCCAGGACGGCCCCACTGCTAACATAGAGACATGAAAAAGCTAGAGTGCAGTTTGCTAAAATGTACATGAGTAAGCAAAAATCCTTTTGGGAATGCGTCTTGTGGACAGATGAGACCAAGATAGGGATTTTTGGTAAAGCACATCATTCTACTGTTTACCAAAAACGGAATGAGGCCTACAAATAAATGAACACAATACCTACAGTCAAATATGATGGAGGATTTGATATGATGACGCTTGGCTTATATTATGTGACATGTTTTGTTACTGTTCATACCCTTGATATGTGTTATACATGTGTGTTAATAAATACATATTCAACAAAAAAAAAAAATATGATGGAGGATTAACCCCTTAATGTCCACGTGCAGAGTCCGTCATGGCCAGGTGTCAGTTTTGGCACCTTGACGGACTCTGCACGTCATGGCTTTGATCTACCACTGTGTGTAAACAAACAGTGGTAGTTCAGTGCCGACAGCTGTCTATGACAGCTGAGAGGCACGGGAAGAGGTGAAGGGACCCATGACATCGGTCCCTGCACCCAGATCGCTGTGATTGGTCAGTCAATCTGACTGACCAAACACAGCATGATCGCACAGGAGATGCAGCACTTCCTACCCGATCAGAGGAGAAGCTGGCAGTGTAAGCTGCTGACCTGCTGCTATGAGAGCCTGGGGGGGAGGTGCTGGAACAGCCAGGAAGGAGCTGAGCACTGCCCCGACTGATTAACCCTGCTGATGCCGTGATCATGAGCGATCACTTCATTTGGAGGTCAGTGAAGAGATGCAGGGACAAATGACAGCTTCTCTGCATCTCTGACTGCTGTAATTAGATACTAAATGTAACTATCTAATCACAGCAGTGTGTCAAATGCTGCAAACAGTAGCTCATCTACATCTTATCACTCTGTCTGTGACATTGTTAGAGATAAGAGCTGTGCTGTTGTGAAACTTGTGTGGAATCCAAATTTTGTTGGAAAAATGAGAAATTGCTGGTCAACTTTTAACACTTATAACTTCCTAACAAATAAAAATGTTGTTTCCAAAATTGTGCTGATGTAAAGTAGACATGTGGGAAATGTTATTTATTAACTATTTTTTGTGACATATCTCTGTGATTTAAGGGCATAAAAATTAAAAATTTGAAAATTGCAAAATTTTCAAAATTTTCGCCATATTTCCATTTTTTTCATAAATAACTGCAAGTTATATCGAAGAAATTTTACCACTACCATGAAGTACAATATATCACGAGAAAACAATCTCAGAATCGCCAAGATCCGTTGAAGCATTCCAGAGTTATAAGCACATAAAGTGACAGTGGTCAGAATTGTAAAAATAGGCTTGGTCCTTAACCTACAAAATGGCTTGGTCGTTAAGGGGTTAAAGATGTTGTGGGGTTGTTTTCTTGCCTCTGGTACTTGGTGCCTTGACTGTGTGCAAGGCATTATTAAATCTGAAGATTACCAAAGGATTTTGGGTTGTAATGCAGTGCTCAGTGTTACACTCGGCCCCCGTGCTGGCTCTGCACTCCGTCCTGGTCACTCACCTGCTCCTCTAGCTGTCCCTCTGCAGCAGTCTGCGCGCAGGCTGAGGTCTCCTGTCCCATCTGCTCCTCAGCATCCTGTGTCCTCCTCCAGTTCCTGGCACGCTGCTAGCAGGCCTCCAGATAGATTGCTTAGGACGCGAGGCCGCGCCCACCCTCTCTCTTAAAGGGGCAGCGTGCATTTTTGAAATAGCCAATTAACCAATGGCAGCGCACTCAGTACTATATCTGGTCACTCCACCATTAGGGGAGTGCCGGAGCAACGTGTTCTATCATTGCTACATCCGGTTCGGTTCCTGATCTGTCTGCGCTGCGTCTGCAGTCTCTGTGCTTCGCTTATACTATTTGTCTCCACAGATCATTGCTAACCCGTATCTGGCTAACCTGGACAATCTCGGTTATTACTGGCGCAAGTGTCATCCCGTTCCGCCATCCGTACCCGTGGACTGTGACAAGGTCACTGGAGCCAGCCTTCTACCATCCGTTCTGAACCAGGACCTTACCCTTCTCCGTCAAGAACCCTCCACGGACTCTGTATATACCTGTTATCCTTTTGGTCCCTCTGGGACAGCTGCCACGTGTCCGGGGTCTAACTGGAGGTAGCACCTGTGTCCTCCGGGTATTCCATTCTGGTCCTGTTCGAGGGGCCTTACTACGGGTACCCGGGGCTCATTAGTACGCCCCCTTCGGAGCCCCCCGGACCGCGGTCTCGAGGTTCCACATTAAAAAATAAAAACGAATGTGAACTTCACCATCTCTGCCTCCGCTTCCATTCGTTACACTCAGTGTCAGAAAGCTGAGTTTGCGTCCTAGGTCATGGATCTTTCAGCAGGACAATTACCTCAAACATACTTTAAGAAGAACCTAGAAATGAATGGAAACAGAGTGGTAGAGAATTCTGAAGTGGCCAGCAATGAGTCCTGATATAACTCCCATTGAACACCTGTGGAATGATCCTAAAATTGTTGTTGGGAGAAGGTGCCTCAAATATGAGAGACCTGGAGCAGATTGTAAAAGAAGGTTGGCCAAAATTCAAGTTCAGAGATGTAAGAAGCTTGTTGATGGTAATAGGAAGCGATTGATAGCAGTTATTTATTCCAATGGGAGTACAATCAAATATTAAATTGAGTGTGCCAACATTTTTTCCAGCTCATTTTTGGGTTTTGTGTGAAATAATGTCCAATTTGCCTTTATTCCTCAGCTATTTTGTGTTGTTCCAATATATTCAAAGTAAATAAACATGTGTATAACAAAACATGTGTAATTTCAATATATGCATACTAGCTTGGCCGGTGCAAAATTTTCGCACATTGGTCGTCGGGTCGCAGGCAATTTCAGAAAAAGCAAGCTGGTCATATGTAAATGTATTTCATGAGATGATTAACACAGACAGGTATTTATATATGTAGCTTGGTAATACAATAAATTGGTTTGATAAGTAGAGGCCAAAAAATGTCTTCCGGTTGAGGTGCCACCTGCAGGTCATTGTTTCTTTCTGCAGGTTTATGAAAATGAATGTTTAAACTGTATTTAGTGATAAAATCGTGAATGTGTGGTTTGTTTAGCTCTTTTTTGCTGAAGGGGGCAAGTTTACCTTTCAAATGGTGTATCATTTGTGTGTGTGTGGGACGAAGTAATCAGCGAAAAAGCAGTGCATGTTTACAAATGTGTTTGCATATGTGACTCACCATTTGTGTGTGTGGGGCGAAATAATCAGCAAAAAAGCAATTCATGTTTACAAATGTGTTTGCATATGTGACTCACCTGCAGTGAAGGTGCAATCCTCCAATGTGCCTGAAATAGGCTGGGCAAGCACTTGGGCAAGTTGGAAAGGCCCCAAGGCAAATGTTTGGATTTGTTTGTGATGTCTGTAAGCAGCTTTTGTGCTACTGTGCTTTGGGGTAGTGTGGTGCCACATTTTCCTTTTCTGCATGTTTATGAAAATTAATGTTTAAACTGTATTTTGTAATCAAATCGTGGATGTGTGGTTTGTTTGGCTATTTTCTTGCTGAAGGGGGCAAGTTTATATTTTAAATAGTGTGTCATTTGTGTGTGTGGGTGCAGTATGAACGGAGATACAAAGTAATCACCGAAAAACAGTGTTTAGAAATAATAGAATAGAATTTTTTTTTTAAATATTTCATTTTTGGAACAATTTCAATGGTGCCAAAACTTTCGGCCATGACTGTATGTATCAATCTGTACAAGGCTTTACATAACCATAGCATGTATGTTCTCTTCAGTAACCAGCTAGTTGCATGGATTTCTGCATATTTGCACATATGCAGCTTGTTCGTGCAGAGATTCTCTCCTGTAGATTTTTCCACTGACATCAAGCTTTAGGACATTGTGTGCAGAGGAACACTGCCTGCTGCTGGACAGTGTCAGGAGGATTCAGAGTAGAAGAGGATCAGGGAGCAAGGAGTTAACTTAAGCTAGCAACTATGCCTCCACTGTTCATAAATGAGCACTTCCATCAGTCTGAGATATGGAGGTGCCCACAGGTCCATGTGTTCTGACAAGCTAGGAGCATGCATTTAAATTGTTAAAGGTCTTGTCTGGTCTTCTGATAAAATACTGCAGTCATACTGCGTGATTGTAGAACTCCAAAACCTCACAGCATGCGCACTTCAGGCATTTAGGATTCTCAGATGTTGCGGGTGGTCAAATGACTAGAATTATGCGATTTGCACACTTCCAGCCATATTCCTACTTGACGTTCTTGAATTCAGTTCACTTGCATTGAGTGCGGCCTAACATGTCTTGTTGGCATGTGAGCTCATGTATGCAAATTGCACACTTGCGGTCATGTGACAGCCGCTCTCACCGACACCATCTGAGAATCCTAACAGGGGCCGGTGCACACACTGTAAGGATTCAGAAGTATGCAGTCACATAGAATGACTGCAGACTTTGACCACAAGACAAGACAAACCCCGTAAGCAAAATGATGTTCCCAAAATTGTTCTTATGTTCAATAAAAATGGCTGATAAAAATATCACCTACGGTATGTCTATCTGCCATCAGCAATGTTGATAAGCATAGCAGTTGACGTTAAAGTGCATCAGTGGTTGTGTGACGTGACCTTCTGGCTGCTGAGTGATTACCTTAGAAGACCTAGAGAAATTCCACTAATAATGAGTGACAATTGACCTGTATACGATGAATTCATTGGATCGAAATGGGCCCTGTGTTGGGAATCCAGGCAGGTGAAAAAACTAGTCTTCATGCTGATCAAGAAGAATGATCGGTTGGTGAGCTGCGTCACTGCATCTGAGAGAGTGCGGCCTGCAGAAGGTCCGTCCACAGTGCAAGGTGGTTAGCAATTCGGAGGAGATTGTATCTTGAGATGCCTAGTCTGCAAAAGGGAAAATAATCCAGCTTACAATCCAAGTAATATTAAAATGTATCCTTTATTGTGGAAGATTAAAAAAAATATATAAATAACTTAACACACCAAAAATCTTAGTGCATGGGGGGATATGGGGAAGACATAACTAAAGGGGTTTTGAACCAATGTCAAGATTTCTTCCCCATATCCCCACCATGAAAGATTTTTGGTAGTTTTATATTCTTTAGATATATTTTTAATCTTCTACAATAAAGGATACCTTTTAGTATTACCTGGACCGGAAGCTGGATTCTTTTTTCCTTTTGCATTTATCAGCCACTGTGCAGTTGCGTGACCACGAGCTTCTCCACTGGTTGGATTTTCTGAAGGGTGAGCTGGTTAATTTTCCCGTTTCCCTGTAGATTTTATCTGACATACCAAAGAGACCTGCCTCAGTCTCATAATAGACTGAAAGGGGGAGTCTCCAACAAGAGGTCTTCTGTTGTGTCCTATTTGGGCAGCACCACTTTTATGGCTGTTGTACGTTCTTGCCATTACTGCCTACTGCTACCAAAAACCGTGCTGGATATTGGGACTAAGTATTGTACTTCTCCGTGAGAACCAATTTTCTTATATGTCTCATACTGAGTAGAAACCATGAAGTATTGTTCCGACGAATTGTTGTTTTCAACCATATTTATCCCGTATTCTGAAAGTTAATAGTAGACTTTCCATTTTCAGTTCACAACTTGTGCCGTCTTCTTTTTCTGAGCCGTTTCTCTCGGAGGGAAGCTACCACTAAACTCTTCATCTACTCACAGTTCTGCAAGATTACAGAAATAAAAGTAGCAGATTAATGTATAATAAAACCCCTACACAGCTGTTATTGACCCACACACACAGATAATTTATGAACAACAAACCTTAAGCTATGGTGCTCCATTGAGTACTAAATAGTCTTCAGTGTTTACTCCTTGTTCACATGCTGCTTTTTCCTTTGTTTTTTTTCTGTGCAGTTTGTAAGGACAAAAAAAGCAGTGTTTTACAGTACCAGCAAAGTGAATGAGATTTCTGCTCAATCTTTCCTTGCGGATTTACCATCAGTGTTTTTAAATAATAACTAAACAAATAAAAAATGCATGCAAAAGGTGTCAAAAATGCACGTATTTTACACATTTTTCTTGCCAACACTCGGTTTTCAGTGAAGAAAATCTGCTGCAAATACTAAACGAGCACACACATTTACCTCTACCAGAGCTTGTGTGACATTATGTCATGCGAGCCCTGCAGCCAACCAGCAGCCATGTCACTCTCACTTTCTTTGGCAGAAACTGACACCCTGAGGAAGTGGGAGTGCACTGCCACACTAATTTCTCTGGATGTCAGTTACATCAGAAGGAGATAAGAGAGATAATGGCTGCTGATTGGCTGCAGGGCTCGCATGACATAACAACCTTGCATGATTCTCTCGGAGAGCTGGCATTGACATCACTGGAACAGCACCCACACCAGAGGTGAGTATAGCTGCTATTTTTTACTTGGGGGAAATATGGTTCAAGTAGTTCAAGTAGTGGACAACCCCTGTAATAGGGCATTTTGATGTCATAGAGGGGAGTCATTGGCTTATGACCTATGTGTCAGATTACAGAGCTGCTTTGGTGGGTCACAATGTGCAGTAAAGGGAAAATGTCAAAAGGTTTTTGCTATCTGAAAGCAGCAAAATGTAGAGACATAGACCCTTATTTCACTTTTGTCACTTACTTGGCTGCTAGCTGTAGTTTTGATAAAATCAGTGTTTCATCTGCTGCAGATCTAGCAGTTCTCTGAATGCTGAGCTCTGTATAATCCCTACTACATCACTGATTGGCAGCTTTCTGCGTACACTGTGCATAGGCAGAAAGCTGCTAACCAGTGGTGGAAGCTGGATTAAGCACAGCAGGAGGACTCCATGGCATGAGACATCTAGTCCTCTAGTGATAATCTCCTACTGATAAAATAATGATTTTATTGAAACATCAACAAGCAGCCCAGTAAGTGACACATCTCTGGAATTAGTGTTTCTACATCATGCTGCTCTCACTTTAAATAGCAAAACCCTAGTGAAGGATTCCTGTTAAATAGAAGGCTATATTAAGTTTGATTGACAACATCATATAAGGCTACATTCACATACCTATGTCTATTTTTCCATCTCTGTAAAACGGGCTGTTTTCCTCTCATGTATCATCCGTTTTTCCCTTCTGCTTTACGTTTGTTATAATTCCGTATTATAATCCTTTTTTTCTTCATCCATTTTTAAAAAACTGAAGGAGATGAACTGTATGAACTTTTTTTATTCACTGACCCTTAACAAAGGATCAGTGAAAAACAAATGAGACACGGAGGGAAAACTGAAGTAAGATGTCTGTCTTCCATTTTTCATCCATGTCTATCGGATCCCCAAAGATTTTAACAGGTGTGTCTGATCCACGAAGCTGATCAGAATCGGACCGGCGCTGAGTATCACAGATCAGACATATGGACCAGTGTTTAAAGCTGATGAGTGTGTGGATCAATTTAACTATGACTCAGTGTGTTGGCTGTGAAAAAAATTAGTACAACGATGTGTAAATGTAACCCAACAGTGGACCACTGGGAGGTTCAAGAAGAAAATTTCTTTTTAAAAAGATAACACTATGTAACATATTCAGATCAGTATGGAGCCATTTTAAGCTTTCAGAATAGTTTAGTTTACTTTTGCCTTCCACAATTGAGCAACTGAGCTCTTGTGAAACACAATATTTGATGTTTGTATAGTAACATTTAAAAAAACATGTCCTAAAAAAATGATATTTGGAATTCAAAAATATGATTTGCCTTTATTATTTACATGTTTTAATTTGCAATACTTCCATCACATACAATACGGTATATCATGTACAGCCTTATCATCTAGGTAAAAAATACACTTATAAGATTTACAAATACAGACATTTTGTTTAATAAAATGAAGGTAATTGCCAGATTCCCTTTCCTATATATTATAAATATGTCATTTAATAGATGCATTAAAGAGGTAGGCCACTACTTTGTTATTGGAGGGCAATCCTTTGGGTGGGCATGGCCGTCTAGTGGGTATGGCCTTGCTCAATACAAGTGTATTCAGAGAGGCCGTTCCCACTAAACAGGTTATGCCCGGGAGTATGCATATCACATACTTGACCGCCATTCTCGAGGCAGACAATGGCGAATCCTTGAAGAGCACAGTGCGTGCTTTCAGAGGATTCACAAGTCTACAAGAGATTTGCAGGGGTCTGGTCAATCAATGTGGCCACTGGAGAAGGGTCCTGAGGACCTTTTTGCTCGATTCTACCTAGCACTTGTTGCCCACTGACACCTATGCAACGTAAGTGAAATCAGTAGAATTTGCCAGTATTTTTGACAATATTTTTGCTGTGAGTGTGAAGAGACAGGTTTAACAATATATTTGCACAATTCAGGCAAGTTCTGTACTAGAAAATCTAGCATCCCAAAATTGTTATTTTCCTATGATCATAACTGAAGCAAAAGTAAAGTTCTAACTAAGGTGCTATGCAGGGATGGACGCAGACAATGGCCACTATATTAGAACAAAAAATGGGCCCTTTGCAATACAATAGCTCATCATAATGCACAATCCCACCTGCTTTGGAGGTGGTAGTGGCCCCATTTCCTTTTGGAACCCTATGTGGCTGCACAGGTTGCACCAATGGTATGTCCGCCCCTGGTGGCATATCCTTACTGTGCTGTGGTTTTGAAAACTTGAGTGTCCACATGTAGAAGTGGTGGAGATGATGTTCTACTCTCTGACACCCCAAGTGGTTAAACATGTTTTATAGTAATGTATGTTATCTAATAGGTAAAACATTCTTGGGCTGCAGATTAGCCTACTCAGGGTTAACTTTAACAGCTGGCCCAGATTAGGGAGGTGGAACTTAGAGTTAGTGCCAAGTTCAGGAAGTTTCAAGGGCAGTTAGTGAAAGTGTGATGAAGTGACAGCATCAGTCACAGTCAATAGGTTGCTAGGGACAGCGTGAGCCTGTTACTCGGGGTAGTGGATTGCCAAAGAACCCTTCCATGTGAGTCCATCTGTTGGCCTGGGAACATTGGGATGGATGTCGAGGCCCTTGGGCGCACTGAGCTTACGGAGCTGCAGGGAAAGATGGACTCAAATTCTCAGAGGCGGGAGGTGATGGAATACGGGTGTACTGCTTGTGGTGAAGAATTCCTAATGCTAGAGGAGTTAACAAGAGGGTTCCTCTACCCATTCTGAGAACTAGTGCTGGAGTTAAGTCCGGTACCTGTTGGAAACGCTGTAACCCGTTGGGCCTTATTCTATGTGCCTGATTGTAATAACCGAAAGCTGCCAAGTAAAAGTTTGACTGTTTTAACAAATTCAGTGTCCCCTGGATTGTTAGCTAGAAAGGTTCTAGAAAATAAAAGTCTGGAGCCAATGGAGGCCTATGGGCCACAAGTAAGTGTGATTAACCCTACACACAGCAGCATACTGAGACAGGGACATGTTTTGTGTGTAGGGTGCCAGAGTGAGCAGAGGCAGCAGCTCGCCCACGACTACCTCACCCAGGCACCTTATATGCATACACAAATGTAGAAAGGGCCATAAGCTTACCAGAATCTCTGTGTACAGAAAAGCGCCTCTCCAACTCAGTGATTGTCCAAGATGTAAACAAGATCTTGCACTTGATTTGCCTATAAGGCTAAGGCTGGGGTCACACTTGCGAGAAATTCGCACAAGTCTGTCGCCTCAATACCCGGCACTGCTGCCAGCACTCGGACCGAAGCGTTCACCTGCATAGAAATACATGCAACCGCACACTCTGGTCCCGAGTGCGAGTTTCTCGCAAGTGTGACCCTGGCCTTAGTCTTTATTCTCTAAGCAATTAAGAGTCATCCATTGATAACTTGCGTACTCATTTCTTTAGTCATCTATACGAGTACGCTATACGCTTTGACCTGTGGGCAACTGTGCTCTTCTACTTGGGCCGTAAGATTCAATGTGCCATTTCCATGAAATACATGGGGGTGGTTTTGGTAAAACATTAATTTAAATGTGCCTGATTATTAATTTGCCCAATTAATTTAATTAGAAAGAAAGATGAAATAGATAAAACGCTAGCAGCTGCCAGGTTCCAGCTGATTATAGAGAAGTAGATGGGAAAAGACATTGATTATGACACAGCTTTTTATACATGTATTCAGTCCGTATATATTGAAAATCTATAACCTCT
The DNA here is from genome assembly GCA_033576555.1 of Oophaga sylvatica. NCBI lineage: Eukaryota > Metazoa > Chordata > Amphibia > Anura > Dendrobatidae > Oophaga > Oophaga sylvatica. Next base: position 182,293,261 of record JARQOD010000003.1, on the reverse strand, counting down.
GATGCAGGGTAATATGTAATGCCCTCTGGCACGCTGCAGATGGTGCTGGCACTGCGTCTTTTGACTTTCTACACATTTCACATTTATATAGTTGAAGCAGCTAAAATGATGAAAGTAATAGCTGGCACATTTACATTAATAGAATTCTACCTCCAGTGAGAAATCCTTATTCATTAGGATTTCCTCATGTGCTGAACATGAATGTGTTCTGCAGAAATATCTGAGAGCCTTTTCAGATCAACTTTAGCATATGAAGCTTCCTCCCACATCCTTTACCTAAGTGATCCTTTTTAAAAGTTAAGACAAGTTAGCCAGTGATCCTATAGAAAATCCTAAAAAAAAGTCTTAAAGTGCTTGTGAATAATATAATAAATCTTGGCAAATATGTAAGCAGTTCGACTACATTTATATACAAGGCGCACACAACTCCCTAACCAGGTAGTATATGGCACTGCCATATGTATGATTATTACAATGCAAAGATAAATTAATAATTAACGATCGTGGATTAAATTCAAATTTGATATCAGTTCTTCATTGGGTGAATATGATCTGTGATATCGTTTTGAGCGCATGGGATTGGGTGTATTACATGCGGCAGTGTGGCTATGTAAATGGATAGCACACATCTCCTTTACATAAAATAATTCAGTATACAGGTTACAGCCAGATTATTTACAAGGAGCATTACACTGGCGATGCCTATCCATTAATAATCTTCTCGCTGATATATCCCGGCATTGTGTATAGAATGAGGACCAAGAAGATGGTGAGAATGGCTATGATGAGCAGAGCAATGATGTACTTCTTATAGTTCTTCCAGATGAAGAAGACAAAAGTTTTCAGTGGGTTCACAAACCAGTTGAATGACGTTTTTGGACGACTGTAGAATAAAAATACATATGTTATATAGTGTGTACATTTTTTACACAACAGTGTAGATTTTACATCACTCTATTAGTGGTTTTTGATGTGGGCTGCACAAAATTAAAGGGGTATTCCCTTCTCCAAGATCCATCTCCAAGATCCTATCCCAATATGTAGCAGGTGTAAAAATAATAATAATATTAGCAAATACATCCAATTAAATAATGTAGTATAGTTTTTCTGATTTGCTATGTATCTTTGCTCATGTGCAGGCATTGCAGGACCTTAGGTATCCATGGTTACAACCACTGATATAGTGACAGCTAGTTGCTAGTCGTCATAACCATGAATACCTAAGGTCCTGCAATGCCTGCACATATGGAAAGACACATAGCAAATCAGAAGAACTACGCTACATTTCTAATTGGAGGTATTTGCTAATATTATTATTGTTACATAGGCTACATATTGGGATAGGAGCTTGGAAATAAGAATACACCTTTAAGTAGAGTCCCTCTGCTGCCAGGTTACCCTCTTTTAGTGCCTGGATGAATGTCATATGATTTTACAGAGCTTGCTCCGGCATAGAAGACGGTAGCTAACTGCGGTAGCTGGCAGGACAATGCTACTTAGTTTAGTGTAGTCTACAGCACAAACTTTAGGTGGTCTTTTGCTAACAGAGTGATTTAAAAAAACAATTAGACTGCAGAATCACTGGATCATAATGGTGTCCATGTTAAAGGTGAGGTACAGCTTTACATTCTGTGCATTGTTAGCCATTGTGAAACAAAACGTCATGGAAATCACTAAAATATGTCTTACTTTGGCTTCTCTAGAGGTTCTGGTTCCTTGCGCCCTAATCCCACTGGGCTCTTTTCTGCCTCCTCCACTGTCAGCAGCTGAAATTCTGCTTCAACTTTTCCCTGAAATCAAACAACCAGGAATGTACTGAAATGGTGCAGTTATATATATATTGCAGTGTGTGTTTATGTTCTGGGCAACATATTATCCTCATAATAAAAGAGAAATCAGTTACAAGGAATGTGCCTGACGACTTGCCTGGGTGATGACACTGCTAGATCCTATTGCTGGCTTCCCACTGTCTGCAGTCTTGATGTATCGCTGTTGGCCACACATCATCTATCTCCCTCTACACAAAGTCGTGGCTAAGAAGAAGTCATTCTCCTGTTTTGTATTTTATTGCGCAGCAAACATTTGCTTCTTTTTTCAAGCTTTGTTTTGTCCTTTTTTTCTAGTCTATTTTTGTATAATTTAACCTGTTCTCGAAAATATAACTATGACAAATAGATACGGTAACTGGAAGAAAATTGCTTCTAGCTTTTTCCTGGCGTTTTCATCATTTTTTTTTTCAAGTCAAAAAAATGCTGCAGTTAAAATTCAATATAGAAATATTAAATGAGTCATACAAAGTGCATTTTTGTGCTTTCTATCCTGCCTTATGGCCCAGATTTATACCCAAAAGCATATAAAGGCTAGATTCCCACATTTGTATTTTGCAGCCAGAGTATGGACCACAATGCAAGGACTGGCTGCAGGTCTCTTGACCCAAATTTCACTATAACCATCTATGAGTCTTAAAGGGAACCTTTCACCAGGTTTGACCTATAATAATTAAGGCCACTGCCTTTCAGGGCTTATCTACAGCATTCTATAATGCTGTAGATAAGCCCTAATCCGACCTGTAAGAGAAAAAAATAAGTTTTATTATACTTACCTGCGGGGCGGTCCAGTATAATGGGTGTCGCAGGTCCTGGTCCGGCGTCTCCCATCTTCTTGCGATGATGTCCTCCTCCTTGCTTCTGTCACGCTCCTGCGCAGGTGTACTTATCTGCCCTGAAAGCAAAGCAAAGTACTGCAGTGCGCAGGTGCCGGGAAAGGTCAGAGAGGCCCAGCACCTGCGCACTGGAGTACTTTGCTCTGCCCTCAACAGGGCAGATAAGTACTCCTGAGCAGGAGCAAAATTCCGGGGAGCCATGAAGCAAGCAAGAGGGCGGCATCGCAAGAAGGTGGGAGGCGCCCGACCACGACCTGCGACATCCATCAGACCGGACCCCACTGCAGGTGAGTATAATAAAAGTTATTTTTCTTATATTACAGGTCGGATCGGAGGCTTATCTACAGCATTATAGAATGCTGTAGATAAACCCTGAAAGGCGGTGGCCATAACTCGTATTGGCCAAACCTGGTGATAGGTTCGCTTTAAATTAATGGCACAGAAAATTAATTTAAAATTGTCTAAATAAAATAACACCAACCTAAAAATGCTGCATGAAGGAAGGATAAAGAGTAGAAAAGCAAGTCCTACAACAGAACTGGTGAAATTGTTTAATCAAGATTAATGGCACTCTTGTGGCTACGTTCTGTGCTCTCTATGAGTAACAGGTTTTTAGATTAAATTGTAGATTTGTAATATTTTATTGTCCAAGAATAAACAACAAACCATCTTCTCTGATTAATAGCATTCTGACACCATGCGGCGCCCGACTGAGAGCCCCTCCGCCAGAAGAATATGTCCTTTATTCCCCCTTGCACCCTTCGGCATTCAGTCATAGTGGTGGCACCGGCACGTTTCAGTTTCTGATCTGTGTATAGAGAGAAATGGCTGTAACCGCGCCCCTGGCACTGTCTTACGGCTGATTATATTGCTGATCCGGCCATCAGTCAGTGTCAGGGACACAGTTACAGTCACCACTCACTATGGACAGAGCGGTGACTGAAACGTGCTGGTGCCGCCCCTATGACTGAACGACAAACACTGCCAGGGGGAATAAAGTGCATTTCCTTCTGGCAGCGGGGCTCTCTCTACGGCACGGTGCCAGAACGCTTTTTGATTCATGCTGTCAGGTTCCCTTTAAGAAGTCATAAACATTTTGTAAAACTATGCTAGTTTTCTAACCATGAAATTTGTTTTTAAATATTATATTGCAAATATATCAAATACATTTATTCTCTATTCTACACCAATTGACTTACTTCCAGGATGTATGTATTCCCACTTGAATCACTGTACTGCACATCCTCCAGTTTTACATTTTTTTTCTTCTTTTTCTTTTTCTTCTTCTTATCCTTGGCCTCCCTTTCCTCCCTCTCTTCATCTTCTTCACTCTTTAGTTTGACAAAAGGCCACCACCCTCTCATGCGCTTGTTTCTGAAGATAGAGAAGCGCGGCATGGCTTTGTCTTTGGCCATTTTGATGGTACACTGATGAGCTGTTTTTGCCCCTCGCACCATATCACTTAATTTAAATTCAAACGAACCTGCAACAAAAAACATGATTTTTATTTTTAAAGCCTTGAAGGGAATCTGTTTTTTGCTGTGTAATCTTCTGAGAGCGACATGATGTGTAGAGACTGAAATCCTGATTCCAATGATGTGTCACTTATTAGGCTGTGTTTCAATAAAACCAATATTTTAATCATCAGGGGATTATCACTAGAGGGCTAGGTGTCTCGTGCTATGTAGTCCTGTTGCTCTGTGGAGCCACGCCCCTACCACTGATTAGCAGCGTTCTGTCAATATACAGTGCACACAGAAACCTGTCAATCAGTGGTGTTGGCGGGTTATACAGGGGCTATATGGAGATCAGCATTCAGAGCACTGCTACATTGGCAGGAGAGAAAACTGTGATATTAGCACATCTGCTGCACCCAGAAAACTACGTGATACTTTGTTGGAATCAGGGTCTTGTTTCCTATATCATGCTGCTCTCAGAAAAGTAGCAAAAACCTGCTGACAGATTCCCTTTAAATATGTAGGATCGTCATCACGCTAAAATATGCATATTACTGTTTTCTTTTTCTGTGATTTTTATTTTACTTTACTCATTCATTTTAAAAATTATCATTTAGGTTTGATTAAAAAACAACAAACATTCAACAATATTTTTTATTGTGGTACAATTTAGCTCAGTACATCTCTTTAAGGCTGTGTTTCCACGTTCCGGAAACACAGCGCTTTGGACGGAGCGGAAAGTCCGCTCTGCCCAAAGCCCCGCCCCCTAGTGAACGCGCGATCAATCCAGATGTGTTCATGGAACACATCCGGAACACATCCGGAATGACCGCAGGCTGCATAGCCCTGTGTTATTTCCCTTGCGGCGACGCAGTGTCGCCGCAAGGGAATAGGACATGCTGCGGTCTAAAAAGACGCGCCGCATGTCCGGAAACGCAGGTCTTCCGCCTGCGTGTTTTGCAGCATAGTGGAGACGGGATTTCTTGAAGTGTCAAGACAGCGTCAAACACGCAGCAATTCCTGACTGTTTCCGGACCGTGGAAACATACCTCATAGTTTTTTTTTTAACTGCAATACACCAGAGAGGGCTTGCACAATTTGAAAAATGATCATCTGTAATTGGCCAATCATGCAAATAATGGCCGAAAAACATTCAGCAGCACGGATGACTGTTTCATCAGACAATAGTCTGCAGTCAGCCATCATAAACGAATGCTCACATATGAATAGAAACTCATAATTGGCTAAAATGGTCAAAATCTTATATTTCAGCCAACTTTCACATTACGCATTTGAGTTGGCTTTAGGTGATTTTAATTAGAGGAATTCAGTTATTGCAAGAAAAATCAGTGACCTGCAGTCCGCTCAACTACAGATACTGCTCTTAGGCAGTAGGTGGAAAATTTCCCACGGCGCTTGCATTGATGGCAGAAAGGTGAAGTGAGTTCCTTGGCTGTGAACTCGCAGGACCCGTCTGATGGCACCGCGAGCAGAAGAACTTTCTCACGTTCGTGGTGCCCTCAGACAGGGAATAGCAGTTCACAGGGAGACACTGAGCACACGGTGTATGGTTGCATCATTCAACCTTACAGCCTGCCATCTAAATGTAGCAGAGCTAGACCTGTTGTGGAACAAATGGATTAGTAGGATCTCTGCAGAAAGGTGAGGAATATTGTTGTTTGTTTTTTTAACTCTTTTGCAGATGACAAGGGTATTGGCGGAATGGGCGAGGTCATAAGTATGGTTTAATTAAGATCTATTAAAGGAGTCTGTGTCATTCTTTCAATTAAAGGATTTTTTCTGGGTACCTGTGTTTTCATAAAATGTGACTATGTGCATAGTAATAGGTGCGTCTTATTGACGCCTCTCCATTACTAACCTCAGGGCTTGATGTCACCTGACAATACAAAGGTGACATCAACCCCTCCAACTATCACCCCACTTGCTACCGCTACAGGGCAAGTGAGAAGAGAGAGGCTAAGTGCAAGAATTGGTGCTCGCCTTTTCTGGGGTGGCTGAGAGCTCATGTTTTTAGCCAGGGGGGCCCATAACCATGGCATCTTCCTAGGTTATTAATATCAGCCCATCTGTCTGCATAGCCTTTGCTGCGTCATGTTTTTTTAGGGTCCCCCATTTTAATAGCCAGTAAAGGCTAAGTCTACAGTTGTGAGCTGATATTAATAGCCTGGGAAGCTCCTACCCTTTCCCAGGCTATTCCCTCTGCTGGTTATGAAAATTACTCGGGAGCCCACACCATTTGTTTCAGAAAAATAATGTTTTACTAATTAAATACATGTCCAGTAAGCTGCACACACACTGTACTTATTTTATTTGTCAAAGACATCTGTATAGCTACCTATTCTATGTGTATTTACTGTATGTAATCCATCTCTTCTATCCTGTCGGCTCCTGCTGTGATTTTACAGTACACAGCAGATGAATTGCCGGCTTTTCTTCTATATATATATGTAATATACAGCTCTGGCAAAAATTAAGAGACCACTGCAAAATTTTTAGTCTGTCTGATTTTTCTCTCTATAGGTATATTTTTGAGTAATATGTATATTGTTCTTTTATTCTATAAACTATTGACAACATGTCTCCGAATTTGCAAGCAAAAAATTTTGTATTTTTTTTCTAAAAATGAGAAATGGTCAAAATTAAATAAAAGAACCAGTGCTTTCAGACCTCAAATAATGTAAAGAAAACAAGTTCATAATCATTTATAAACAACAATACTAATGTTTTAACTCAGGAAGAGATCAGAAATCAATATTTTGTGGAATAACCATGATTTTTAATCACAGCTTTCATGCTTTCCACCAGTCTTTCACAACGCTCATGGCGCAAAAATTTAAGCAGTTCTTTGATGGCTTGTAACTATCCATCTTCCTCTTCATTACATTCCAGAGGTTTTCAATGAGTTTCAAGTCTGAAGATTGGGCTGGCCATGACAGGGTTTTGATGTGGTGGTCTCTTAATTTTTGCCAGTGTATACAGTGGGTATGGAAAGTATTCAGGCCCCTTTAATTTTTCACTCTTTCCTTCACTGCAGCCATTTGGTAAATTCTAAAAAGTTCATTTTTTTCTCATTAAGGTACACTCTGCACCCCATCTTGACTGAAAAAAATAGAATGTAGAAATTTTTGTAAATTTATTAAAAAAGAAAACAATGGAAAGTCTGCCAACATTTACAAGCAGGGTCATCCTTACACCCTTGACGGCACCAACTGTAGTGCCTCATTCAAGTATTATAAACAAAGTGTAGTTGTGGTACTCCTAGACTCATAAAAGATCTGCAGTGCAGAGCCTGCCAAAAATTTAAGCCTTTATGAGTGTAGGAGAACCACAACTACACTTTGTTCACAATACTTGAATGAGGCACTACAGTTGTTGCATTTAAGGGTGTATGTATCACCCTGCTTGTAATTTTTGGCAGGCTTTGCACTGTGTGCAGAGCTTTTTTGAGTGTAGGAGTACTACAACTACACTTTCTTAATATTTGAATGAGGCCCTCCAATTGTTTCCTTCAATGGTCTATGGATGTCCCTGCATATACTTTTTTCTGGCATAGCACTGCGTCGTGAGCCTTTATGAGTGTGGGAGTACCACAACTATACTTTGTTCACAATATTTGAATGAGGCACTACAATTGTTGCCTTTAAGGTTGTATGTATCAACCTGCTTGTAAGTTTTGGCAGGCTTTAAACTATGTGTATGAGTATAGGAGTACCACTATATGACAATTTGAACAAAATATTGTGTGAGGTCTTCCTTTATGTCTAATACATGGTGTATCTGAGTCCCTCGTCCATCTAATTTTTGGCAGTTCTTGCTTCCTTCACTAATTACACTGAAATTTCCAATTTTTTATTAAACATTTCAGTTTCAGTTTACTTAAAGTATTATTATTTTTGTTAAATTCTTTTTTAAATTTTGCCTTATATTCAAGTCATTACACAGGAAAAAATGTTTCTTAACATTTTTTTCCTGCGAACTCCAATTTCCCTCCGATTTTGGATGTTTTATTGTCAGTCCTTAAAGTGGAGTAAACGTGTGACACAATTGTTCTCAGCAGCGATCTGGGAGTCAGAGATTCTTACAGGGGTCTTTCTTATGCTGTTGTCCTTCCATTCAACACTTTTTCCATCCATTTCAACATTTTCACTGCCTCTCAGACCTCTTTGTAGGGTCTGACGGAAAAATGGTCAGATTTCCCATTGACTCCTATGATACTTGTTACTTGAAACAAGCATCCAAGCATTAGGAATTGCTCAGTTCGAGTAATGAGCATCCGAGCATGTAAGTGCTCGTTCATCACTAACACTATAAAAACTCACCAAATACTCAACATATGCTTGTGGTCTATCTGCGGCTCCGAGACTGACTGACAGCCAGCCCTAATGCTGAGTGAGCTGTCAGTCAGGGCCAGGGGCGCGGTTACAGCTGCTGCTCTCAAGCCACAGACCGTGGACTGAACCAGCATTGGCGTCGCCCCGTAACTGAAACCGGAATGCTACCGAGAGGAATAAAGTTCTCAAAGTGTTGGTTCCCTGGCAGTTTCAGAATGCTATTATTCTGCTGATTAACCCCATATCTGTAGGTTGATAGCGGTTTTCACATGGCAAGTTCCTTTTAAAGCCAAGGTTTTACCACAAATCAGTATATTTTTCAAACTTAAGGTTAGTGCCCACATGATTTGGCAGATCACAGTGGCCACAAAACCATAAGGTCATTAAAGGGAATCTGTCACCTATTTTTTCATATATAAGCTGCAGCCACTGCCATCAGGGGCTTATCTGCAGCATTCTAGAATGCTGTAGATAAGCCCCCAATGTAACCTGAAAGCTAAGAAAAACGAGTTATATTATACCCACCCGGGGGGCCGGACCCGGACCTGCGACACCCATCGGACCGGACCGCCCCCCGGTGAGTATAATATAACTCGTTTTTCTTATCTTTCAGGTTATATTGGGGGCTTATCTACAGCATTACAGAATGCTGTAGATAAGCCCCTGATGGTGGTGGCTGCAGCTTATATACTAAAAAATAGGTGACAAATTCCCTTTAACAATCTACTTCAAAACCATGCCAGCATGAATTGCCTAGTAGGTTCCCTTTAATTAGTGGATGATGGCAAAGGATGGGTCATAAGAACAAGAAGCTGATAAAATTGAAACTGAGAATCAATGGTCATATCTTTTTTCATTCTCAATGTTTGTTTCATAAGATTTTTTTTGATTATTCTCCCGCTTAAGAGCCAGTGACAGTAAGTTGTTCTATCTCCAAATACCTCTGAACATTAGTGGCAATATCAAATAGCAGTCCTCCAGTCACGATGACCAAATAACAGAACCCACCCAATCACATTATTCTAAATACAGAGCATTTCAATTACAGGACAAAAGTAAATAGCTTGTTGGTCACAGATATTCCATGACAGTGCTATGCAGCCACAATGCTCGCCTAACAGATTCATGGTACACCTATAACAAAACATGCTTCGTCCCTGTCATGGTCTCTTCAAACCATAACATTTCAATCACAACTACAATGCCAACCTCATGCAGATATTGAACTGACCATCTATCATAGTGCCCCAGTGTTCAAGAGAAGGAGGACATACATGTAAGGACAACATGATATGGAGCATCTTGGATCTGGGTAAAGCAATAGGGCAGGTGGCAATCTGTGTGGGTGCCTAGGTTATATACCCTTAAGATCATCTGTGTCCAATACACCGTACACATTTATTTTGCTTGAAGGAGATTAGTCATAGTCTTAAATGTACTACATCACCAACTCTACTCCTTGACCGTAATGTTTTAATACATCTTGACAAAGAATGAAGTACCATCAGTGCATAGAAAGGGATTACTTCATTCTTAAAGAAGCACTCCTCCCATCAAGGTTTTATCCTCTTACTATATTGCAATCATCATATTATATAGCACTGTGTACTTACAATTGCTTATTTTCTCTTTCTACCCACTTAATTCTTCACTTTCTCCACTGTATTTATAAACAGGAAGTCCCTTTTCCTGGCAAAAATCATTCCCTTTCCAACTCCTAACCCAGCTGCTCTGTTCCTGCCAGGAACTTTTGCAGTGATTCATGAGTGACTCATAAGTCATGCAGAGAAAATTGACCTCATGTTTCTACACAAACCTTACAAAAATTCAACTAGTCAGTTTTTAATCATGTGATGTCATACACCTAATGGAAAACATAAGAATTAACTGGGTATAAAGCAGGGGTGGGGAATCTTTTTTCTGCCAAGGGCCATTTGGATATTTATATCGTCCTTCGGGGGCCGTACAAACTCCTCCACAAAGTACCTCCTGACTCTGTCACTGGTGTCAGGATTAATCTTTCATTGCATGTGCTTCAGTGTTCAGTAGTGAACACTACATGTGTACTTACAGAGCAAGAAGAAATTAATGAGCTGGTGGCAATCAAAATACAGCTCCCTGCCCAAGAATGAGGTCCCTGAGAATTTACCCGGGGGGCCGGATAAAAGGTCATCGAGGGCCGTAAATGGCCCTGGGGCCTGAGGTTCCCCACCCCTGGTATAAAGGGAAAGAGAGCAATTGTAAATAGATAATGCAACATAATATGATGATTGCAGCATATTAAGGGCATGTGCAGACGATCCAGAACTGGCAGCGCTTTGGACGCAGAGCATGTCCACTGCATCCAACGCACTGCTCTCTATTGAACGCAGGTGAATCCACATGTGATCACTGAACTGTGCAGATTCACGGTGTTCAATACATTGTATGGTTGAAATTCGCAGGAGAAATAAACATGCTGTGGTCTGGAGTGACGCGCCGCATATCCGTCTCCGCGGATGACCCGCAGGTGTCTCTGGATGCATAGTGGACATGAGATTTCTTGAAATCCCATCTGCTATACTGTAATATCTGGTCGCTGTGGGTTGGATACTGCACAAGTACGCAGAGTCCAACCAGCAGTGTTTACTGATCGTCTGCACATACCGTAACAGGATAAAGCGTTGATGGGGTGCTTCCTTAACTATAGGTATTACAGCCCCATATTTATAATACTACAGTTGAGACTCTAAATATTAAAGTGTAAAAATAGTTACATACCTAAGAAGTCATTGGCAGATATACGATCGTAATCCCAAACTTGGAGGGCAAGTACCGCTGGCTCTCTGAATTCAGACTCTTCTAAGGAAAAGAAAGACTCCTTCTTTTTGTATGTGATCTCTTTCTCGGTGGGAAGATAGTCAAACCGATACACAAACCTCCAGTTGAAATTTCCTTCACCGGTGAGAGAATTGAAATGTACATCGGTTTCCTGCTTTTCTCCATCCAAGCCTCTTATCCATCTACAAAAGTGATGTGATTATTATTATAACTAATTGTATGTGATATGACCTGACTGCACAGGTGCTCATTGGTTAGTGCTTTTGGTTGCCTTGCTGATGCCCTGAGATATTAAATTGTTATGCCCATCTCCATAGATCTTGTGCATATAAGGGTGTGACCGCCTTGTTTCTGAGCTGAGAAATCCATCCTCTCTGGCCTATGCTTTTACTGGTGGTTCAGTCCCTAAGTCCTTGTTCACATTACGTCACTTGACAAGTGGAAAGGTTTTTAATACTAGAGTTAGGACTGTCCCATAAGGGTTGCCTTGACATGGCGGGATGGCTTGTACATTCTTTAGATCAAAATTATGTTTACTAAATACCCTTATAATTATTACTACCGTATATACTCAAGTATAAGCCGACCCGAGTATAAGCCGACCCCCCTAATTTTGCCACAAAAAACTGGGAAAACTTATCGACTCGAGTATAAGCCTAGGGTGGAAAATGAGATTATGCTGCCCCATGTATTATGCCCCACAAGATGCTCCATAGATTGTGCCCCATATGCTGCCCATGTATTGTGCCCCAATAGATGCTCCATAGATTGTGCCCCATAGATGCTCCTTAGATTATGCCCCCATGGATGCCCCATGTATTATGCCCCCATAGATGCTCCATAGATTGTGCTCCCATAGATGCCCCATGTATTATGCCCCAATAGATGCTCCATAGATTATGCCCCCATAGATGCCCCATGTATTATGCCCCCATAGATTATGTCCCTATAGATGCTCCATAGATTGTGCCCCCATGTATTATGCCCCCATAGATTATGCCCCTATAGATGCTCCATAGATTGTGCCAACATAGATTATGCCCCCATAGATTGTGCCCCCATAGATTATTCCCCCGTAGATTATGCCCCCATAGATTATGCCCCCATAGATGCTCCATAGATTGTGCCCACATAGATTATGCCCCCATAGATGCTCCATTTAATAGGCCCTTATGCTGCCGCAGCTGCTGCTGCTGCTGCAAAAAAAAAGACATACTCACCTCTCGTCACTGGGGGCCAGGTGCCGGTGTCCTGAGCAGGCGGGGACACCAGCGCGCCATGGGGGACAGGTGCCGGTGTCACCGCTCGCTCAGGGCCCCGGCACCTGCGATATTTACCTGTCACCAGTTCTGCTGCTGTCTTCCGTGTCCTCCCTCAGTGAATGATCAGGCAGAGGGCGCGGCGCGCAGTAACCACGTCATCGCGCCCTCTGCCTTAACATCGCAGCAAGAGGACACAGTGGCGAGCAGCGGTCGAACGGGACAGGTAAATATCGCTTATACTCACCCTTCCGCCGGCGCGGTCTCTGCCCTGCTCTTCTCCCGCGGTCTCCGGCCCAGTGTTCAGCGGTCAGGTGGTACCGCTCATTAAAGTCATGAATATGTGCATATTCATGACTTTAATGAGTGGTACCACCTGACCGCTGAACACTGGCGCCGGAGACCGCGGGAGAAGAGCAGGGGCTGCAGAGACTGCGCCGGCAGAGGGTGAGTATATAGAACAGCTGCGCTCCGCCTCCCCCTGTATATGACTCGAGTATAAGCCGAGAGGGGGACTTTCAGCCCTAAAAAATGGGCTGAAAATCTCGGCTTATACACGAGTATATACGGTACCTTCATGCATTTTTTGCAAAAAAATTTTTTATTTATTTTATTTTAGGATATTTGTTTTTTTGTGCCTGGCCATCTCCATAGATGAGTACTATTGGGTACTGCATGTTTAAACAAACACTACAGTTTACCGTTTATTAAAATTCACAGCCATTATTGAATTATTGAAATATTAACCCTTTTTTTTTTCTTTATACAACTTGTTGTCTAGGTGACCATCCACCTTTTCTGCCTTGCAGAGATGGCTAATCTTGCACAGTGCAGTGCTTACAAGCTAGACAGCAGTGGTGGTCGGACTCCTAGGCAATAAACTGTAAACAAAAGAAAATTGTTACTACTCAAGAACAGTTTCAAATGAGAATAAACAGTGAAATTGATATTCAGAAGTCAATAGAAACACAGCACATACCCTTTCACATAGATATCACTTGAAGGCTCTCCAGTGAATGGATTGACATCATCTAAAATTACATCATCGGTATTCCAAATAATAACTCGTAGCTCGTAACTAAAAAAAATATATATAGTTACATAAGTTGAAAAAAGACCTAGGTCCATCAAGTTCAACCTTTCTCCATCAATTGTTCATTTTGTCACTAAATTAACTATAACCTGCAGTGTTATGTGTACTGAGGAAATCATCCAGACCTTTTTTAATAGCTGTTACAGTGTCTGACATTACTACCTCTTGTGGTCGGGCATTCCACATTCTGACTGCTCTAACTGTAAAGAACCCTTTCCCTGTTGGAATTGCCTTTCTTCCACCCGTAATGAGTGCCCCCGGTCCTTAGTATGGAATTTTTTTTTTAAAGTTCCTGTGAAAAAAAGTGTTTAACTCCATTTCTTTCTTTCTGTGCCTGTCTGAAAATATGTACACCACCAAAAAACACAAACTGAATTCATTTGAGAAAAATTGGAGGTACAAAAAATACACATTTCTAACTTTTTTACCTAGTTCTTAACCCTATTTAAAAAAAATACATTCCTTCTATTAAAAAAGACAAAGGCTAATGTAATTATTTACATATCCAATACCAATGGAAGAGAAATCATTTGCCATATTTACCTAACCGGTTCACGTGGTTTAATGTTTACAGCTGGCGGTGCAGGAACATCATTAGGAAACATGTCAATCCACATGTGAACGGCTCCCTAGAAAATCAAAATGATTTTATGTAACCTACTCGTATGTGGTAATGTTATACTTGTATTTCGTTAAGATTATATTCATAGAAGTATATTCATAGGGTTTACTCTATAACTATTTGTACATAGTAACAAATACTAATCCAATAGACAAAGAAACTGAATAAACAAGCCATAAAAGACTGGTAATTCATGTCCACTATAACGCAGGTGTGAGAATGAACATCATATTATAGTAAAACACACTGGTCTATTGGCAGGCTAACATGGTATTCTTAATCATATGTCATTTTAATGGTTTTATTGTGATCAATAAAGTAGAGCACTCTGACCACTGCAGAGATACAGTATATTAACAGCTTAACGACCAAGCCAAATTTTACAATTCTGACCAGTGTCATTTTATGAAGTTATAACTATGGAACGCTTGAACGTATCCCACTGATTCTGAAAAAATTTTTCATGACATATTGTACTTTATGATAATGGTAAAATTTCTTCGATATGACTTGCGTTTATTTGTGAGAAAAGCGGAAATTTGGCAAAATTTTTGAAAATTTTCCAATTTTCAAACTTTTAATTCTTATGCCCTTAAATGAGAGAGTGGTGTCACACAAAATAGTTAATAAATAACATTTCCCACATGTCTACTTTACATCAGCACAATTTTTGAAACAATATTTTTTTGCTAGGAAGTTGTAAGGGTTAAAAGTTGACAAGCGATTTCTCATTTTTCCACCAAAACCAATTTTGAGGGGTCTATATGACAGAAAATACCCCAAAGTGACACCATTCTAACAACTGCACCCCTCAAGGTGCTCAAATTCACATTCAAGAAGTTTATTAACCCCTCAGGTGCATCACAGGAATTTTTGAAATGTGGAAAAAAATGAACATTTAACTTTTTTTTTATAAAAAAAATTAATTTAGCCCAATTTTTTTTTGATTTTAACAAGGGTACCAGGAAAAAATCAACCCCAAAATTTATTGTGCAATTTCTCCTGAGCATGCCCATATGTGGGGGAAATCTGTTTGGCGCTCGGCAGAGCTCGTAAGGGAAGGAGCACCATTTGACTTTTTGAATGCAAACTTTGCTGCAACAATTAGAGCATGCCATGTCGCGTTTAGAGAGCCCCTGATGTGTCTTATCAGTGGAAACCCCCCACAAATGACCCCATTTTGGAAATCACACCCTCAAGGATTTTATCCAGAGGTGTAGTGAGGATTTTGAACCCACAGGTAAAAAACAGAATTTGATAACATTATGTCATCATATTGAATATGTTATCATTAGTGTTGAGAGCAAATGCCCGCCAGTCCAGTTTCCATCGGGTGCTCAGGTATGCACCATATATCGCGGGTGCTCGAGTGACATTTGGAGTCCCTGCCTCGCATGTTTCACGGCTGTTAGACACCCCTAAAATAATCATGCGGGGATCCGTGATACTCTGTGCATACCTGTCATGGGTGCATCGCCACGAAGATCGTCGCGATTGCACATTCTGACTTCTCACAGCTGAGCTGCTGTTTCTTTGTGTTTTGGTAATGAGAGAGTTAATTTTACCTAGCTCTTTGCTAAGACTAGGTTCAGCCTCGCCCGGCTGCTTTGGATTATGTTCTAATTAGTTTCCTTTATATTCCTGCCAGTCTGGGTGTTGGATGCCGGTGAAAGCATTCATGTAGTTCAGCAGACTGGATCGGTTCTGAGAATATTTAAGCTAAGAGTTCATTAGGTGTTTTTACTCTTATAGCTTATAGTTAAATCTCTGAGACCTTAGGTGTTCCTACTGTGTGTGAGTGTTGTATGTAAGACTTTATTTACTTTATTTCTTGTCTTTCTTGTATGTCTTTCTGTTCATTAACCGTTACCTGGTCATTCCCTTTGGTGGTATTCAGGGTCCTTCTTAGGACTAGAATACAGTTGGCAGGGATTGATAGGAGACAGGGTTTACGCTGGTGGCCTGGACCTCTGTACCTTTAACAGTACCTCCAGGTTGAGGGATTAGTTAGGACCCCAGTTCAGGTCAGCTTAGACCCCGGTCACCCTCTAGCCGGAGACAGCGTATAACGGATTCCGTTTTGACCCAGTGGACATTCTGTCAGGTAAATCCATGTTATAATATATCTATGTGCATGTTATATAGTATGTTGCCCTTTTTGATATAGATTACAGACATCTCATATATATATCTGCTATACAGCGTGACATTTTCACCGGCCCAAACTAAAGATTCTCCCCAGCTGTCATGGATCCAGTAGCCCAGCTGGCCGGCAGTTGCAGGGGTTGTCCATGGAATTTGCAGACATTAAGTCCAAGGTTTTGTCCCTCCCAGAGCAAGCCAGATCTGAACCTAAGGTTGCTCTCCCGGACAGGTTCACTGGTGGGCGGGACAAATTTTTTACTTTCCGGGAGGCATGTAAATTGTACTTTCGGCTGCGGCCTCGGTCATCTGGGAGTGAAGAGCAGAGGGTGGGAATTGTTATCTCGCTCTTACAAGGGGACCCTCAATCTTGGGCGTTCTCTATTCCTCCAGGCTCCCCAGATCTCCAGTCAGTGGATCGATTTTTTACTGCCCTGGGTCTGGTATATGATGATCCGGATCGAGTTTCCCTTGCTGAAACAAAGTTACGTAAAATACGGCAAGGAAATCGTCCAGCGGAGGAATATTCTTCTGAGTTCCGTAGATGGGCAACAGATACTCAGTGGAATGACCCAGCTCTTAGGAGCCAGTTTTGTCAAGGGTTGTCTGACAAATTAAAAGATGTGTTGGCTCAGTATGATTCTCCTCCATCACTGGAGGCTGCTATGGCCCTCGCTATTCGCATTGATAGACGACTTCGGGGAAGACGCGAGGTAACTCCACCCCCATGATGACTCCACCTACTACTAAAGTCCCTTATACTGAGGTTCCCCTGGTCTGTTCTGAGGAACCCATGCAGTTGGGAGGGACATCATTTTGTAGGAGGGAATCGGCGGTGCGCCGCAAGACTAGAAGGTGTTTCTTTTGCGGGAGAGAGGGACATTTTGTTGGGGGTTGTCCATCCCGGACCTCTTTGACCCAAGGAGTTAACCTGGGAGTCTGTATTTCGTCCCCAAATCCCTCTCCGTTTATCGTGTCTGCGGAGGTGGTGATTGGTACTAGAACTGAGAGGATTTCTGTTTTTCTTGATAGTGGGTCCGGGGCTAATCTTGTGGACGCTCGGTTTGCCCAGGTGCATGGTATGCAACTGAGTGTATTGGCCAAACCGGTCCCTATACTCTCTATTGATTCTAGACCTCTTGGTCAAGGTAGCTTGGTTCAAGCTGTTCATAACATAGATCTTCGAGTAGGGGCAATACATAAAGAGCAATTGTCTTGTTATGTGTTGGAGGGTCTACCTACTCCTATTGTGTTGGGACTTCCTTGGTTGGCTAAACATAACCCAGTGATTGATTGGCAATCCAGAAAGATTAGCCAGTGGGGTGAATTTTGCAAGAATAACTGCATGAACACGGTCATCGGTGCGGTTGTACCTAGGACTTTGCCTCCTTTTCTGGAGGACTTTGGGGAGATGTTCTCAGAGGAGGGGTGTAAAGAGTTACCTCCTCATCGCGCATATGACTGCTCAATAAAGTTGCTTCCTGATGCCTTATCTCGTACTTTCCCAGGGACCGGGAGGATGGATGATCCGGTTCCTATTCCTCAGGAGGGAGTTGTAGTGTCAGCTGTATGCTCTGAGCTTGAGGGGGAGGTATTGGGGCTCAGGGGGACGCCCCTGTGGGACTTCCAGGGAGACTGATAGTTCCAGATCAGTTAAGACTGAAGGTTACGGAGAACCGTTACAAACGGATGGCTGATAGGGGGAGAGTTTCTGGTCGAGATCTGAAGGTGAATGATCTGGTGTGGTTGTCTACCAGGAATATTAAACTTAAAGTTTCCTCCTGGAGGTTGGGTCCCAGATTCATCGGGCCGTACAGGATCAGCTCCATAATTAATCCTGTGGCATTTCGTCTGGACCTCCCTCCTACGTTTAAAATTCATAATGTGTTTCACAAGTCATTACTTAAAAAGTATGTGGCACCAGTCATACCGTCACCTCTACCTCCTTCAGTGGTGGTCAATGATAACGTGGACGGACCTTTCACACAACTTACCCGGACAGACCTGGTCATGAGGGTCCGGAGGCCCCTCGTAGAAGGGGGGGTACTGTCATGGGTGCATCGCCACGAAGATCGTCGCGATTGCACATTCTGACTTCTCACAGCTGAGCTGCTGTTTCTTTGTGTTTTGGTAATGAGAGAGTTAATTTTACCTAGCTCTTTGCTAAGACTAGGTTCAGCCTCGCCCGGCTGCTTTGGATTATGTTCTAATTAGTTTCCTTTATATTCCTGCCAGTCTGGGTGTTGGATGCCGGTGAAAGCATTCATGTAGTTCAGCAGACTGGATCGGTTCTGAGAATATTTAAGCTAAGAGTTCATTAGGTGTTTTTACTCTTATAGCTTATAGTTAAATCTCTGAGACCTTAGGTGTTCCTACTGTGTGTGAGTGTTGTATGTAAGACTTTATTTACTTTATTTCTTGTCTTTCTTGTATGTCTTTCTGTTCATTAACCGTTACCTGGTCATTCCCTTTGGTGGTATTCAGGGTCCTTCTTAGGACTAGAATACAGTTGGCAGGGATTGATAGGAGACAGGGTTTACGCTGGTGGCCTGGACCTCTGTACCTTTAACAGTACCTCCAGGTTGAGGGATTAGTTAGGACCCCAGTTCAGGGTCAGCTTAGACCCCGGTCACCCTCTAGCCGGAGACAGCGTATAACGGATTCCGTTTTGACCCAGTGGACATTCTGTCAGGTAAATCCATGTTATAATATATCTATGTGCATGTTATATAGTATGTTGCCCTTTTTGATATAGATTACAGACATCTCATATATATATCTGCTATACAGCGTGACAATACCAGAGCACCCGATGCAACCTCGAGTAGCGAGCACTTGCGCTCAACTCTAGCCATCATATCGTCATTTTTTTGGTATTTTTGAAAACTTCCCAATTCTAATCCCAACCCTAACACACCCCTAACCTTAACACAACCCCAACCCTAAGCCCAACTGCAAAGAATGAAAAAATATATATATTTTATAATTTTTATCTAACTAAGGGAGTGACAAAGGGGGGTTTGATTTACTAATTTTTATTTTGATTACTGTGATAGGATCTATCACAGTGATCAAAAGGAACCAATAGGAAAAATCTCCTATAATTTCCTGTAGTTGCCAGGTATCGGCTGGCAGATCTTGGCGAGCCACTGCCCATGCATCCACCATTTTTTTTGTCCAGGAAGATGACGCTGGGCCAGGGGACGAAGGAGGGACCAGAGGATGGCGGAAGTATCGGTGGGTTTTGGGGAGCATCATTTCTTTCTCCTCTAACATGTATATCATGTCAGAAGGAAGAGAAATTATTGAAACAGCCGACACACTTTTTTTGTGATCGTTGTTATTCACTGAATAACGTGATCGGACACGGAAAATCCCGCCCTGATCATGTTCTCTGGGGTCTCAGCTACCCTCGGTAGCCGAGACCCCGGAGATTTTCCAACTCTGGGTGGACTGCAGCCTTATTCCTGATCACCGTTTTAAATTGGCAGTGAGGAAATTAGTACCCTTAGCGGCCGCTGTTTTAATGCATATCGGCAGTTGCTAAGGGGTTAAGATTCTTTAGCCAGAAATTTGTGCCTAGAAATTGTGTAATTTTTTAAGGAGATGGTTCACTTTAACTAAGAACATTTCCTATAATTTTTCAATAGTTGTCATCTAAATCATCCATCAATTGTTCTATTTGGATTTAGTTAATTACCTGTCCCAGGCCTGGGCTCTCTGGATTGTACAATGTCCTCACTTCTACATGTTCTGGGACAAGTCTGGTACCATATTCTGGCATGTCATCCCAGTGATGGAGAACGTGGAGTGCTTTATGTTCATCATAACTGGAGAGCATCTCATCTTCCTCTTTGTTCTTATCTCTCATAAAAGCCTCTGAAAAACATATATAAGAAAAGTAAACACTGTGTAAGAAGACTATTGGTCCCCATACACACCAGCTATTGGCCGAACGATGCTTCTGCCGATTTTTGAGGCAACAGCCATCTTGGATGCCATTCCCGTACAAAGGAATGTTCACCCGGTCAAAGGCTCCTGTGTTTCAGACATCTCTGCGTTTGGCAGTCTGAAATCTGAAATATCCGATCAACATTGCCACTGACATTCAGTTGGCTTGCACCCTCCATACACATTAAAGTGTCAACCGAGCCCAATGATGTTGGCAGGTGCAGCTGATATTAGTCTAACGTGTGTGGGAGGCTTAAGACTTTGCTCATGTATTTGTTTTGGGCTTTCAATTTGTCTATTCTGTAATTATGAGATCTGTTTGGGCTCTGTGTTGTGAATGTGTTAGAAATGAATTCTGAGCAGAAGCTCCCTCTGGTGGTTACAAACAGTACTGAACCATTCAATGAGGATTGGCAATCAGGAGTTACAGACTGGTCTTATATAAGGGAGGTTCCCTCCCATCATGGTTGCCGGTGATCAATTGTTCTTGTCTCAACTGTGGTTCCTGGTTCACTTGGAAGCTTGCTGAGTCTTGCCTGCATCTTCTGCTATCAGATAAGATATTTTCTGCTTTTAGTTTTGTGCTTGCTTTTTGCATTGTTCCCTGCACTTCTGTGGAGGTCAGCCAGGTCCCCTCCGGGGGCTTGTGCTCCTCTCAGTTTATCTGAGCCACTGTTATTTGTTCATTTGCCTTTTCCAGTTTTTTCAGTGGCTGCGGCTTAGTTTTGTTACACCAGAGAACTAATTTAGGTGGTAGAGGTCGTGTGATCTCAAGTGTTTTTGCAATTAGTAGTGTTGGTATTTTTTAGGGTTTTTTGGATTGCAGTAAGTGTCCTTCCTATCCTTTTTCTGTCTAGGCAGATTGGGCCCCAACGTTTGCTCATACTATTTTCTGTCTGTGTCTGTATTTCCTCTTGTCTAACCGCCATTACATGTTTGGGGGCTTCCTATGTTCTTTGGGGATCTGCTCCGGGGCAGATAGCTTTCCTCTTTCTATCTTTAGGTGTAGTTAACCTCTCAGGCTGTGACGAGGCGTCTAGGACCAACGTAGGAACGCTCCACGGCTGCCTTTAGTTGTGGTGGTTATTCAGGGTACTGCAATCCAGTAGATTCCAACCTCTCTGGTGTATTGCCGTTTTTGCCTGTTCTCCTCAGCTACCAAATCATAACAGTAACAGTATCACCGGCCTAACTGAAAATTATATGGTACTCAACAGAAGGGTAAAATAGTAAAAGGAAAAAGAAAAAAGGAAGTTGTCAGAAATTTTTTTTTTCTTTCTCTGTTTGTTGCATTTTTTTCCCTCTTTTTCTCTGGGTGCTGAGGAGGATTTTTTTTTCTCTCAATGGAGTTTGCACAGTTGTGTGGATCAGCTTGCCACTGAAGTTCGGAGTATTGCTACCTATCTTGCAGGGTTGCCGGTTGTGGAACCTAGGATCCCCATGCCAGATTTATTTTTGGGGGGATCGAGCTAAATTTCTGAATTTCAAAAATAACTGTAAGTTGTTTTTTGCTTTAAAACCTAAGTCTTCAGGGAACGCAGCGCAGCAGGTTCAAATTGTCATCTCTCTCCTGCGCGGCGATCCTCAGGATTGGGATTTTTCCCTGACACCTGGGGACCCTGTTTTGAGTAATGTTGATGCATTTTTTCTGGCTCTGGGGTTATTGTACGATGAACCTAATGTCACTGATCAAGCTGAAAAAACCTTGTTGGCATTAAATCAGGGGCTTGAGGATGCTGAGTTGTACTGTCAGAAATTCCGAAAGTGGGCAGTCCTGACCAAATGGAATGATGATGCTTTGGCAGCCCTTTTTCGGAAGGGTCTGTCAGAGAATGTAAAAGATGTTATGGTGGGTTTCCCTGCTCCCTCTGGTCTCAATGATTCTATGTCATTAGCGATTCAAATTGACAGACGTTTGCGTGAGCGTAGAAGTATGCGTGGAATAGTTTTGCCTTGTGAACCAGCTTCTGAACCCATGCAGTGTGATAGAGTGGCTTCTGGGGCACAGCGTCATGAGTTTCGAAAACGCAATGGGTTATGTTTCTACTGTGGTGACGCCTCTCATGCTATTTCAGTCTGCCCTAAGCGGGCAAGACTTTTGCACGCTCAGTTGTCTTGGGTAGTGTTCAGACTAAATTTCTGTTGACTGTTACCCTGATTTGCTCCCTGTCCACATTTTCTTCTCAGGCTTTTGTTGATTCGGGAGCAGCTATTAACTGATGGATTTTGATTTTGCTAAACGTTGTGGGTTTCCCTTGATACCCCTACGGAAGTCTATTCCCCTACTGGGGATTGATTCTACCCCTTTGGCTGAGAATAAACCCCAGTTCTCTACTCAGGTGATAATGAGGGTTGAACCTGATCATCAGGAGAGTTGCAAATTTTTGGTGCTGTATAATCTGCATGACATTATTGTACTAGGTTTCCCTTGGTTACAGTCTCATAATCCTGTTTTGGATTGGAAATCTGTGTCTGTAACCAGTTGGGGCTGCCAATGTGTTAATGCCAACACTCCTGTTTTTTCTGCCTCTCCCCAGGCTCAGGATGTTCCTGACTTTTTGACCGATTTTTCTGATGTGTTTAGCGAAAGTAAATCTGCATCCTTGCCCCTCCATAGGAGCTATGACTGCGCTATTGAATTAGTGCCTGGTAGTAAATTCCCTAAAGGTCGCCTTTTTATCTTGTCTGTACCTGAACATGACGCTATGCGGTCTTATATCAAGGAGTCATTGGAGAAGGGTCATATCAGACCATCCTCTTCACCCTTGCCGGTTTTTTCTTTGTGGCCAAAAAGGATGGTTCATTAAGGCCGTGTATTGATTATCGTCTCTTGAACAATATCACTGTGAAATATCAATATCCGTTACCCTTGATTTCTGACCTGTTTTCCAGGGTGAAAAGTGCTACTTGGTTTACCAAGCTTGACCTCAGGGTGGCGTATAACCTTATTCGCATTAAGCACGGGGATGAATGGAAGACGGCGTTTAATACCCCAGAGGGGCATTTTGAGTACCTAGTGATGCCCTTTGGGCTCACTAATGCTCCTTTCGTCTTCCAGTCCTTCATGAATGACATTTTCAGGGATTTTGTGGATAAATTTCTGATTGATTATTTGGATGATATCTTGATTTTTTCCAATGACTGGGACTCTCATGTGAAACATGTTCGGACTGTGTTCCAGATTTTGAGAGAGAATGCTCTGTATGTGAAGGGATCAAAGTGTCTTTTTGGCGTACAGAGGATCTCATTTCTGGGATTCATTTTGTCCCCATCTGTTATTGAAATGGACCCAGTCAAGGTTCAGGCCATCTGTGATTGGGTCCAACCTACTTCATTAAAGGCTCTTCAGAGATTCTTGGGTTTTGCCAATTTTTATCGTAAATTTATTGGTAATTTCTCTGTTATTGTTAAACCATTGACTGATTTGACCAAAAAGGGTTCTGATGTGGTGAATTGGCCTCCTGAGGCAGTCTCTGCATTTCAGGAACTTAAGCAGAGACTCACTTCTGCTCCTGTTCAACGGCAGCCTGATGTTTCTCTGCCATTTCAGGTGGAGGTTGATGCCTCTGAAATTGGGGCAGGTGCCGTTTTGTCCCAAAGAGATCCAGAGACCTCTAAAAGTAACCCTTGTGCCTTTTTCTCTCAAAAATTTTCTCCAACTGAACGTAATTATGACGTGGGTAATCGGGAGTTATTGGCCATGAAGTGGGCTTTTAAAGAGTGGAGACATTGGCTGGAGGGAGCCAAACATCAGGTGGTGGTCCTCACGGACCATAAGAATCTGGTTTATCTGGAATCAGCCAAGCGACTTAATCCTAGACAGGCCAGGTGGGCCTTGTTTTTCACACGTTTTAATTTTGTGGTTTCCTTTCTTCCTGGCACTAAGAATGTTAAGGCGGATGCCCTCTCGAGGAGTTTCCTTGCGGACTCTCCTGAGTTATCTGATCCTGCTGTTATTTTGAAAGAGGGTGTAGTTCTTTCCGCCATCTCGCCCAATTTGAGACTGGCTCTGGAAGGGTGTTAGGAGGATAAACCCGAGCGCTGCCCTATTGGGAAATTGTTTGTCCCAGACCGGTGGAAAAAGAGTGTGATGTCTGAGATTCATTGTTCCGCGTTGGCCGGTCATCCCGGGATTTTTGGTACCAGAGACTTGGGTAGTCGGTCCTTTTGGTGGCCTACTTTGTCTCGTGACGTCAGGGAATTTGTGCAGTCCTGCGGGACTTGCTCTCGCTCCAAGCCTTGCTCTCGCTCTAGTGGTTTGTTGATGCCATTGCCTGTGCCCAAGAGACCATGGACCCATATCTCTATGGATTTCATTTCCGACCTCCCTGTTTCTCAGAGAATGACCGTTATCTGGGTGATTTGTGATAGGTTTTCCAAAATGATACATCTTGTGCCATTACCTAAGTTGCCTTCCTCCTCCGAATTGGTGCCTTTGTTCCTTCAGCACGTGGTTCGGTTACACGGCATTCCTGAGAACATTGTGTCTGACAGAGGAGTCCAGTTTGTTTCCAGATTTTGGAGGACTTTTTTGTTCTAAACTTGGTGTTCAACTGTCTTTCTCCTCGGCTTTTCATCCTCAGACCAATGGACAAACTGAGAGAACAAACCAGACATTGGAGACTTATCTGAGATGCTTTGTGTCTGCTGATCAGGATGACTGGGTCTCTTTTTTGCCTTTGGCTGAGTTTGCTCTTAATAATAGGGCTAGCTCTTCCACTTTGATGTCTCCATTTTTCTGCAATTTTGGGTTTCACCCTCGATTTTCTTCGGGACAGACGGAGGCTTCTGTCTGTCCAGGTGTTGACTCTGTTGTGGAGCTTATGCAGCAGATTTGGGACCAGGTAGTGGAAAGGTTGTCCCTCTCTCAGGAGAGGGCCCAGCGATTTGCCAACCGGCATAGGACTGATGGTCCTCGGTTTGAAGTGGGGGACTTGGTCTGGTTGTCCTCAAGAAATATCCCTATGAGAGTTGCATCTCCTAAGTTTAAGCCTAGGTTCATTGGACCTTATAAGATCATGGAGATTCTTAATCCTGTTTCCTTTTGTTTACTTCTTCCAGGGACATTTAAGATCCATAACGTGTTCCAGAAGTCCTTATTGAAGAGGTTTGTCGAGCCAGTGGTTCCTATGGCTGCACCTCCTGACCCTGTTTTGGTTGAGGGCAATCTGGAGTATGTGGTTGAGAAAATATTGGATTCTCGTTTTTCTAGACGGAAACTCCAGTATTTGGTTAAGTGGAGAGGTTATGGTCAGGAGGACAATTCTTGGGTGTTTGCTTCGGACATCCATGCTAGGAGACTAGTGTTGAGCGATACTGCTCGATATCTAAAAATATCGGATCGGAATGGTATCGCCGATATCACTAAATATCGGCGATATCCGATTCCGATACCGGAAGTCCCATGTAAGTCTATGGGAACAAAATATCGCAACTAAAAAAAACCTTTATTTCCTTGTAAACACTAAATATACACACATAGAATACAATATATTATATATATATATATACATGTCATTGTGACATATATATATACATATATGTATAGTTTATACACTTCTACATAGTAAAATATCCTCTGATTCAATTGCCGGGTAAAGCCGGCTTCTGTGAAAAGACAGAAGCACCCGACATGAAATGACATTTGGTGTACATAGGGTTAACCATGTCTTTTCATGTCGTTTGCAATCTGATTTGCACAAACAATTACATCAGTCTATGTGTGCAAAATTTCACACCTGTAGGGTTAATTAAAGGTGTAAATTCGTTGTAAAAAAAAACGGACTTTTTTGCTACGAATTTACACCTTTAATTAACCCCTACAGGTGTGAAATTTTGCACACATAGACTGATGTAATTGTTTGTGCAAATCAGATAGCAAAGGACATGAAAAGACATGGTTAACCCTATGTACAACAAGTGTCATTTCATGTCGGGTTCTGCATTTTCACAAAAGCCGTCAATTGACTTAGCGGCTATTATACTATGTAGAAGTGTATGAACTATAAATATAAATATATATATATATGTGTCACAAATTCAATGACATGTATATATATATATATGACGTGTAAAATTGTTTAAAAAAAATGCGTGGGCTCCCGCCCTATTTTCGCAACCAGACAGACAAAGCCAGCGAATGGGGGCAGATAATAATAGCCCAGAGAGGGACCATTATTTTTGGCCCCCCCTGGCTACTAACATCTGCCCCCAGACACCCCAGAAAAGACAAATCTATAATTAGATTCGCCCTTTCTGGCACTTTGCCCGTCTATTCCCATTGCCCTGTAGCGGTGGCGAATGGGTTAATATGGGGTTAAAGCCACATTGCAATTGAAAGGTGACCTTAAGCCAGGTTAATAATTGAGAGCTGTCAATTAGACAACTATCAATTATTAATCCTATTGCATGAAATAAAAATAAAACACACACACTTTAATTAAAAATCATTTTAATGAAATAAAGACACATGTTTTTGACCATCTTTTATTTGACTGCAAAAACCATTTCCTGTAATAAAAATAAAATAAAAAAGCAAAATTATTCTTACCTATCCCATGCACAGTCAGGTCCCACGGTGTAATCCTTCAGAAAGGGTTAATGTTTACTGCAGGGACCGCAGCTAATGCTGCAGCCTCACAGTAAACCCCCAAATGAATGAGTTCCTCTCCTGGCTGACAGGAGAGGAAGTGGAAGCTTAATTGATTGCTTTCCACTTTCACTTCAGGTCAGCCAGGGACACAATCAGTGACGTCAGAGGGAACTGATTAACAAAAATAGGGGATCCCCTCGAAAAAAATTGGCGTGGGGTCCCCCTATTTTTGTTAACCAGCCAGATGAAGCAGACCGCTGAGGCCTGGATTTTCAGGCTGTTAAGGAGCCAAGATCCATGGACCTTGCCAGCCTGATAATACCAGGCCACAGCAGTCTGCATATCTTGGCTGATTAACAAAAATAGGGGATCCCCTCGAAAAAAATTGGCGTGGGGTCCCCCCTATTTTTTTAACCAGCCAGATGAAGCAGACCGCTGAGGCCTGGATTTTCAGGCTGTTAAGGAGCCAAGATCCATGGACCTTGCCAGCCTGATAATACCAGGCCACAGCAGTCTGCATATCTTGGCTGATTAACAAAAATAGGGGATCCCCTCGAAAAAAATTGGCGTGGGGTCCCCCCTATTTTTGTTAACCAGCCAGATGAAGCAGACCGCTGAGGCCTGGTTTTTCAGGCTGGTAAGGATCCAATATCCATGGACCTTGCAAGTCTGATAATACCAGGCCACAGCAGTCTGCTTAGCTTGGCTGGTTAACAAAAATAGGGGATCCCCTCGAAAAAAAAAAACGGCGTAGGGGTCCCCCTATTTTTGTTAACCAGCCAAGTAAAATGCAGACTGCTGCGGCCTGGTATTAAAAGACTGTCAAGGCCCATGGATTTTGGCCCTCAACAGCCTGATAATACCAGGCTACAGCAGCCCCACATTTGGCGCATCAAAAGATGTGCCAATTGTGGCACTTTACCCGGCTCTTCCCACTGCCCTGTAGCGGTGGCAAGTGGGGTAATAAGGGGTTAATGTCAACGTTGATTGCACGGTGACAATAAGCCCGGTTAATAATGGAGAGGTGTCAATAAGACACCGATCCATTATTAATCCCAAAGTTATTAAATGTATAAAAAAAGACAAAGCAAGAAAAAAGTCTTTTAATGAAATAAAAGAGACAACACAGTTTTCATTAATTTTATTATACACTCATTCCTGCGACGCCATCGATCTCCTGTAAAAAAAAAAAAAAACAAACCAACAGTATACCACCTGTCCGACGCAGTCCATAGTAACGACAGTCCCACGACGATCCAGCTCTGCTACATCGCAATGACAGGCAGAGCCTGTCATCGCGACGCAGCACAGCTGATTACCTGCTTCCCCGGCGTGACGTCATCGGACTGACTGCTTTACGGCCGGGATTACCCAGCAGTCACTGCAGTTATCGCGAGAAACTGCATGTGACCGCCGGGGAAAGATGATGGCGGCCATGAAGCAGTCCAGCCCGTGACCGCCGGAGATCTTCTGCCAGGTAAGTGCCACTGACTCCTGACAGACCCGACCGACGGACACTGACAGTGACAGTGACAATCCCGATTCCGGTATCCGATATGATGAAAATATCGGTACTCGGAATCGAAAGCCCGATACAGCTAATATCGGCCGATACCCGATATTTGCAGTATCGTATCGCTCAACACTATAGGAGACTGATCCGTGCGTATCACAGAGCTCATCCTGACTGACCTGGTTGCCCAAATGAGGGTTCGGTGACCCCTCCTCAAGGGGGGGTACTGTTGTGAATGTGTTAGAAATGAATTCTGAGCAGAAGCTCCCTCTGGTGGTTACAAACAGTACTGAACCATTCAATGAGGATTGGCAATCAGGAGTTACAAACTGGTCTTATATAAGGGAGGTTCCCTCCCATCATGGTTGCCGGTGATCAATTGTTCTTGTCTCAACTGTGGTTCCTGGTTCACTTGGAAGCTTGCTGAGTCTTGCCTGCATCTTCTGCTATCAGATAAGATATTTTCTGCTTTTAGTTTTGTGCTTGCTTTTTGCATTGTTCCCTGCACTTCTGTGGAGGTCAGCCAGGTCCCCTCCGGGTGCTTGTGCTCCTCTCAGTTTATCTGAGCCACTGTTATTTGTTCATTTGCCTTTTCCAGTTTTTTCAGTGGCTGTGGCTTAGTTTTGTTACACCAGAGAACTAATTTAGGTGGTAGAGGTCGTGTGATCTCAGGTGTTTTTGCAATTAGTAGTGTTGGTATTTTTTAGGGTTTTTTGGATAGCAGTAAGTGTCCTTCCTATCCTTTTTCTGTCTAGGCAGATTGGGCCCCAACGTTTGCTCATACTATTTTCTGTCTGTGTCTGTATTTCCTCTTGTCTAACCGCCATTACATGTTTGGGGGCTTCCTATGTTCTTTGGGGATCTGCTCCGGGGGGAGATAGCTTTCCTCTTTCTATCTTTAGGTGTAGTTAACCTCTCAGGCTGTGACGAGGCGTCTAGGACCAACGTAGGAACGCTCCACGGCTGCCTTTAGTTGTGGTGGTTAGTCAGGGTACTGCAATCCAGTAGATTCCAACCTCTCTGGTGTATTGCCGTTTTTGCCTGCTCTCCTCAGCTACCAAATCATAACAGCTCTGGTATGCGTCCATTTTTAGCACAGAAGAAAGATCGCAAAATGCAGTACTTTTTCATTCTCAAATGTGACCCATAGCGGAACTAATATGAACGCCATCATGATCAATGGGTTCCCTTCTATTTGCATCAGTTCTGAGCCAGATTGATCTACTAGAAGGTCAATTTCTCTACCACACAGGATCCTATGTATCTGAACTACCTGACTGACTATCAACCTCCTAGATAAATTTTTGACTATCCTGTAGCAGCAGAAGGAGCCGATTCTCTGTGCTGCTACATTGACAAAATGGTGCTAAAACTACATGACCACTCCTTATATGGAGGGGGATATGTGACTTCAGCAACCAATGACACAAGCCCAGGTATGGACTGGGGCTAAAATTCAGCCCTGGCATTTCAAATCACACAGGCCCATACTGTTCATGTCCCCAAGAACCAGATTGGATATATTACTAATATTTACCTGAATGGAGGAAAGGAAGATTTACTACAAGACCAATATTTCTAATGATACCCGTGGCCTACTGGGGTAAGTGACGGAGTCAGCTCCGTCACAACTCTTAACAGTGTGGGTGTCTTGAGGTCACCAATTCTGTTAACAACGTAGCAGACAGGGCAGCCCATGACCAGTCAGGCCCTTCTGGCATTTGCCAAAATTGACAGATGGCCAGTCCCGCCCTGCACAAGCCCTTGTGTCTGGACATTGTGGATGGTTTATACTGGAATCAACAGCATAAATGTTATGTTTAGGTAGCTGAGGAGGCAGGAGCAAAAAACCGCATAGGCAGCCTAACACCAGAAAGGTTGGAAACTAATAGGTTGCAGACCCTTAACCTAACCGCACAACTAGAAGCAGCCATGGACGTTCCTACGGAGCCCTAGACGCCTCGTCACAGCCGGAGAGATAGCTATCCCTGAAGATGGAAAGAGGAAAGTTAACTGCCCCGGAGTAGACCCCAAAAGAATAGGAAGCCCCCAGACATATAATGGCGGTTAGACAAGATGAAAATACGAACACAGACAGAAAATAGATTGAGCAAACGCTGGGGCCCAAAACTGTCTAGATAGGACAGCACAGAAGAGAATACTGTCTGCAACCCAGAAAAACCCTAGGAAAAACTCCAACACTTCTGAATCCAAAAATACTGAGACCACACGGTCTCGACCACCTATATCAGATCTCTGGTGTGGACACGTAGCAACCCAGCAGTAAAATATCACAAGAACTGAGCAAATGAGCAAATACAAAAAAACGAATGGAGACCAGCCAAAGCCCCCCCAAAGGGGACCCGGCTGAAGACAAAAAGCAATGCAGCAAAAACCAAGGAATTCAAACCACAGTAAAAAAAAACTGAAAGAGACTAGAACAATTGATCACCTGCGAGGATCATGGGAGGTCAGCTCACTTATATCAGGCCAGTCAGTACCACCTGACACCCACACGTCAACTGCAGGTGTAGGACTCTTGGTGTTCAACATAGGTTCAATACCCTCAGCAACCACCAGAGGGAGCTTCAGCTCCGAAGTCGTCTCCAATACGTTCACAACACATAAAGTTAAGAGGAAAAAAAAAAAAGAGAGAGTGCTGTTCTAACTTCTCCTCACCCCCTCCCCTTATCAAAAACGTTACCCTCCTCCCCCTACCCCCACTCACCATATAGCACCACTATCCTAGCCAAAGTAATAACAAAAGCATTAGTGAAAATTAGATCATTTACCGAACAGTGACTGAATTTTGCCAACTTTAAGTAAAAATGCTGGTGAAAGCGAACACGAATCCGAATGTGCTACATTCGTGGCAAATTTGAAATTGACGAACGTTTTCCAAACACGTTCGCTTATCTCCATTTGTGATAAATTTTTCAGAAATCTTTAAGAGTCACCCACAAGAGACTCCACAAAAGATTCCTTGTGTGCAGAGCTATGTAAAGATTAGTTCAAAGATAAAGTAGAGGTGTTTCCCATAACAGCCAACCAGATTGCAGGTTTTATTTCCCAAAATGACCTCAGAAAACAAAAGACTGGTTTCTAAGTGGTTGTTAGTTATCAATAGTATCTCAAATTTAATGAATTTAAATTAAAAGATATCAGTTTAATATTTCCAGTTCCTAAACCATATAAAATATCAGGATGGTTCACACTTGTACATTAACTACCATTTATTTAGCAAGTATTGGGGGAAACAAGTATCAGTTATACTAAATAACATAGCGTTACGATATTCTGCATTGTCAAGAAAGACATATATATATTTAGGATCACAGATTACTGGATTTCTCTACTAAACAACTTTTCTTCTGTTCATTGTTTTCATTGTGCAAGGAGTTCTCCCCGTGTTTGCGTGGGTTTCCTCCCACATTCCAAAGACATACTGATATGGAATTTAGAGTGTGAGCCCCATCGGGGACAGTGATGATAATGTGTGCAAACTGTAAAGCGCTGCGGAATATGTTAGCGATATATAAAAATAAAGATTATTATTATTATTATTGTGCAGTATTACAGCACCAAAATTGGGTTAGTTTTGGCTTGATTTAAGCAAAAAAAACAAAAAAAAAAATTTATAACAAATGCTAGGAAGGGCTACAGAATTGTGAAAACCATCATAATTGTATGTATAACTCATAAATAATGTTCAAAATTAACACACGCAAATAAAAACTGACCTAATGACATACAGTATGTACATTTACAGTTTAAAAAAAACAAAGCACCTGTGACTGGCAGCCATTGTGGTGGTGATACAACTCCTGCAGATCTGGTGCTGACACTGCAGAGGTCCATCTGGTCTTTATAATGTCACCAGGTGACCACTGCAACCAGTAGTCCTACGTCATGTGTTGGCTGCTCATTGCCAAAGACTAAGAGGACCGCTGAAGTGTCAGTGCTGGATCTGTGCATCTGAAATGCTCAAGTCCTCGATATTCAAATCGAGCACGCCGGGGACCCCCGATGTGCTCGTCTCAAATAGCAAGGATAATGCAAGTGAATGGGAACTTTAGCATTTTTTGCGAGAATCCTATTGTCACGCAGTCTCGCGTACAGGAGGTCAGGGGCTTAAGCTGACCCTAAGCTGGGCCCTAACTAATCCCTCTACCTGGAGGTACTGTTAAAGGTACAGAGGTCCAGGCCGCAGCGTAACCCTATCTCCTGAGGATCCCTGAACTCAGTAATCTAGTCCTGAGAAGGCCCTGATCACAACAAACAGGGGACAGGATAATATAAGCCAACACACAGTACTAGACGAACGAGACAGTACAAGGGGAAAAACCAAAAAACCACCTTGCATACAAAAACTCGCACCACAACAACAGAGGGAACACCAACGGGTAAGGAGATAAATAATAAAGCGAGAAGGGGAAAAAAAAACCACACAAAGTACACTTCACTCCAACTCCAAAATACCACAAGCCGCTCTGTTTGTCTGCAAGGAATGCTTTCATCGAACAACTTCCCTAACAGACTGGCAGGTATTTGAAGGAGTCACTTCTGCAGCATTGACTGCAGCTGGGCGAGGTGGGCCTCATCTAGCACAGAGCGAGAGAATTAACTCCCTCACTGCCGAAAATCAAAGCACCAAAAACTCAGCTGCGAGAAGTCAGGCTGTGTAATCGTGCGATCTTCGTGGCGACACACCCGTGACAGTCACCCCTTCTACAGGGACCTCCGGCCCTCAGGGCCAGTTTATCCGGGGAGTCGTGTGGAAGTCCGAATTAATCGGTTGCGTAATATCCGACGCAGGAACCCACATCCTCTCTCAGGACCATACCCCCTTCAATGAACCACGGTACTGAAGGGACTGGCGATTAAGCGGAATCGATGACTTTGATACTTGAAAACTCCAAGTTACCATTGACCACCACTGGAGGAGGAGGTAAAGGTGACAGTATCACCGGCACCACATACCTCTTAAGCAACGATCTGTGGAACACGTTGTGAATTTTAAACGTAGGGGGAGGTCAAGACGAAATGCCACCGGATTATTTATAGAACTGATTCCTGTACGGCCCAATGAACCTGGGACCCAGTTTCCAGGAGGGAACCTTTAGTTTTATTATTCCTGGTAGACAACCATACCCGATCGTTCAAACTTGGTCCGGCCGGACACTCTCCTCCTATCAGCCATACGTTTGTATCGGTTCCCATAGTATTCAGATTATTCAGCACCCTCTCCCACACTGAAGCGAGTGAGGACGAAAATCGTTCTTCCTCAGGAACCCCCAAGAGCCCCCCCTACTGAAAGTACAAAACTGGGGGTGAAAACCTATGCCCCAAAAAAACGGGGACTTACCAGTGGACTCGCTCCACCTATTATTAAGAGCAAAACTCTGCCAGAGGCAAGAAAGAAGCCCAGTCCTCCGGTTCTCTGACACAAAACACCGGAGATATGTCTCCAAGCTCTGGTTCAGAGTTCGTCTGACTATTAGTCTGAGGATGAAAGCCGATGAAACGACAATCATCCCCCGCGTGTACAAAATGCCTTCCAGAATTGGACACAAACTGAGACCCCGATCAGACACCACATCGGAGGGTTACCCGTGGAAGCCTCACAATCTCCCAATGAAACACCTGCGCAAGATTTTAGCATTAGGAAGAGCAGGAAGAGCGATGAAATGTGCCATCTTGCTGAACCTGTCCACTACAACGAGTATGACCGTTTTACCGAAGACGGCGCGGAGGTCCGTAATAAAGTCCATGGACAGATGAGTCCAAGGACGCTCCGGGATCTTCAAAGGTAAGAGGGCCCCAGACGGACGGGTATGTGGGTCTTGGAGCGCGCACAAACCCCACAGGACGCGACAAAGTTACCACCTCCCTATGTAAGTTTAGGCCCACAAAATGACGCGAGAGGAGATCCACAGTTGCTTTACTCCCTGGGTGTCCTGCCAAAGCTGAGTTATGGTGTGCCTCGATCACCTTTTGTCACAACTGATCTGGAACAAACAGTTTCCCTGGAGGTCCAACAGGGGCGTCCCCCTGAGCCTCCAATAACCTCTCCTCAAGCTCAGAGCATACTGCCGACACCACTACCCACTCCTGAAGGATAGGACCGGGTCATCCGTATTCCCGGCCCCCAGGGAAACTACGAGATAAGGCATCCGCCTTTACATTTTTTGACCCAGGACGATATGTGACGGACAAATTAAACCTGGTAAAAAAACAAACGACCACCTAGCTTGTCTGGGATTCAGACGTTTTGCGGACTCCAGATATAGCAGATTCTTGTGATCGGTGATGACGGTGACCCGGATGGACTGCCCCCTCCAAAAAATGGCGCCACTCTCAAAAGCTAACTTAATGGCCAAGAGTTCCCTATTGCCGACATCGCAAATTCCTCTCGCGGGGCGACAATTTTTTTAGAGAAAAAGGCGCACGGATGCCACTTACCAGGGGACGAACCCTGTGACAATACTGCTCCACCCTACCTCGGAAGCGCTTAAACCTCTACAATGAACGGCTGTGACGCATAGGTTCAATGAGTATGGGTGCGAGGCAAAACATTTTTTCAAGCAGGAGAATGCTTGACAAGCCTTGTCAGACCACCTAGAAAAATCCGTCCTTTTTTTGTCATGTCTGTGAGAGGTTTAACCATGGTCGAGAAAATTACGATACATTTCCTGTAATAATTAGCAAACCCCAGGAAACGTTGTAGTGCCTTAAGATTCTCGACAGATCCCACTCAAGAACTGCCCCGCACTTTCCAGGGTCCATACGAAAACGGATGCTGACACAGGAAGCCTAAAAATGGGATTCCTGTGGCGAACACACACTTTTCCCATTTGGCGTAATTTATTATCCCGCAAGATCGTAAACCTGCCTAACATGCCCTGATGAGAACAAGACCGGCGAGTAAATTAAGATATCATCCAGATATACAACAAATGCCCACCGGCAGCGAAAAATGTCATTTACAAGTGTTGGAAAACCCCCCCGGGGCATTAGTCAGACCGAATGCATGACAAGGTTCTCATAACCCCCCCGGGGGGGGTTAAACCCGTTTTTTCCTCATCCCCCCCTTCACCCAAAAAGATTGTACGCCCCCTGAACCCAAACTTGAGAACCTTTGGCGCCCAAATGATTGAAGGGGGGGAAATAAGTGGGGCAGTGGATCTCGACGAACCCCGATTAAGTTCACTGAAATCCAGGCGGGGCTGGCCCATGTTTTCTTCACAAAGAAAAACCCGGGGCCCCGGGGGAAGATGAAGGTCAATACCCCCCTTAGTGACTTTGGGGAAATATAATCCTTCGGGCCTCCCCTTGGGCCCCAGTAGGTTATCAACCGTTTTGGGGAAACTTGGCCTGGGGGAGCATTTTACAGAACAGTCATACCCGATGGGAGGTATTCCTGACCCCCTTTTCCCCGAGAATACATCCTAAGCCCCCCAAAAAGGAGGTAAGACCGGGGAGTGACCGCACCGTGACCGTTTTCATGCTTTTTATTAAAAATTCATCCTTGGCTTATCTCTCTTTCCAAAATTAATAAAGGGTTTTCTTATTAAAACCAAAGGGGAAGGCCCAAAAAATAAGGGGGGAAAACCCCCCAAAAACAAAAAAGACAACATTTTTGTATGCCCATTAAAAGTTTTACGTTTGCACAGCTTGCAAAAAACTTCCCTGACCGGGGGGCCTGGGTCGATCGAGAAATGGGGGGGGTTTAGCCAACAAAATCAAACGCATCCTTGAACCCGGAAAACCAGCGTCCACCCAATTAGCCCCAGCCCCATATCCAAAAACAATTCCCTTGGTTTCGTCCCCAAACCACCCCCCCCGGGGGGACAGAAACTGAGCGAACAGGGACGAAATACTACTCCCATTTTTCCTTTTACCCCACAACCGGATCAATAGTTTTCCGACGCCCTTTTTCTGAAAAGGGGGGGTGGCCCCCCCCAATAAAATGCCTTTTCCCGCGAAAAAAACCCTTCCTGTCTTGTGGGCCCCGCCCCCCCCCAAAAGATGTCCCCCCTAATTTTATTGGCCTCTGGATGCATGGGGAACCCCATTAAAAAAATTTTTAAGAAGGGGAGTCATCAAGGGGGGGAGTTACCCCCCCCTCCCCAAGCCGTTTTTTCAATGCGAATAGCAGGGCCATAGCGGCTTCCAGTGAGCGGGAGGGTCATCGTGCCAAAAAATCCTTTAATTTTGTAAACCTTGAAAAATTTGGGTCCCCAAATCCGGGGATTCCACTGGGGGCCCCGGGGCCCCCCTAGGGGAAACCGAACGAATTTTCCCGCTGGCGATCTCCCTGCTATCCTACGTAACTTAGATTCCAAGGGAGATCCCGGGGGATCATTACAGACCCGAGAACAAAAAATATCCCCCGATGGAGAGCGGGGGGGCCCGGGGGAAAGGGGAACGCCCATGTTGTGGGTCCCCCTTTTAGGAGGAGATGTAATTTTCCCCCCTTTGTTCTTCAATCCCCATGACCGAGGCCGCAGCCAAAGTACAATTTACATGCCTCCCGGGGAAAAAAAAAACTTGTCCCCCCCCCAGGAACCGTCAGGGAGAGCTATTTGGGGTTTGGTCCCCGGTTGCTCCGGGGGATCAAAACCTTGGCTTAACTCCCCGCTCATGGGGAAATTGCAACTGCCCCGCAAGAGGCTACTGGTTTATGGAGCTGGAGAGAAACTTTTTTCGGTCCGGTGAAAATCACCAGTCTTGCATAAAGGAGGTCAGGGGGCCAACTGCCCAAGCTGGGCCCTAACTAAACCTTCCGGAGGGGCTGTTAAAGGGAGAGGGGCCCGGGCCGCCAGCGTAACCCCCATTCCCGGGCCCGAAACTCAGTAACTAGTCCCCAGAAGGACCCCCCAAAACGGGGGGATAAAAAGCCAACAACAGTACAGCGAACGAGACAGTACAAGGGGGAAAACCAAAAAACCCCTTTATACAAAAACTCGCACACAAAAAAACAAAAAGAGGGAACCCAACGGGGGAAAGGGATAAATAAAAAGGAAAAAAGGGAAAAAAAACAAATACACTTACTCCCAAAACCCCAAAATCCCCCAAGCGCTCGGTTGTCTGCAAGGGTGCTTTTTCCCACAACTTCCTAACGTGGCAGGGATTGAAGGAGTCCCCTTCTGCAGCATTTACTGCGCTGGGCGGCTGGGCTCATCTAGCACAGAGCGAGGAATTAATCCTCAGCCGAAAAATGCAAAGCACCAAAAAATCAGCTGCGAGAAGTCAGGCTGGTAATGTAGATCTTCGGGCGACACCCCGTGCCCCTATTTAGGATATAAATACTCCCGGGTTCGTGGGCGAGAAGATGAAAAAAAAGCCCGGGGGGTTTTCTTCATCAAACAGAGACCAGTGACAGAGGGCCCTCCCCCCTGCATTGTGCCGCGGCTAAAATTTTTTCAGTGAACTACTTACGGGGACCAAAACCCCGGACCCGCGATACTGAGCACTTCTTGATTTTGATTGAGCACCCGAGCTAATGGCTCGAACTCCAAAAGATGTCAAAGAGGGAAAAAACGTGCTAATGACGTCTTTTACATGCTCGGGTGTTATCCAACTTTGGGGTGCTTATATTATTCGTGCCCCGGGGGTTTTGCTGTTTTGGGGGTGTTGGGAACAAAACCATGCTGGGATTCCTGTTTTTTGGAAAAACCCCCACAATTTTAATAATCCATTTAATGCAAAATGTTTCACCCTCAATTCCCCGATTATCATCATTGTGACATTTTTATTAGTACCACTTGTGTTGGTGTGTCACGTATATACGGGCCCTAATACTTGGAGACCATTTTTCATTTTTTCCCTTGGGAATGCTCATTGGAACTTAAAGTTTTTGTTATTTTTTATTCCTCTCTTCTATATTCTGGGTGGGGGGTTGTTTTTCCCCATAGTGAGTTAGAATTTTTTAAAGGTTTGAAGGTTCCCCTTTTTTTTTTAAACCCTTTTCACTGTAGGAAAAAAAAAAGTTAAATTTACTTTTTTACATGCTATTCTAATTTTAACCAAAATATTTATCTGATTATTTTTTTTCCCAAAAGAATCCTTTTTTTATTTAAAAATGGATTCCCTTATCCCCATATAAGGGTTTTTGGGGTAGCTGATTTATGAAATATCTTTAAAAGGGGATCGGCCAAAAAATCTGTCAAAAAGGGTTTTTTAAACCCAAAATAGAATGGCATTATACCCCTTTAAAAAAGTTGGATATTATTTTTTTTCACATACCACAATTGTAGGCTAGCCAAAATTTGGGCCCCGTGATTACTGAAAAAAACGATTTTCCACCCCAACTTAGTCCGAATCAAACATTGCCCAAAAAATATGATCAAACACGAAAGGAATTTTTCTTTTTCAAGGGAAAAAAATGGCCAATTCGAAACTCTGTAAAGAGAAAAAAGTAAAAAATGCTTGTAAAACCCCAAATAAAAAAAATCTTTTTCTAGACATATAAAGAAAATGATTTACAAGGAAATAGAACAAAATACAAACTATTGTGGGTTCCCCCAGCTGCATTGGGGGGCGCTGTTATACCCCTGGGATATGATGGAGGGTTTTTTAGATGGAAAACCCCCTCGGCATTGTTTAAATGGCAGAGGTTTTTGCGGCTCCTCTGCGTGTAACCAAAGGGGAATATTGTTTCTGGGACTTGTGCTACAAGAGTTGTTTTATTTTCTGGGGGGCTTACAGGGTTATTTTGTGAGGGGGTGGGACGGCTAATTAAACATAACCCCAAAAGGGTGTTTTTTTTTGAGGACCTTGATGAAGTCATTGATGTGACCAGCCATGTCCCCATCCCACCTGGGGAGTGGTATGGTATTAAGGAAGTGTTTGGCCGGGGGAAGAGTCTGTCTGGGACTGTGAAGATCCTGACTGGCTGGGATCGTCGGGGGCTGTAAAAAGTCCGGGGCTGTGCTGGGGGCTGTCAGGCGGGGCAGAGCTCCCTGATGCCCCCGGGGGTGTTGCACAACTGAGGAAGGAATGCTGGCGAGTTTGACCCCGTGGAATGGACGGTAAAAAACCGGGTGAGAGCCCCGGGGCAGAGTGAAGTGGAAATGTGGTTGGATACCTGAGGTTGGGGGCCGGGGGAACCCCGCGAGGCCCCAAAAGGGACATGAGTTGTGGGAATGAGGGGGGGATGAAAAGTTTGGGGAAAAAAAGACTTTTTGGGTTTGTGGATACCTTGTGTGAAGGGGTCCCCGGGAACCTTGTGGCCCACGCCAACAGGTAACGGTCTTAAAACCCCGTGGCATGCGACGGGACATGGAATTATTAGAGAAAAGACTTTTTTTTTTGTCATTTGCTGTAAAAAATTTAAATGGACTATTTTTTTAACCTGAGTGTACCGGGTTTTCCCCAGAACAAAAACGAGTAATCCTCGTCCCCTCGTGTGGAACTCCAATTGGGGAGAATCAGCAGCGGCCAGGGGGGAGTGTGCAGACTTTTTTTTTTTGGGGCAGCAAGTCCAAAATTTTTTTTTTTTTTTTTAACTTACTGTGGGGCGCGGAGTGAAACATTGGCGTAAAAAGGCAGGGTTTGAGGTTTTGCTGTGGTCGGGGGGGTGCACGAAAAAATCGGGGGCGGAGCCGTGAGAATTGTGAGCGGGGGTCAGTACAGTTGCACAAGAGGGTTTTGCAGCAGAGGAGCGCAGTGCAGCCGAAAGGGTTGTGAGGGGCATCGGGGGGGGCCCCCTTTTTTGTGGTGAAAAGGGGCGATGGCGGGGCCCGGGGGCTGGTGTGGTTCTAGGGGACGTGGAAACCCTTTAAAAAAAACCTTTTTAAAGGGGGTACAACCCAAAATACTAAACTGTTTGGGGGGCGGGGGCCTAAGAAAACCCCTGGGGGGGGCCAAGGGGTACCCAGGAAGGGGGGGTGCAAAAAAAGGGGTGTTGTCCCAAAAGGGGGGGGGGGCCCAAAAGGGGGGGGTAACCCCAACGGGGGTGTTCCCCCCAAAAAAAGGGGGGGAGCCCAAAAAGGGGGGGGGGAACCAAAAAGAGCTGGGCCCCCAAAAAGGGGTGGTTCCGAAGGGGTGGGCCCCCAAAAAGGGGGGTGCCCCAAAAAGGGGCGGTGACCCAAAAAGGGGCCGTCCCCGGGTTTCCTCAGTGGACATGTTAGCAACAGCGGTTTCATGTATACAGTTTGAGTGCAAAAAAAACCCCGTTAATGACGGCCCCCAAGTTTTGTACGTGTGCTACTTGGGAAGGAGTCTTAAGGGGTTTGCCCAAAAGTCAGGTGATTCTAAAATAAATCCTTGTTCTCTGTCTGCCGAGAAAAAGGGGCAAGGTTCACTGCCCCCATGAGGTCACTGTGGATTTATGTGGTTTAGAGGTGATGACATGTAAAAAAATTCGAGCCCCAAGATGGTGGAAAACACCGAACTTGGTGCCCCCCTTTGAGAGGGACCGGTTTTTGTGTTCTTTGAAGTGCATGGGAATTGAGTTGTTGGGGGGCACGGGGCCCCTCTTTTTTGGGGGGGCAGCATTGAAGGGAATACCTCCAAACGGCGATCAGAGGGGGGGTGACGGGGAAAGGTTGTCTGGCAAACTTATGAATAACCCCCCTGAAGTGTATGAAAATATGGCTGTCTGAGGTGGTAGTTAAAAGGTGGAGCGGACACCCAGATAGAGAGAAAATTGGGGGTTCACCATACTTGGGGGGGGACACAGACCCGGGAAAAATGTGCTCAAAGAAAGGGAGTAAGAAAGGCAGAGAGCCTCTGAAGATTTTTTAAAAATGTGGTACGCCACCGGGGCCCCTGAGTTTGGGGCCCGAAAAGGCTCATTTGAAGAGAAAGCACAGGAGGCCCCCGGCCCTTGTAAAAGTTGTTTGTGAGAAGGAAAAGTTGCTGATTTACGGCTGAACAAAGCCTTAAAGAGCTACAAACAAAAAGGCCCCCTGAGACAAACTGCTGAGCATAGGGGGGATGACTAAGAAGGAATTCCTGGCTCAGAGGTCCCTTAAAACTGGCAAAGTGTGAAAAAGGCCCCTTAAAGAAGAGTAAAGTGCTCAAAAAACGAAAGGGGTCTTTGCGAGGAAATTTTGGGGTCAAAGTCTAACGCGGCCGTCCCCGAGTGATAAAAGGGGGGGGTTGCCGGGGCCTCTTGGAAGGGGGTCTTGAAGAATGTAAATTCGGAAAAGAATGAGGTTTTCCTCTTTAGTGGGATGGAAAGGTACCCAAGTTTTAAAGAAGCCTGTGCCACGAGGGTGGCATGGGCCCTTTTTAAAAAGGGGAAAAGCCAGTGTGAGGGGCCCAAAACGAACCAGTTGGTGTAGGGGGATAGGGAAGTCACGGGAAGGGGGGGCGTCCTGAAAGATGCATTACAATTTTCCCCTCCCCCGAAAAACGTATGGGGTAATAGAAAGGTCGACCCCGGGGAGCGGCGAGGAAAGTCAAATCGGCGGGGTTTTTGTAGAATACATAATTCGGGAACCAGAAATCTGGGGGGAAAAAGTTTGGGAAGACTTGGAAAGGTGAGCAGGAACTGTGAACTTTGGGTGGGAGAGTGGGTTTTTCCGCTGATGGCGAGTCAAGGGGCTGGTGAAGAAAGAGGTTCCATTCGTTTGTTGCCAGGGGGAAACCTTAAAATTTTTAAAACTCCTGGAAAAACGATTTAAGTACCAAAGAGGTGAGCGCTGATTGGGAAAAAAGCGTTAAAAGGACAGCCAGGATTGAATGAAGGGCTTCCACCCGAATTGGGGGGACAAGAGGCTTCCTGGGGGTGGCAGTAGGCGTCTGAAAAATGAGGGTTTTGGGGGATGCACCTGAGGGGCCCAAGTTGGACCCGGGGAACAACAGAGGACAGGGCAAATTAGTCAACATAGGCTCGATAATGGACTCATGACCGCAACAACCGAGGTGGTGGCCATGGAAAAAAAAGGGCGTGTGAAGGGGACACATGAAAGTGGGTGTTCAAGGGGGTTTGGTGAACAGCAGAAAGACAAGGGGCCATATATGACCCCCGGGGGGGGGGAGGGCCCAACAAGGGGTGAGGGAAGTGCCCAAAATCAACTGAGATGGTCCCCTCGACTTTAGGGGGAAAGGGGACATGGTGCCCCCTCCAAGACCCCCCGGGTTTTGGAAAAAATGTTCAACCCCCCAAAGTTTGAACAGGGGTGGGATGTGGTGTTGCCCATGCTGCGCTGGGGGGGGCTGTATATTCCCGGGTAGCAGGGGGTGATTTTGATGGGGAAAACAGTCCTCGGGGTTTTGTAAAGGCAGTAGTGTCGCAGAGTCCTTGCGCTGTAAAGGAATTTGTTTTTGGAACTTGTAGTCCACAAAAATTGTGTTTTTTTTTGGGGGGTTGCGGGGGTTTTGTGAGTGGGGGGACTGGCTAACCCACTACATGCCACTGGTGGTTTGGATTTTTGGGACCTGGAAAAGGTAAGTGCATGTAACCGACCATGTGCTCCCAAAACCCCCGTGGGGGGGGGGCATAGGTATTAAGGGGAATTTTGGGGAAAATGGGAGAGAGTCGTCTGGGGGTGTGAAGGTCCGTGACTGGTGGGATCTGATGGCTGTGAAGGGTCCCCGACTTGGTGGGAGTCTGTCAGCTGGACCGAGTCCCTGTTCCCCTGGATGTTGCACAACTGAGGAAGGGGGGAAGTGGGGGGTTTGAGCCAGTGGAATGGACGTCTTTTTAAACCCTTGGGGGGTGCCGGGGTCGAGTGAATGAGAAGTGTGGATTGGTCCTGGGTTAAAGGGGTCCGGGAACCTGTGTGGCCTGTTAGCTGAACGGGGCATGAGAAGTTTTTTTGAGGAAAACTTATTTTTTTTTAAGTTTGTGTAATAAAAAAAAATTAACTATTTTTTTAAAAACCCCCGGGGTGCCGTGTTTACCTCGAAAAACCGCAAAGTGGGATCCCCCTCCCCAAAAAAAGGTGGAACGTCAAATATAAAAAAAATTTTTCAAGTTCAAAATCTGAAAATATGTTCTTTATTTCATTATAATTTTTAAAAATAGTGTGGGGGTCGTGCTTGGATAAGGATTTTTGAGCATGCTCAATGCTAATAGGCACTTTGGCATGCACTAATACACGCGAAAAGCAAACCCATGCAGGTTTCCAAAAAAAAACTCACGGCTGCTACGGCCCCGGTCCCCGGTTTTTAGGGCCCCCCGGGGAAAAAAGGCCCAGGGGGCCCTTTTTAACACAGACCCCGATTATGATCACGATACAGCGGAAAATGGGTACGTAAATGCCAAAACTTTCTTTTTCATTAATGATGATATCTTTGTAAATT
Source organism: Oophaga sylvatica (assembly GCA_033576555.1). Classification (NCBI taxonomy): domain Eukaryota; kingdom Metazoa; phylum Chordata; class Amphibia; order Anura; family Dendrobatidae; genus Oophaga; species Oophaga sylvatica. The sequence goes on along the minus strand of JARQOD010000003.1, from coordinate 182,249,540 downwards.
AAAAAATTTTAAAAAACCCCCCAAATCCCAAGCGCACAGAAAGATGGCAGTACGTCCCCATAAAAAATTTTGGGGACCACAGTTCCCCCTCATCACCCATATAATACCCATGCAGGATGTCCCCCCCCTAAATGCCCATACAGAATAGGCCCCCAAAATAATCTCCATACAGAATACTGGACCCAAAAAAATGCTCCATAGGGGATCTGGTCCCATATAATGCTCCATGGGGGGAAAATGGCCCCTATAATCCCCCATACAAAAAGGAGTTCTTGCGCTGTACTGCGTTCTGCACTGTTAGGCCGGAAAGGGCGCGGGGGAAACCCCCCCCCATTATCATCTTTTTCCGCCCCATCATCATGTTCCCTCCTTATCTCATCTTTTCCTCCCCATCACATTATCGCCCCCCTCATCTCAGCCCCCCATATCCACAGGCAGCGTAGTCTGCTTCAGATGGGGCCCCAGCTAGAGGACACAAAAAAACCCAGGAAAAATAAGGGGGAAATCAAAAAAAGCTTGCTATTCATGATTCCCCTCACACTTTCAGACACACCCAGGGGGGATGGGGGTGTGACAGAGCAAGCTCAGCTGTTTCCTGTCGAGAAGGGCAACAGTCGAGGTTTCCTTTTTTGGACAGGCAGTTCAGTGCCGTTCAGTCTGGACTAGGAGAGGACAAAACCCCCCAGAGGGGGGCTCACCTGACAAAAATGGAGGTAGGGGGTAAGAAAATCATCCCTATCGAGCCCCCCAAATCATTCCTCAGCAGAACTGAAAAAAGGGGGGTATGGAGGCTCAGCGGCTCTGGGAAAGCGACTTTTCCATCGAAAGTCAAGTGTTATTTTTAAGAGCGAGAGGGGGGCGTGGACGCAGGGAAAAGGGGAGGGGAAAAGTCTTCGGTACGATTACCTCCAAATTTAGGCCCCCGGGTCCGGGCATGCTAGAGCTTAGCTTATGTAAAAAAAAACTTTTGGATAAAGGTCGCAGAAGGCAGTCAATGTGCGATACGTAATGGGTCAGGGAAAGGAGTTAGGGGACGCTGCAGAAATGACTTGTTCTACCTGAAAAGGCTCTACCACTTGTGGGCCCGGCGTAGTTGCTATTAAAAAGAGTTTTTGCTTCACAAAAATTTTGGCTAGTTCATATGAAGTTAAGGAGGCCCTAACCTCTCCGGTTACCCGAATGTGCATCTCCACCCGACCACTCCCGGGATCTGCTTGAACCCCCTTTCCTAAAGGTATGAAAAGAAGTGATTTTGGTGCTGAATTTTTTTTAAAAAACCCCCCGCATTCCCATGCTTCCGGGCCTTACCCCTGGGAGACTTACCACCCACTCCCATAAATCCCCCTTTGAAGTCCTTTGGGGGCCAATTTTCCATACCCAAATGGGGGGGACGAATCCACCAAAAAAACCCTTTAAAATCCCCCAACGCTTATCAGGGCCAGGACCGTCCCCTGCGTTCAATCCATAAATTTTTGGGCTGGCCCGGTACCCCGCCCCCCCTATCCACAATTGTGGGCGATCACATATTTTAAAAACCCAATTTAAAAATTTAAGTTTTTACACACGTGAATTTTACTAAATTTGGGGGGGTTTTTTTGGTGCAAGGGAAAAAAATTTTAAAACCACTATGTTTCTTTTTACCTTTCACCCCCCCCCCCCTTTCTTTCTTCCCCTCCCCGGTAAAAAACCCCCCTGTAAGGAATAGTCATTTCCCCCTCATTTCCCCCGCCTCTCAAAAACCTTTTTAAAACTGTTTTCCCTACAATCCTTTTTTTTCCCCAAAAACCCGGCCCACCATGGGGGTTTCCCCCCCCCCCCTTCTAAGCCTGTTGCTACTCCTCATCGTGGCGAGTATCCCAATCCGGCCCTCCTCTCACATCCCCACTCATTTCTAACACCCTGCCACATTTTTCCACACTTTTTTTTTAAACCCCGCAACCCATACCTATCCATCCAACCCCCCCCCCCCAGTCCCCCTACCCGGAGAAATGGCCACGCTCCTTGCAATAAAGTCATTTTCACGCTCTTTTTTACCCAAAAAACTCTCCTTCCTTCCATCACTGAAAACCCCGGTCATCCCCGACTCAGCCTCCCAGCTGGCTTTCCTTGGGGATTTTTCTTTCCACACCCTCGCCCCCCAACAAATGGGGGGGAGTTGGGTTACTCCCTTGATCCCCCTCCCCCTTTCCCCTATTTAAATTCCACCTCGGTATTCCCCCCTTCGAAGTGACCCGCCCATCTATTCCCCCTCCAAAATCCAAAAGGTGTATCTACCGCCCCCCCAACTAGCCATCCCACCTTTCTCGCCACTTCACCCCTGGTATCAATTTTTCCCTTGGACTACCTATCATGGGGGGTTTCAACTCCCCCTTAACTTCCCCCCCGGGGCCCTAAAAATTTTTTCGCCCCCGCTTCCCCTTTGGGCCCCACTCAAGGGGCCCCTGCGGCCCTCACAAAGGCGGTCACCGTGGACATTTTTCACCCTCTGTTCCCCCCTAATCTCACTAACTCCCCCTCCCCCTGTTGACCACCCTCTGACTTTTTTTCCCCCCCTTTGTACCATCCCCCACCCACAAACTCCCCCCCTCACAAAAATTCAAAAACCTCTTTTTCAACGCTCTCTGAGTCCTCCCCTCTTCAGACTTGCCCCTTCAGCACGAGCGCCCCACTTTTATAACCCCCAAATAAAAACCACATTGATTCGGCCCCCCCCCCTCATGCAGAGCAAAATCGTAAAATCAACAGGAGCCCAGTGCCCGGGGCCGACGAAGAACGGGGGCTTCCGGGGTTACCGAGCGGGGATGGAAAAGAACCCACCCCCCCCCAGCACTTCAGCATAAAAGCGTCCCGAGCTTAAGTCCACGTCTTGCCGCAAAAAAAATTTTCTTCTCATCTTATTTCCCTTTCAAAACCCCTAAACAGCTCTTCAACATTTCAATTCTCTACTCCATCCCAAAACCTCCTCCCTCTCCTTCTTTTTGTCGAAGACTTTCTTTTTTTAAAACAAAAATGATACATAGAGAAGGTTTTGGCCCCCCCCCAACCCCCTTTTTGCCACTCGCCCTTTCTTAAAAACCGCTTCACCCCCTGACAAAGATCGCTCTCCATTTTCCCTTAAGATCACATCACCTTGCGCGCTTGACCCACTCCGTCCTTTTTATCCCTAACCTTGCCACAGTCTTCACCCCCATTTACCCCCCTCTTCACCTTTTCCCTTAAAGGGTCTTTCCTTCACCCTTCAAACATGCTTCAATCACCCCTCCTCAAAAAGCCCTCCCTCGCCCCTCCTCGCGTCTGTTTTGCCCATATCTCTTTCCCCTTCGCCTCAAAACTACTGGAACAGCTGTATATCTTGAACTGTCCTCCACCTTTCCTCCTGCTCCCTCTTTCCCGGGGTTACAATCGGCTTCGGCTCCTAATGAAACCCCCCTAACTAAAGTCACAAAAAACCCTTAACCCCCAAAGAAGCGCCTACTTGTCCTCCTTTCCGGACCGTCTTCTGCTTTGACCCGTGACTTTCCCCCCCCCCAAGATTTTCATATTTTTGGCTCACGACTTGGCCCCATCCGGGGTCTATCATCCCCAACGACCGAACTTTAGTGCCCCTCCACACACCACCTCTCACCTCGCCCCTGTTGTCGGTGTCCCCCCAACCAGTCAAAAGGCCCCTACTTTCTCCTTACACCCCTTTGCCTGGGGCGTCTAGAACCCACGGTTGCAGTATCCCTCTACGCCATGACACGGCCCCATCTACCCCCGGACCTGACCTACCTCCCTAATGACCAAAAACCCCCGGTTCTGCTACTCAGCTTCTTTTTTTCTCGTTTTCAAACTGAAAGGACAAAACAGAATTCATCTCTTTCCCCCCCCTCTTTTACCCTCCCCCCGCCTATCCACAATGTCAATGGCTGCTCGCTTTCCCCCGTCCCAATTCGGTGCCTTGGGGGGTCTCGATCTGCCCCCCCTTTTTAAAACAATTTCCCGCCCCGGCCCCCCCCGCCGCCCAAATCAAAAATTTTCCGATCGCTCTTTTAACCTTTAAAAAAAAAAACCTAGTGCCGCCTTTCCCGCCCCCGCTACTGCAAAAACCCCCCCTGTCTGGCCCCCCCTTGACTTGGCACCACTCCCTCCCCCCTCACCTGTGAGATAATCCACCTTTTCCCCCCATTCCCTGCCTCCCCCTATGCCAGGCCCTTATGGCTTCCCCTTGCCCAAAGGCTCCAGTTCAAACCTTAAACATGACATACAAACCTCCCCCAAACCTTTTTTCCCCCAAACTTTTCATGGTCTCCCCCACCTACCCCCACCCAACCTTGATCCTCTCAAGATCTCCTTTTTCGACTCCCCCCTTTTTTTTCCCACAACCGCTACAAGACTTCCCCGGGGCCCCCTACTCTGAAATCTGCCGCAAAACATAGACTTTTTCAACAAGGAGGGGCCTTTTGAAAACCTAAGACCCCCCCTTCGACAACCCAAAACCCGCAATGTCCCAGTGTACTGAACCATGCCAAAAAAGCCTCCCTCTCCTATTATTTCCCCACCCTTTTAGCGGAGCCCTCGCGGGCAGGGTCCTCTTCCCCTTTGTACTTAGGTCCTTGTCTGCCATGTTTTTTGTATTGTCTATATTTTTCCCCTTTTCATGTAAAAGGGCCTGGAAAATGGCGCTTATAAAATATAATTAAATAATAATCTTCTCCCCTCATCAATGCCCGCCCCTTTTTTATTTTTTTTCCCCTTATCAATGCCCCCTTATCAGCAATGGCTCAATCATCGCCCCCAAATTTATTACACCTCCCATCATCAAAACCTGCCCCCCATCATTTTCCCATCATAAAAGCCTGCCCTTTTAAAAATCTTTCCCCTCTTTTTCAATGCCCCCATTATCAGCAATGCCCCCCCCTCATCCCTCGCCTCCCCATTCCCCTTACACCCCCCCCTTATTAGCAATGCCCCTTATAATCTCCCCCATTATCCCCCAAGCCCTTATCACCCGACACACCACCACACAACATCTCTCACATAAAAAAAAACCCCCCACCACAAAAAAGCACCGCACTACATATACAAGACAACAGAGACAAACCCACGTCCACCCCTCCGTGTCCCGCTCTCTGCCAAGCCCCGGCCCCCGAAGTGACTCATTTGCGGGCTGCTGTGAGAGGAAGCGCGGCGCCCCTGGAGCCCGGGGGTGCGGCAGCGGAGGCACGGGAGAGGTGTATTGTGCCGCTGTGCCGGGGCCCCCAGCAAGCGGGGGGGGCACAGGGGCGGCGCTGACACCGCTCCCTCCGCAACGGGCGGGGGGCCCCAGGGCGAGTGGGCCCCCCGCTGTGGGCCCCGGCATTCCCGGGTGTGCGGGTGCTGACCCGGGCCCCCGCATGCTTAGATAACCCTTTTATCCAAACGCTTGCTCATCATCATTTTGAGTCTTGCACATTTTATATGCATCCTCCTTATGCTCAGTGGTTTTCCTTTAGTGGAAATAGAAATTTTTAATTTTAAAGTAAACTCCAAAAATAAAAAAATTATTTTTTTTTGTAGCTCTTAGAAATGGAGGTGTTCCCCCTTCTGATGATTGCAGCTTAGAATCAAGAACCCCTGCCAAAACAGGATTTAAAATATTTGAAATGTCGTCCGCCCCTTTTTGAAGGGGGTTTTCCTTTTAAAAAGAACCACAAACCCCCTTTCCCTTTGATCACCCTTTGTCAAAAGTATTTTCTAATTTTGTTTGATATTCCCCTTTAAATTTCATTCCATTGCTTTCGTGTTTCCATGGCAAATGAGAATAAGGATTCCCCCTCACTGTGCATCCCTTCCCCTATTTGTAGTTATTAAGTTCCTCTTTCCCTTTTTTTGCCGCTAAACATTCCCCGATCCCCTTTTAACCCTTTTCGTAGGAATTGTTTGAGTCCGTCACCATCCTGGAGCTCTTTCTAATTGCCCAGTTTTTCAATGTCTTTTTTCAATTGGTGACCAAATGGACAAGTATTTAAAGGCCTTTTCCCCAAGGAGGAGTACTGGGGGGTAATTATTCACGTGTCTAGACTTTGCTTTTCCCCTTTAATACTCCTAGAACTGTATTTGCCTTTTTTGTGCTGATTCACACTATTATCATGTTCGTCTTTGATTATTATTATAACAAGTCTTTTTTCATGTGTGTTGCTTTTTTCTTTCCTCCCATTTTGTAATTAATTTTAATTTTTATTTCCCAGGTAGATCTTGCATTTTTCCCTTTAAACCCATTCTATTGTTGCTGTCCATTCCAAGTTTATCTAATCCTTCTAATTTTTCTCTGTCTTTTCTGTGTTAGTTATCCCTCCCCGTTTGCATCTCGGGAAATTTATCCTTTCCCCTTTGTTCCCTTATCTATCATTTTAAAAATTTTTTAGCAATACTGGGGTC
>JARQOD010000003.1:182205485-182243041 GCA_033576555.1 Oophaga sylvatica | reverse complement strand
CCCTAAGAGGGAGGCAATGTCACCGTGGCAACGGGACTCTGGGGTTCCACACGTGCACGGTTACCTACTGCGGCAGCTCAGTGGGCCTTAGTTTTCTTACCGACTCGGCTTTGCTCTGGACAAGCAATCTGTGTATACGGATGGAGGTGGGGTCCCCCCAGCCGGTGAACAGTACCGTTGACAACTGTGTTTTTACTCCTCAGTGGTGTCTAACACCTCTCACACAAGTTTCATCTCTCAGCATTGTCTCTGGCAGAAATCTCCTCACATCTGGACAGGTTCTGGTCACGGAGGCAATCAACTCCACTCTGCTGCTGCTCTGGACTTGGTGGGATGCTTCTATGAAAGTATGTAGTTGGATTCTCCTCCAGCATGTCCTCTCCCTGATCTCAATAACTGCAGACTGCCCTTAAGATGGCCGCACTCCTCTTCCTGTGTTTCACATCATTCTAGATTGTAGCTCCAACTCTGACATTCATTTTGCATCTTTTAACAGTTTTTCAGTAATGCTTAGGAAACAGAGATATCTTATGACTGAATACCAACATTATTGCAAAGATTTGAATCTAATTACAATAGAATCAGTATTATACTGATGCGGACACAGGTATACACATTTATAGCACACTGGTGACCGGACACACATCTCAAATTCCACACTACTAGAGGTTACAAAAGATTTACTGGCACTTCCTAATGTAAATAGGTGCATACTAGGAGCAGTCACCTCCACATAAAATATACAAAAAAAGTTGCACTCTATAGTACTAAAGCATGTCAATGTGAAATATATGAAATATGAAAAGCAATACTTCTTCTGGATACTAGGAAAAAAAAATGAGACGCTTAGCACATAATTTGCCCAATTCATGCATGCCCATCAACCAACGTCAAGGTGGTCTCAAAACTGTTGGGACCCTACATGTGTAGTGTGAATACCTCTCTTAAGTTGAAGTCTGAATTCCTTGGAAGTGCCAGTCAGTCTTTTGTTATTTCTATATTAGCACTCTGACCGAGCACTCCGCCCTTCAACATGTGGTGGTTTTAATTACAGCAGGATCCTATCTACCCATAAATACAGGCTTTAGTGAGAGATTTATCCACCTTCACCTAGGAATTCAGACTTCAGCCTAAGAGAGGTATTCATACTAGACACATAGGGTCCCATCAGTTTTGAGACCACCTTGACGTTGATTGATAGACATGCATTAATTAGCCAAATTATGTGCCAAGTGTCTCATTTTTTTCCTAGTATATAGAAGCAGTATTGCTATTTATATTTCATATATTTCATATTGACATGCTTTAGCATGATAGAGTGCAACTTTTTTGTACACCACTAGAGTTTGACCTTCTCTGCAATCCTCCCCATACAAATTCATAATTCGCTAGATTCAGTTAGATCTTGCCGTCCTACGTAGAGTCATAGGATCGGAGATGGGCACATACTGTACATTAGGAAAGAAGCTTTCAGGTGCGCAACTTACTCCCCAGGTGGTAAGCCCGCAATGGCTTGAGTCTCGAATCTCTGTTGATGACGGAATCGCGACTACCAACCTTTCCTCATTCAAGGGGAGTGCTACTGCTCACAAGGCAGAAGTAGGTATCTCCCCCATGGCCATAGGCTCTTCAAAGGTGCAGCGTCTCAACATGATATGGTGAAGATTCTGTGTGGGTCCCCCAGTCTCTACTAGCTCTACCTCATAGATAACGATGTTAGGGTCTGCCTTCCTTTTCACCATTGCTCAACCAACTTCCCAGATGGCCTCTTGGCCCTGACCATCACCCAATCACCTGGAACATACTCGTCTTTCCACATGTGCCTCGAGTTGGGGTGCACCACTTGTCTCTGATGCTCCTCCACCACCTTGTGCACCACCCTCAGCCACCGGTGATGTATCTTGGTATTTCTTGGCGGAGGGCCCATTGGGGCATATTCCGCAATGCTTTACAGTTCAACAGTTCATGTACAACAGTCATAACAAAGTTAAGGATAATACAATAATTAATGCAAAGATAATGATGACCCTGGCCGTAACAGCTTACAATCTGCAATGAGGTAGGGGTGGCAAAGTACAGGTGCTTATTTACAATAATGGTCCCGCCATCTTGAGGAAATGGGGGGTAGATAAAGGCTGCATGAGCTGCTCACCAGCTAATATTTGTAGTGCTTTTGGGGGCGATGGAGCTTGATGGAGGGTTATGATCAAACAAGTAGAGATTGGACTATATATCAAAGGATTTCAATTAAGGAACATGATAGGCCGCCCTAAACAACAGCAGTTCTAAGTTGTCACTTATTATCTGTGCCTTTTTACGGCCCTCATTAATTTTTTAGGGCGTACAACATACATAGTGAGCGATACTTACTCCCACTTGCTTGTTAGCTTTGTGCATATACAGTATATAAATGTGTGTTTGTGTCATGTATGTACATACAGTATAATATAAGTATATGTGTATATAATGTGTGTGTGCATTTATAATATAAACACATGTACATGTTTATTTCTGAATATAGGATGGCTTATTCTAAAACAATGACACATTCTGTTGCCTAGGAGGCGCAAGCTTTCCAGGCTTTAAGAGGTTATACTGGTAGAAAGAACTTATTATTTTAAGTGATCAGTGAGGGTCTGACCATTGAGACCTCCAACAATTGCCACAACAGGCACTTCTGTCCCCCATTTGAACAAAGCAGTGGTCATGCTCAGCAATAATTCTCTTTATACTCTATAGGACTGCCTTAGAAAGCTGAGTAGAGTGCTTAGCTATCTCTGGCAGTATCGTATAATATATAATATCAGGGGGCAATGGTCGAGCATGTGCACTGCAGCTCTATTCAATTTGGAGTCTCTTGTCCTGACATCTTGAAGGTATCATCAATGCTCTGGATACATGACAACTTTGTGGAATTGATGCTGCTGTGGGTGGGGGGAAATTTTTCACTGCATAATACTATTTTTCACACTACTAGTGTATTTTATGCTTCCTTCTGGTAAGTGATGTTGGAATGGACAAAGGGCCTGATTTATTTTTTAACTGTGTGGGATCCAAAATTTCCTAATGGCTGCTCTGGTTTGCACAGCACAAGAGGCATTATGTATTCAATGGCATAGCATTGCATACATATTACATTTGCTCGAGAATAAAAAACAACCAGGTGACCAGGTGGTACTTGTGGTACCTCCACAGCAACAGTATCAACAGTAACCCATAGCGACAGTTAAAGGATAAGTCAGTCCTGGACAGTCCACAACTGTGGGTTTCATATGGCATCAGTCTTTCATCCAGTTTTTTACTGTATTGTGATCACATTTCCTTGTAGATCTTGGCGTGTCCTGCTAAAGTTAAGCACTTGGGAGAGAATGTTAAGCACTATTTGCTGACAATCGGCAGTGTGGGTGTAATGTTAGAAAGGTCTTAAGGAGAAGAGGAAATGTGTGTACAGAGGCAAATACTGGAACCAGTCAGAAGCAGCATTAAAGTTCATCTGATTCCATGGGACTCGGAAACCTTCTAATGACTGGATCAGAATAGATTTACCATATTACAGTTTCTAATTTTCTTCACTGGAGCAGTCAATAGCAAATTTTTGCAAAATGAATTAATATAAAAATGTTCCCGACATAAAAAAAGATCTGATTTAGGATTATTTATAACTGAACCTGAATAACTAGTAAATCTAGTTGTAAAATGGTTACGTTTTGACCATATACAGCCACGGCCAAAAGTTGTGAGACTGACACAAATTTTGTTTCAACAAAGCTTGCTGCTTCAGTTTTTATAGAGGCAATATACGGTACTTTAACTCTAGTATGTTGTGAACAATGATCAGATTAAAAAAATGCAAAGTCATTCCTTCCCAAGAATATCAAATTAATCACAAAAATCCACTGAATTTCAGCCCTTCTTACATAATTTTAATTATCTCCTTGTTAACTCACGAGAAAGTATTAACTAGAACAAGGCAGCTTATATCACTGTCAGGCTAATTGAATTATAAGAACAGACTGATTGCTTGAAATGTCATGTGCAGACTAGTCTCAGCTGGCTTTTCTCAACTGTCTTCTATTGAGAAAAGTCCGATGAGAATAGTTGGCATGTGACCCCTAAGTATGTAAATTACATATTTGTGGTCACATGACCTCCTACTCGCAGGGCATACATGTGATTTGTTATAGTGTGCGCATTGCACAATGTCATGATTCGACAGCATGTAGTCACATGAAGTGATTGCAGACTGTTCTTCTTAGACCAGAAAAACCCTTTAAGTACCAATATCATTTGGCACTTTGGTAGCAGTGTATATGGGACATAATTACGCTTCACACAGAAGTGTCTCTATTAGAGTATGGTAACATTACTTTCTTATCCCTATCAGACACTTAATTATTCTATCTTGGTGTATCAGGAAGAGTATCCTCTAACGTGCGTTTCACTGTATTATCCAGCATCATCTTTATTTAGTCTCTTTGAGTAACAGATAAAAGCACTCACTCAGCTGAAGCCAGACAATCTGGCGAAACATGGGGATAAGAGCAAAATTCAGACAATCCAGCAAAATGGGCATATTTTCTCTCTCAACTGCTCCGTCCATATCTTGGGTGTCAGTAAGAGCCTCCCTGGTGCACATTTTGCTGGACTGTTTAGCATTTTTCTTAGCCTTTATATAAAATAGACCAATGCACTCCAAGAATACAGTGAACCACTTAAAGCCATATTTATCATCAGAGGATCAGGTGGGCTCAATGATGATACAGCAAGACACATGGCACCTCTGTGTGAAGCATGATTATATTACATTTACACTACCGCCAATGTGCTAAATAATAATGGTAATGGCACAGAGAATATAAAAAGTCTAGACACCCCTGTTAAAATGTCAGGATTTTGTCATGTAAAAAAAAATACCAAGAAGAAGAATTTCCGAACTTTCTCCATCTTTAATGTCACCCAAAATCTGTACAAATCTATTGAGAAACAAACTGAAATCATTTTTAGGAGGAAAATAAAAATAGCAAAATTAAAATAATGCAGTTGCATAAGTGTGAGCATCCTCTTATAATTGGGGATGTGGTTGTGTTCTGAATTAGCCAATCACATTTAGGATACTCGAACACGAGTATATGAAAAAATTGTTCCCATCCTCATCCAAAAAAGTGGTACTATTTTTTCTCACTTGTCATCCATGTGCTGTCTGTGTACAATCCGTTTTTTTTACCCAGAAGTAATAATTTACAGGACCAGTTACAGTTTTCTATGATACAGAGCTGTAATATATCCATAAAAATTGTATGCCATACTGATGGTTCATATTGCATTTGATTTTTTTTTTCTTGCACCCATTAGATTTTTGAGTGAAATCGCAGCCGTAACCAGTAAACAGCTTACAACACAGCAAAGGGATCTCATTGTTTAAAGTTATCAGTCTGGAGAATATTGCAAAAAATGTCCAATGCATTAGATATACCACGGAACACTGTGAAAGTAGACGTCAAAAAATTGCTTAAATTTTGCACAACAGTGATTGTACTTAAAATTTGACATTGAAACAAAATTGCTGAAAAGACAAGAACACGATTGGACCAGGAGACTGCCAAGAGGCCTTAAGAAAAATTAAAGGAGCTGAAGGAATTTCTGGCAAGTACTGATAGTGTACTCATGTGACAACAATCTCTTGTATTACAAATAAAAACATTCACGTTTGGTTATATTTTGCCAACACCTTCATCAAGTCTGCCAAAAGCATGTGGGAAAATGTGTTATGGTGTGATGAGAGAAGAGAGAAGAGACGAACCAAAGTTGAACTTTTTGGCCTTAATTCCAGAAGGTATGTTTGGTGCAAAGTCAACATTGTGCATCACCAAAATAATACCATGATGAAGCATGGTGGAGCCAGCATTACGTTTTGGGTCTGTTTTTCAATAGCTGGAACTGGGGTCAATGTGGAAAAAATTATGAACAGTTCCAAACATCAGTAAATTTTGCAACAAAACCTTCAGATCTCTGCTAAATAGCTGAAAGATGATGAGGACTTTCCTCTTTCGGCAAGAAAATGACTCTAAGTATACCTCCAAATCAACAAAAGAATGGTATTGCCAGAAGATCAAAGTTTTGGAATGACCCAGTTTGAGTCCAGACTAGTGATGAGTGAACGTGCTCAGATATCGTGTTATCCGAGCATGCTTGGGTGTTATCTGAGTATATTGGGCGTGCTCAATATGTTCGAGTCCCCGCAGCTGCATGATTCGCAGCTGTTAGGCAATCCCTGCATGTGTGGCGGCTGTCTAACAGTCAGGAGACATGCAGGAGCGGGAACTCAAACATATTACTCGAGCACGCCCGAGATATTCAGATAACACCCAAGCATGCTCTGATAACATGATATCCGAGCATGCTCACTCATCACTAGCCCAGATCTGAATCCTAATGAAAATCTGTGGCTTGACCTGAAAAGGGCTGTACAAAGGAGAAAACTTATTATTTAAGTTCTATATTTTTCTTCTTCTATTTAAAAATATTTCAGTTTATTTTTCAGTTGCATTGTACACATTATAGGTGACATTCAAGATGGAAACAGTTCTGAAAATGATTATTTTTTGTATGATGATTTTTTTACATGACAAAACCTAGCATTTTAACCGGGGAAGTGTTTTTAGATCAACTGTACCCTGTATCAGCTGTACTGTATTCTGTACTAATACAGCATTGCAATTCACCCTGTATTACTGCTCCTGTATGCAGACAGTAAGATCACTAATTTAGTTTCTCTCACAGCCTTGCCCTTCTCTCAAAGTTACATTTCAACCAAGAATAAATGGGACATACCTTACTCATAAACACAGGACAGCAAAGAATGAGTCACGCCGTCACTAATATAGAGGAATGTGAGAAAGAAGAACAGAAAAACACAAAGTTCCTGGACATAAACGTTGTTACAAATGTATCAAATGTGGGTTGGTATTAATAAATGTGCATTTAATCTCATATGATAAGAGAAACTAACATTCATTTCCCTGAATACCAAGTTTAATAAAGCAAATTTGTACCAAAAGTTTTTTTTCAGGGATGAACGTGCAAAAACATACATATAATACATGCCACTCCTTATCTGTAAATCGTTCTTTTCTCTTTCAGAACGTTTTCTTTGGCTGTGTAAATATATATACTGTATATATATATTTCTTTATAGAGGTCAACAACCATTATCCCCATATCAGCATATTTACCGCTGCTCTTGGGTGTCAGACTCTAATATATTATTAATCAAAAAATAAATACACAAAAAATATAATTTTTAATAACATAATTCTAATACATATATAATTAAAAGTTGCATTCTTATACATTTGCCCCTAAATCCCAATCATCCATCATATTTTCATTCTCTGGCCTACCCACGTTCCTTTCTATCACATGATTAAAAACTGACTAGCTGAATCCTTCTAATATCTGTGTAGAAACAGGAGGTCCATTTTCCCTGTATGAGTCATAAATCACTGCAAAAGTCCCTGTCAGGGGGAGGAGCAGCTGGACCAGGAGTTGGAGAGGGGAATGATTTCTGCAGGGTCAAGAGACTTCCTGTTTCTACATAGAGCAGAGAGAAGAATTAGCAGGGTAGAAAGGCAAAATGAGCAATTGTAAGTACACACAGAGCTATATAGTTTTTGCAATCATTTAAGAAAATAGAAACTTTGATGGGAGGAGGAGTACTTCTTTAAAGGTGGATTACCAAGCAAACATGTTTATTGAAGACATTTTTAAGACTGAAAATTAATTCCATTCATCTGAATGTGGTTGTTTTGATGGTAATCTCGTGGATTTCAGAAGGTGCCATTCAAATGAGAAAGTTTTGCAGCAAAATCAGCAGTGTAAATCCACTGTAACATCAAGGGAAAAGCAACATCTGAGCGAGCAAAACTGAGACTAGTTACTTCAAACTATCATGGGCTTTCAGATTTTTATTGGTCTGCCAAGTTCATTTCCATACGATGATATCTGTATTATGCGCCTGGCAATGTTTATATTTTTATACCAGAATGAAAGGGATCATCTGGAATTTTTTTTCCTATGGGACTAAGTATTTATTGATAGGTAGTTGGTAATTACCTGCCTGTTCTGCCCTGAGGCGATCTCTCACGGCTCAGAGCAGTCATGCATTGCTCCTGGCAGTGATTCTCCTGCATCCTGTGATGTCACATTGACAGAGCAGTTCCTTCTCTTCACAACTGCTCTATCGACACGGCGTCACTGTCGGCGTCATGTTGATTGACAGTCAGATCAGCTTAACGCAATGGGGAACCGACTGTCAATCAACATGACGTCACTTCGACAGTGACGCTCTGTTGATAGAGCAGAGCGAAAGAAAAAGAATTGTCTTGTGATATCACAGGAATCAGGAAAAGCACTAGCAAAAGAGGTCTATGAGAGATGGCCGCATGGCTGAACAGGCAGGTCGTTAGCAACTCCCTCCGGTAAGTGCTTAACCCCATCGAAAAAAAAAGTCCTGATAACCCCTTTAAGTCAAATATATGTATACATGGAGTGTATTCTGTACTAATATAGCCTAATTCACCCTATATTACTTCTCCTGTATGTAGACAGTATGATCACTAATTTAGTTTCGCTCACAGCCTTGCCCTTCTCTCAAAGTTACATTTCAACCAAGTATAAATGGGACATACTTTAGTCATAAAACACAGGACAGCAAAGAATGAGTCACGTCGTCACTAATATAGAGGAATGTGAGAAAGAAGAACAGAAAAACACAAACAAAAAAGTCACCAGCCTAATAATTCTGGAATGAAATGATACACATTCTGATCTTATCTCTAGTTTAGATCGAAAAAAATCAAAAATTGGTACAAAATAAATGAAAAGGCCAAACTTGAAGCTTCACAGTCCAAATAGCCTCTTGCCTTTACGAGCTTAGCCGAGGTTATTCTAATGAGCTGTAAGTAAAGAAAAAGATACAAAGTATTTAATGGTGTGTTACGTATTGTTAAAAATGACAAAACAACTTTTAGAAAACATATTTGTTTCTCTAATGGGGTTGCAAAATTATGATTTTACTTCTATCTGTATACCTGTGTTTTTTGCTGCATTTTAAGGGTGAACAAACGCTGAAGGAAGTGACATGCTGCAGTTTGCAAAAAATACAGCAGTTTTCCAAATCAGGAAACAAAAAAATTGTGCGCATGAGATTTCTGAAATCTCATTGTTTTTGCTGGTACCATAAAACGCAGCCTAAAATTTGCATAAAAAACACAGCAAAAACGCAACGTGTGAACATAGCCTAATAATTGGAGAAGTCTCTGAAAGGATTATTCTGGTGTCTCCTTGACAGGGGTGGTACACCTGTTCCTGGGAGAGCTGCTACGCTAGCTCCTCTTAACACAATAGCTCTAGCGGGGGTCACTGGGTATTCCCGCTTGGCCGCAAGCCCTCCTAACAAAGTCTATCAAGAAATTCTGAGCCTCGTTTGCTGCAGTCGACCCATATCCCACCTGTTGTCCTAGCCTAAGCCGACTCCTGTACTGTACGTTGGTGTCAAAATTGACGGCACGTCTCACTCGTGTCTCCCTCCTATCACTGCAGTTGAAGTCTCCACTTGGATCTTTGGTGCTTGACCAACTGCAGGTGTCTCCTGGACTTAGGGGTAAGTGGGCTGGGCTCCGGTACCCGGCTGATGTCATCATGCCTCTGGAACATGACAGATGTAGATGGGGGATTCAGACCTTGACAGGCGTAGTCTGGGCTCTGTGTCTTGAATACCATAGATTTGGTTCTCAGGTCTTGACCGGCATAGTCAGGTCTTTGGATCTCACTGGGCATTGTCCAGGCTTCATCTGACAGTGGGCAGAGCCCTGCTGGTGCACGCTTTCAGTTGAGGCCTGTCACTCTGGCTTCAGCGTCGTCCCTGGCCCATGTCCTCACCTCTCCTTTCCTTGGCATCAAATCATGGCGTGGTTTAGTGTGCAGAACTTTTATATCCAGGAACTTCGTCATCAAAGGCACCTGACCAGGTCTCGCACATGAACTCGTCCCCTTGAAAATCTTCCGGTGCTGGTTAGTTCTGCATTGTCCAATCTAGCCAGTTGGTGGAAGCCTTCCCTCACCAATGACACATCACACAGGGGCTCTTCAGGAGTACCATTGCCTCCTCTTACAAACGGACAATCCTTTTGCTCTCCTGGAATTACGCCGTCACCACACATACAGTATATATGGTATATATGAGTATATGGTAGAGCTGTCCAATAGATCGGCTGATATCCATCTAATGTGTATGGTGTGCTTAACAAATACACATTCTCGGATTTTCTCTATAACAACAAAAAAGCACTGATTATGCCTCTTGTTTATGTGACTAATAGCTAAGTATATGATGATGTTGTACTAGACTTACTAATTAGAATAGTGTCCAGGGTTTCTGGCAGTTAGGAGGAGGCTCACAGTGCTCTGGTCTGTCTGCCATGGACTACCTTTGTCTCTGATAATCTTTTTGCTCAGCTTTAACATGGTGTTTATTAGCATATGTTCCCACTGTCAAGACTACAGTTTCAGTTTATATCGGAAGCCATGAGATTCTGACAGATCAATGGATTCCATGGACTGACAATGGGGTCCACATGGTTCTTGCTAGGTTTCCATAATTTTGATGGTAATAATATTATGATAATAACTAGTACTAGTGCATTGGTAAAGTGAACCGAAGGGAGGGAGGAAGGAAGGAAGGGAGGGAGAAAGGAAGGAAGTCTCTGAGACCTGATGAGGCTAGTGTATTTACTTTCAAAATACTTGTCCCAATTGTTGTATCCGGATATTAAAGGTGTTTTCCGGTTTACTGTTCCCTAGATGCAGTATATTATTGACGTGATATCAGTGCTACAGACAGTGACAGACAGCGGACGCAGCAGGAGAGACTAAGCGCAAGACCAAGAGAGTATGAACAAAGCACAAATTGCAGCCAGAGAGGGAAGGTGGGGGAGGTTCAGAAACTGGAAAACCCCTTTAAGATGAATATTTATAGTCCAGCTATAGAACGAAAAAGCTCAAGTTTATTCAGTCTTCGCACACCTCGGGATAGTGAATTGTCAAAGAAAGCATAACATTTACAAGAAAATGTAAGCAGCTTAACACACGTGTCAAATATCTAGAGAGACATACGGGAGTGGGATAAGTTCTCTTGCCAATTGGAAAAGAAAGGGCTCCCCTAAAAATAGCTAAACTTCGCTTACAATATACACTGAGCTTATTTTATTACGACAAGGATTTAATGATAATACCGCCTGCAGTTATATGGAATTAGCCCCGATGTAGTAAATCCGGGTGAACAGGAATCACAGCTCAACCCACTGGATTCAGTGAACTGTTTCGTCTTTAGACAAGATCAATTTTTAATTAATAGCTGCAAAACATTCACTGCTTGAGTAAAGTAAGGCTTGGTATATACGGATAGATTTTCTCCTTTATCAGAAGGATGTACTGAATAACTTAATGTATGTTGCCATGTGGCAAAAATCCAGTGGAACCTTTGTTTCATGATTAAAATTTTGGACTGTACTCTCAGTGTTCCCATATCGTGTTACTTCTCGTAATAAGGTTTTCCAGACCAGTCACTTCCATGCTTTGTTCATTTCAATAGAAACCAGTGTAGAATGTAAAGCATAACCTACCGTAAGTCATCGCTATGTAGTTATGGCCTCCAAGCAAAATATGACTATGCAGGGTCTGATATTTATGCCATTAGGTGCCACTTTCTGTTTGCGCTGTGCATTGACAGAAAGCTGCTAATCAGTGCTGGGGATAGAGTTGGACTAGGAGGCATGAGGCACCTAGTCCTCCAGTGATCTCCAACTGATAAAACATTGATTTTATTGAAACAGCAAAACACAGCCTAGTAACCCATTGCTGGAATCAATACTGCTTGCAAATTACATGGCAAAAACCTGCTGACAGATCCCCTTTAACCAAGAGTTGTACCACTTCCTATTGATAAACTTATACAAAGTCTTAAAAAATGGCAGGCACTGGAACAATTGTAAATACCTTCTACAATCAATGGGATATAACAACAAAGAACCAATTGATGACCAACAAGCTAATACAAGAATACAAATTTTATTAGAACCTTATTAAAATTCACACACCAAATGTTAGAACAAAGATGGGGATAAGGAAAACACATCTGCACAATGCAGGATCATATAACGACGCCATCATCTAGGTAGGGAACATGTATAAGGTATGTATAATATAAATATCAAGAATAATTAACAATGTCTACTGTCCACATTTATATTCAATGTACACACAAGCCAAGATAAGGCTGTTACGCAGAATTAGCATATATATACCTATTCAGATCGCATAGTATTACCCACAATTATGGGTTATAAGGTATGTATTATTATAATAACAAACAGCCACTAAAGGCTATTACACAGAGAGTATATATATACACATTCAGATCACACTATATTGCCTACACCTGTGGGTGGCTATAAGATATGTATGACACAGAGACATTTGCCAAACTCCAATCAATATTTACCACCACCCTATAATTAGCTATAATAGCAATACGGAACACTGTCACATAATAATATTTACCAGTGGGTGGTGGCAAACAGATTGGCAGTCCCAATACCTAGACGAGAGCGTCCGCCCTGACGCGTGTTTCGGACCTTCCTTCTTCAAGGGGGCCTACTCACACCATGTCCATAGCCCTTCTTAAACAGCAGCCGGTTACCGCGCGGTAACCCGCGCTACCGGAAGTTGCGTCCTCAGCCAGGAAGTGACACGCACCGTCGCCGAGACAACCGCGACGCTGGCCGGCGTCAGCATCATACAGCAGGAGGAGCCTTATTTTGGCTTGTGTGTACTTTGAATATAAATGTGGACAGTAGACATTGTTAATTATTATTGATATTTATATTATACATACCTTATACATGTTCCCTACTTATAGACACACAAAGCTGAATCACAATCAATTAGAATAAAGCAATTAAAAGATGAAAAATAATTTTTTATTATTAATTAGGACACAGCCAAGAAAGTTGGATGGCAGACCATCCGGATATATGAAATCCAACACCGAGGAATGGTGAGAAGATAAATGGAGGGATGCAAATGTATCAAAAAATAATAAAAAATAAATAAAAAAATATATTAAAATTAATAAAAAATAAAAATGAAACATATAAATAATTATTTAAATAGTTATTAAACAATGAATAAAATATATATATATGTATATATATATATATATATACATATATATATATAAAAAACAAGTGAACATACACTCAAATAAAAAAGGTTTTATTGACATGTAATGACATACAGATACAATAATGATACATGATTAAAAAATTTTGATTTTAATATTAAATTAATAGATTTAATACAATTGAAACACTCCACTTAAAGATATAATGATAATAATAGTCCAAGGCAGAAAAAGTACACAGGGGAATTGCTGAGCACTATAAACAAGTGAATAAGTGCACAAAAAATACCTAATATGAAAGATATGATCTATAATAAATAATAAAAAATGCAAACAACACAAAATAATGTGCAAAAAAATAATAATATATAATATTGCTGAAAAGCAAATCCAAACACAATTGGTGTGGACTCAGTGTGATGGAACTAAATACCAAAAAGGAAACCAACCCAATATAATATAAGTGTCCAAACATGTAATGGTGAAAAAACCAACACACCCAAATCACAAAGTGCTTGCTAATACCTGGAAGCCGAGGACTTCCAGGTATTAGCAAGCACTTTGTGATTTGGGTGTGTTGGTTTTTTATTATTTATTATAGATCATATCTTTCATATTAGGTATTTTTTGTGCACTTATTCACTTGTTTATAGTGCTCAACAATTCCCCTGTGTACTTTTTCTGCCTTGGACTATTATTATCATTATATCTTTAAGTGGAGTGTTTCAATTGTATTAAATCTATTAATTTAATATTAAAATCAAAATTTTTTAATCATGTATCATTATTGTATCTGTATGTCATTACATGTCAATAAAACCTTTTTTATTTGAGTGTATGTTCACTTGTTTTTTATATATATATATATATATATGTACATATATATATATAAAATTTTATTCATTGTTTAATAACTATTTAAATAATTATTTATATGTTTCATTTTTATTTTTTATTAATTTTTAATATATTTTTTTATTTATTTTTTATTATTTTTTGATACATTTGCATCCCTCCATTTATCTTCTCACCATTCCTCAGTGTTGGATTTCATGTTCCCTACTTAGATGATGGCGTCGTTATATGATCCTGCATTGTGCAGATGTGTTTTCCTTATCCCCATCTTTGTTCTAATATTTGGTGTGTGAATTTTAATAAGGTTCTAATAAAATTTGTATTCTTGTATTAGCTTGTTGGTCATCAATTGGTTCTTTGTTTGTTGTTGTAGTCTAAAGATGATAAGCTGTGCTATCCATATGGACACATGTAGAGTGTTATAATTCATGTACACCATGTGTCCGTGTCATACTGTATATATTAATCAATGGGATATGCGTAACAGACAAGATCTTGGTAGACATGAATCAGCATGGAGACTTCATTTCTATAATGGCTACTGGATTTGTCTTCTCTCAAGACCCCTTGGTCTAGAAGTTGAAGCCATGTACAATAAATAAGATGATTAATCAGTGATTATCCCACTTTAATCCTAATAACAGTGCTATTTGCTCAGTTGCAGCTTGATTTAGAAAAAGAAGGATTGTAGGAAACAAACACAGCGGAAGAAGATTCGAAAAATGCTACAGAAAAGAGAATCTGTGTACAGACTTATAAATAGTCTGGACGTAAGTGATAAGGTTCCTTGTGGATCTACGCATTGAACAGAACAATTTGAGGAGGTGTGAGGCAGGCAGCCCATGAATGAGGTGTGTGGAACCTGCTCTGCAGGTATACTGTGTATGAGAAACTTGCAAAGCCAGTATGCAACCAAGACATAGCTGCTTGGGGTGGGACAACAGAGCTGGTACTTGCAGCAGATATATACTATACCCTACAATGCTGGAATGACGCCACTCTAAGATAGATTTTGGACTTTTATATGTCAAACTTTAACCAAGGAATCATGGCACTTAGCGTCAAACTCAAGAGGGTGACCAATCTCCCGGGAAAACATGAGAGACAGGCAACCCTGACTTTTAGAGGTAAGTCCCAGCTCTACACTCGTATTTCTTCAATTGTTATGTACCCATTCATTTTCTCATTCCTCAACTTCCATAATATATATAATTTTAAATTTTACATCTAATTTTAAATTTCCAATATATATTTATATGGTCTTATCCGGGATGAAGGAGGAAAAAAAGCTATGCAGTTATCAGTTAATGAGCAAATTGTATATTTTCATTCCTACAGTTGTAGCATATCTATCATCATATTCTATCTGTATGATGGCTGATGGGGTACTGTATAGAGTCTAATGCAATCCATTACCCCTGTTAGTATACATTTAAGGTTGGGGAGAGTTTGACTTTAAGGTTCTATATTTATATGAATGGCCGGAAGTGAAGAAACTATCTGCCCTATGATCTTACATATTTCCAGCTCTGAGAACTTCAAGAAACATTTACAAAAATGTTGGAATAAGGCTGGCAGCCCCTTAAGCTGATAATTTGCCAAAGCTAAAAAGATGTATGCAGGTGCGGTGGTAATCTTCACATCTCCAGTGAATGTTTCTTTTTTCTGCAGGTGTCTCCCTGTTGTTCATCCACCTCCATTCCCTTCACTTGGTGGACATAAGACATATGTAAAGTGGGTTGTCCAAGATAATGTATAACCTGCAAATAGGCAGGAGTATGTGTAAAATAAAGAAGAAAAAAAATACCCACTCCTTTACTCCTGGATGTTCCATCACCGTGTCCCTGATGCTCCTTTACTGTTTACATTGACTGCTGATATCTCCGCCTGTATACTATATGTTACAACTGCAGCCTATCACTGTCCCCAGTGGTCTGTATGCTGCTGAAGCCAGTGATTGGCTGCAGACATCTCCCCTGTATACTCCACATGAAAACTGCAGCCTATCACTGTCCCCAGTGGTCTGTATGCTGCTGAAGTCAGTGATTGGCTGCAAACATCTCTGCCTGTATACTCCACGTGACAACTGCAGCCTATCACTGTCCCCAATGGTCTGTATGCTGCTGAAGTCAGTGATTGGCTGCAGACATCTCCGCCTGTATACTCCACGTGACAACTGCAGCCTATCACTGTCCCCAATGGTCTGTATGCTGCTGAAGTCAGTGATTGGCTGCAAACATCTCTGCCTGTATACTCCACGTGACAACTGCAGCCTATCACTGTCCTTAATGGTCTGTATGCTGCTGAAGTCAGTGATTGGCTGCAAACATCTCTGCCTGTATACTCCACGTGACAACTGCAGCCTATCACTGTCCCAATGGTCTGTATGCTGCTGAAGTCAGTGATTGGCTGCAAACATCTCTGCCTGTCTACTCCACGTGACAACTGCAGCCTATCACTGTCCCCAATGGTCTGTATGCTGCTGAAGTCTGTGATTGGCTGCAAACATCTCTGCCTGTATACTCCACGTGACAACTGCAGCCTATCACTGTCCCCAATGGTCTGTATGCTGCTGAAGCAGTGATTGGCTGCAGACATCTCCGCCTGTATACTCCACGTGACAACTGCAGCCTATCACTGTCCCCAATGGTCTGTATGCTGCTGAAGCCAGTGATTGGCTGCAGACATCTCCGCCTGTATACTCCACGTGACAACTGCAGCCTATCACTGTCCCCAATGGTCTGTATTGCTGCTGAAGCCAGTGATTGGCTGCAGACATCTCCGCCTGTATACTCCACGTGACAACTGCAGCCTATCACTGTCCTTAATGGTCTGATACTGCTGAAACTAGTGAATGGCTGCAGACATCTTGAGGACTATCTAGGTTGTGACATTTGCAGTCAATCTAAATGGAAGGAGATAAAGGAGTATTGGGAACGCAGCGATGGAAAATATGTTTTTCCCACCAACTGACCGATTTGCCACATAAGGCGTAATTAGATCAGCCTTCTGATATACACCTCACATCCTTGCTCTGATCTTCGGGAATCATTACAATTCTGCAGAGGTTTATATTGTGCAGTACATAATAATATTTACATTTTTGAATGGATAATTAGTATTATGTTTACATCCATTAATGTTCTTTCTGCTTGGTTAGCGTGCTCAAATCTGTGATGATGTGCTAATGAATGTACCGCTGGTGCTAACTAATGACTGTGGATCAGTATGATCTGTGCTTAATCGCGCAGCTTAGAAGATCAGAAGATCTTAGGGCAAACATGGATAATTAATTTGCGTTGTGTTCTTGCGATGTAGACACCAGTACTGTATTGCTTTATAGCTAACAGATTAAGGCACGATGGGAGCCCAATTAAAGTATTAACAGCGTAAAAGGAAAAAAAGACATTTTCCTACATTGTAAATTCTATTTATTAAAAAATAGAAACTTCACTGAACAGTGAGCCCCCATAGCTGAATTTCTCTATATCTTGACAGGTTTAATGGGGACTAAGCAAGTAAAAGAGGACAAAATTGTATACTTTTTGTTTCGCATTGATTTGATGTAATTTCATGTCTTTTTCTACATTTGCAAACTGTCAAATATTGATAGTAACAGACGATAAAAGGGGATTGTCCATTAGTCACAAGAAAGCCAAGGTTGGCTGATATGAAAAGTCACCTGATCTGAATGAAGGCTGACTTATAATTTAGTGGGATTCAGTACATTTGTCACCTTTGTACACGAGAAAAAGTCATGTGCTAGTAAAAATAAAAAAAACAAAACCCAATTTCATGCAGTTGACCATAAGTGGTTCAGTTTTCGGTATATGTAGTGTGCCCAGTCCCAAATGATTCCATTATTCCATTACTGATTATGTGACCGAACAGCTTAGTAGTGGCTGTCTAAACATCTCCTGATTCCCCATAATGTACTGCTCCCTGGTAAGAAGAGGTTAGTAGAGTTTTGAATTTACCTTTAGTCCTAAACGGAGAACAAATATAATCGAAAATAGTTATCACATCTTATAAAGTGATAGTATATCAATCGGATAGGCCAAGACTTTATGATCATGACGGTTTGACCTCTTGGACTCTTATGAATCTTGAGAATTAAGGTGCCCAGCCCTAGCGTATAGCGTATGCCCAGCCCTAGAATATACTGCATCCCCACAATTTTCGCTCATAGCTTTCCTTGTGCAGGAAAGAACAGTAGTGGGGAACCATTGTTAAACCAGGCTGCCTCTCTTCCATGCCCTGGATTGGTGAGGGTCCCAAAGGTTGGGCTCTAGATTTATGCAATCCCTGTGGGAGACAAAGTGGGCCCTCTGCACTCTCTATTTTTCTTCCTTGCTTTCCCAAAGCTATAACTAATATTTTTGAGGGTTGATAGAGCTATATAAGGGAGTTTTTTGGCAGTACAAGATTTTTTACATTATTACAATTTTGGGTCCATACAACTTTCGGACCACTTTTTCATCCATTTTTGGAATGTGAAGTGAACAAATACTAGTAATCCTACCATCTCAATTTGTTTTCTTTTTTTCCGTTCGACATTCATTATATGGGATAAACATTATAATATCTTATTAGTTTGGTCAGCTATGCACATGATGATACCAAATTTGTAATTTTTTTAAATTTTTTAGATTTATTTACAATACAGCAACAGGTGGTGATAGGAAATGTTATACTTTTTTTTATTTTAAGAAATTCTTTTTCTTTACATTTTTTGTTGATCTCCCTAGAGATTTTGAAGCTGTGTTCACTTGATTGCTTGTATAATACACTGCAAAACTGTAATATCTCCTATGAAGTTCAGCTTAACCTATTAAGTGTCAATGATATTGTGACAGCATTATTCAAGAGCTTGATAGCCCGTGACATGATTTTGGTTGTCATGGCACCAGGTGGCCTACTGTCTTCAGACTCCTCACCAATTGCAGCTATTAGACTTGGTGCCTGTTGTATACCCAGCTAGTACCGACACCATATGCAGCGGGCTCAGTTCCTGCCCCATACATGCAGTGTGCACATTCATTCCCTGTACATAACCAAGAGATTGTCTCAAATTGCTGAGTGGGTGCCTTGGCCTCTGGAACTTGCCTTGGTTTGCAAAATGCTAACGCATTTGTATTTTTAAACAAATTTCTTAAAATAATAGATCAATCAATAAACCAACAATAACAAAAAATAACAACAATAAAAAATACAACCATGACACAGAAGTTCAAGTGGATGAGTGGGTGGACGTGAACATGTTCATCTCAGTGTCTTGTGGATTCATCGGCTGAGCGGTCTCATCATGCTACTGCTCAGCCATGCAATCCAGATATAGCAGAATTGGAGTGCATCTTGGGACATACGGTATATGGATTATTGTCAGACAGGTGAGGAATATGTTTTTTTATTTTAATTTTTTGTAAATAAGTGAGTAAAAAGGGTGGGTAGTTTTATTTCAAATAAAGGACTTTCTCCTGGCTGTGTCTTTATTACTATATCAATATGGGGATGACTTATAGATGCCTCTCCTTTACTAACCAGTGTGATTGATGTCAACTGAAATTACAAAGCTAACATCAACTTCACAAAAATTACCCCACTTGCCACCGCACCAGGGCAAGTGGGAAGAGCCGAGGCTGAGTGCAAGAATTGGAGCATCTTATGGATGTGCCATTTCTGGGATGGCTGAGGGCTGATGTTATTAGTCTGGGAGGGGGTCAAAATCCATGAACCTTTCCTAGGCTATTAATATCAGTTCGCATTATGGGAACAGACCAATATCCTTAAAGGTTCACAAGCTATTAATATTAGTTCACGGCTGTTTGCGTAGCCTTTACTGGTTATTATAGGTGAGACCTCCCCAAAAAATGATGTGGGGTCCCCCTAGATTCAATAACCAGCAAAGGCTAAACAAACAGTCGTGAACTAATATTAATAGCTTGTAAACCTTTAAGGATATTGGTCTGTTCCCATAATTTAACATCAGCCCCGATCCATCGGCTTTCCCGTAGCTGATTATGAAAATTAAGGGGTACCCAATGCCGTTTTTTTTCATTAATTTTTAAGGGTCAAGGTTGCCACAGGTCAGAGACACGGTTTCCCACGCTGTCACATAGATTACAACATGGGAAAAGTCGGATGTTCGGGCCTCTAGTCATTTAAATGTGGTCCAGGTCCAGATTCGGGTTCCATTCAGGTACCCGAACCAAACTTTTTTAAAAAAAGTTCGGCCTAACCTGCCGGACTCAAGCATCCACGGGTTTGCCTATCACTAATGATGAGAATATATACACATGATCTAGCTATGTTGTATAGTTTTAGTACATGAGGTATACACTTATAACATATAAGATTATCCATGTTCCACCCTGCAAAATCTGTTTACTTTGGGTTTAGTAAATCAGAAAGTGTATAAGAACCTGGATTTTTCTTGCATCAGTATCTACTCCTTCTGAGCAGTAGTGACAATGATCAAAGTTATTTTCTGCAGTCTGGCTACTTGTCTTTTCTTATGGCAGTGTAGAACAGCTTGTCTGAGAATTTTTTTTTAATGTTAAATCAAAAGCATTTCACTTCAAACTGATCATCAGTTATTACAATTTTGAAACATACAATAATTACCGTATATACTCGAGTATAAGCCGACCCGAGTATAGGCCGACCCCCCTAATTTTGCCACAATAAACTGGGAAAATTTACTGTCACGAATATTAGCCTAGGGTGGAAAATGAGATTATGCCCTATATGCTGCCCATGTATTATGCCCCCATAGATGCTCCATAGATTGTGCCCCCATAGATGATCCATAGATTGTGCCCCCATAGATGCTCCATAGATTGTGCCCCCATAGATGCTCCACAGATTGTGCCCCCATAGATGCTCCATAGATTGTGCCCCCATAGATGCTCCATAGATTGTGCCCCCATGGATGCTCCATAGATTGTGCCACCATTGATGCTCATAGATGTGCCCCCATAGATTGTGCCCCATAGATTATGCCCCCATATATGATCCATAGATTGTGCCCCCATATATTGTGCCCCACTGATGCTCCATAGATTGTGCCCCCATAGATTGTGCCCCCATTGATGCTCCATAGATTGTGCCCCCATAGATTATGCCCCCCTTTATGATCCATAGCTTGTGTCCCCATAGATTATACCCCCATATATGATCCATAGATTGTGCCCCCATAGATTATGCCCCCCATATATGATCCATAGATTGTGCCCCCATAGATTATGCTCCATAGTATAGGCCTCAATTGCTGCCGCTGCTGCTGCAACCGAAAAAAAAAAAAGACATACTCACCTCTCGTTGCTGGGGGCCAGGTGCCGGTGTCCTGAGAAGGCGGGGACACCGGCGCGCTATGGGGGACAGGTGCCGGTGTCACCGCTAGCTCAGGGCCCCGGCACCTGCGATATTTACCTGTCACCCGTTCCGCCGCTGTCTTCCGGGTCCTCCAGCAGTCAATGATCAGGCAGAGGGTGCTGCACGCAGTAACTACGTCATCGCGCCCTCTGCCTGAACATCGCAGCAAGAGGACCCAAGGACACAGCGGAACGGGACAGGTAAATATCGCTTATACTTACCCTTCCGCCGGCGCGTCTCTGCCCTGCTCTTCTCCCACGGTCCCGGCACCAGTGTTCAACGGTCACGTGTTACCGCTCATTAAAGTCATGAATATGTGCATATTCATGACTTTAATGAGCGGTACCAGCTGACCGCTGAACACAGGCGCCGGGACCGTGGGAGAAGAGCAGGGGCTGCAGAGACCGCGCCGGCGGAGGGGTAAGTATATAGGACAGCTGCACTCCCCCTCCCCCGCCGACCCCCTGGTATATGACTCGAATATAAGCCGAGAGGGGGACTTTCAGCCCTAAAAAATGGGCTGAAAATCTCGGCTTATATTCGAGTATATACGGTAATCACTATCCCCCTTTCACAAATTTGTATTTATGACGGTAATTACAGTCAGAGTTTTGTACATATGGAGCCTTGAAGATTGTCAAGTCTCATGTAACGTCAAAGGGGTCCATTATGAATAAATTCCTAAATGCCTTTAACTAGCAAATCAACACTTGAAATGTCTAGGTAGGTAATATCTATAGAATTAAAATGGCTGTGGCTTTATTACACTGCTAAAACCCCTTCCTAGAATGTTATTAGATCCAGTGCCTTTGAGTATATGCAGTGGGAAGCAGAAGCACCTAAGCCAGGTGTGCAGAGATAAGAAACCTGTCCTAGATTGTTAATTGGATAGGAGTCTGTAAACTTGTGCACCATTAAGTACCTAGGTTGTTGAAGTAAGAAGATGTTGCTCACGCCGCTGTCCACCCTGTCTTTCTGAATGCTAAGCAGCTGTTGTGACCTGGAAATATCTTGACAGTAAGTGGTGTATGTTATCTCCAGGTAACAGCAGCGGAGCGTCCTACTGCTCATGCTCACAGGCACCTGTCCTACTGTCATTGTAGAATAGGTTTCTCCCAGTGTAAGAAGCTGGAGATAGCTTAACAGTACAAGGCAGCGTTTGTGTCTAGGTTACATCAGCTGCTAAGCATTCAGAAAGACAGGGTGGACAGCAGCGTGAGCAACATCCTATCTGTACACCCGGCCCTGGTGCTTTCTACTGCACATGCTTATAGGCGCTGGCTCTATTAATATTATAGGACAGGTAACAAGGCCACAGCCATTTAATTCTACTTTGATTATCTCTCTAGACAATACAAGTGTGATTTACTAGTTAAAGGTATTTAGGAATTGATTTATAATGAACTGTTTTAAAATTACTTGAGACATGACTATTTTCAAGTCATGTCTGGAGTCTAATTTGTCCCTTCTAGGACCTCAAGAGTGTTTGATTTTAAAATCTATCTTAAATTAAAAAGAAAAATAATTTAAGTGCAAAAATTTAAAAAATACTGTAATTGTTTTTTTTTAATGAATGATGTGATTAGTTAATTCTGCTTCTAAACAGAAGAATGGACTGTGGACTGACAGTAGTCCATGCTGCTGGATGTTCTTACTAATGGAGCTCTTGTCTTCAGTAATATTCTGCCGACAGGACTATTTAATCATTTAATTGAGAAGCATCAGTCTTTTCTTTATACTTTTCCTTTGTTTGGCCACATTTCTTCCTTTGGCTAAAAAAAATAATTTGCAAAAACTGCATGTGTTATTTTGGCTTTATGCTGTTGCCACATGATTTTTTTTCTAAAATTGAGATAAAAACCCCATGTTTTTATTATTCTTTTGGAAAATGGTTGCAAAACTATAGTGTTTTTACCAAGATTTTGGAAAATTTGTGGAAAAAAACTCACTGGGAACGCATGGTGTGAGCTTTGGATTTGTCATAGGGCTACGACTAGACTTTAAGTTCATGCTAAAGTTATGCGACTAAAGTCTGAGGAGTTAGATTTATTTTAGGGCTAGATTACTGTGGAGTCTTACTTAGACCTAAAGAAACCTTTTACTGTTGATGAGTGTACAAAAAATTATAAATAATAAATCCAATGCAATTGAGCGTTGTTAAACAATATAACAAGCTCAATGAAAGTTTATCACAGTCATTGTATAAACAGGTTTTGCCTCCGGGACATAATACTAAGAATGAT
This sequence comes from Oophaga sylvatica, assembly GCA_033576555.1. NCBI lineage: Eukaryota > Metazoa > Chordata > Amphibia > Anura > Dendrobatidae > Oophaga > Oophaga sylvatica. Next base: position 182,219,329 of record JARQOD010000003.1, on the reverse strand, counting down.
TGAACTGTGTAAGTGTAGCGCATGTATAGGCATCATTGTCTATGTGCACACTGAGACAGATAGAGATCTGTGCAGATGGTGGAAATGTTTGAACATTAAGAAAAAAAGCATAAAAGACCTGTATAAAGCACCTGCAGTAAGTTCATTATCTGATATACATGCAATATAAGAGATTCCTTGTGTTTTCTGCTGAAGGATACTACATGATCCATCTAGCAGAAGAATAAACAACTAATTTTTAGAACTTCTACTTCAGTAGGTCTTGTTTTAGAAAGGTGCTTATCTACGTATAAGGCTGGAGTTATTCAATCATATAAAAAATTATCTTTTACATACTGTAAATACTTTATGTAAATTAAAGCTAGTTTACAAATTAATAAAGGAATGTTATATAAAAATATAGATAGATGATAGAAAGATATTAGATATATAATATATAGATAATAAATAGATATTAGATAGATAGATTAGATAGATATTATGCACTTAAATAATTTCACAAGCCCTCTACATATAATAAACTTGCACCCTTTAGTACCTTTCATGTGGTACTAAAAGGGTGTTTAGCTTTTTTAACCTAAACACTCTCATTCCCTTCTTTTGAGGTCCACACCATCAGTCTCTTCCATCCCCTCTCCCTCAGAGTAGCGGTCATATACCAGACCCCAGGCTCGCCCACCCACTTCCTTGACCATTTTTCTGCCTGGCTGCCACACTTCATGTCCTCAGAACTGCCAACCTCTATCTTGGTGGGCTTCAGCATCCCCAATAAGAGCCCCACTTCCACATCTGCATCCAAGCTTCTATCACTAACCACTTCTCTAGCCTCTCACAGCTCTCAACCTCTGAGACGCACAAAGACGGTAACACTCTTGACCTGATCTATGTCCGCCTCTGTTCAATCCCCTACCTAGATAACTGACCTCTTACCCTCTCTGACCACAATATCCTCTCCTTCATGCTCACAAATTCTTGCCCACCCCAGCACACTCCCACCTACCACGCATGCAGAAATCTACAATACGGTAACCCTCATACACTTACAGACTCCCTACACTCATCACTGTCCCCTATCTCCTTTTTTTCATGTCCTGATTTGGCTGTGCACCACTACAATGACACTCTCAGAAGCACCCTGGACCAAGTAGTGCCCCTTACCCTCAGAACCTCCAAACACAGAGTAAAACAGCCCTGGCTCACATCGCAAACTCGACTTCTCCAGCGATGCTCTAGGAGTGCTGAACGCCTATAGAGGAAAATTCGCACAGCAGAAAACTTCATCCACTACAAATTTATGTTAAAGACCTATAAATCTGCCCTTCACCTCACCAAACAGACCTGTTACACCACCCTGATCCACTCACTATCTAACAACCCCAAAAAACTTTTTCACACCTTTCGCTCCCTCCTCAGTCCGAAAGCACAAGCCCCTATCACAAACATTTGTGCTGGTAATCTGACCTCCCACTTTATAGGGAAAATAGAGAGTATCCATCAGGAAATCCGCTCCAAGCCACCAAGTGCTGTGACTCCCATCCCTCCCTCCATTTACCCTTGCTCACTCTCCACATTTGATCCCATTACAGAAGAAGAAATCTCCAGGCTTCTCTCTTCTCGTCCGACAACATGCACTACCGACCCCATTCCCGCATATCTCCTCCAGTCCCTCTCTCCTGTCATCACTACTCACCTAACTACAATCTTCAATCTCTCCCTCTCCTCTGGCATTTACCCCTCCTCCTTCAAACACTCTATCATTACTTCATTATTGAAAAAATCCTCTCTTTATCCATCCTGCACAATAGCTACAGACCAGTCTCCAACCTCCCCTTCATCTCTAAACTCTTGGAGCGCCTGGTCTACTCCCACCTTACCCGTTACCTCTCCACTCACTCCCTCCTAGACCCTTCACAGTCCGGCTCCCGCCTCCTACATTCGACAGAAACTACACTAATCAAAGTGACCAATGACCTTCTGACAGCAAAATGTAACGGTGACCACTCTATGCTCATTCCTCTCAACCTCTCTGCTTCTTTCAACACTGTTGACCACCATCTCCTACTCTGTATGCTCCAATCAATAGGCATAAAGGACACTGCCCTCTCCTGGCTCTCTTCCTATCTTTGTGACTGCTCCCTCAGTGTTTTGTTCGCTGGCTCCACTTCGTCTCCTCTTCCTCTCACTGTCAAGGTCCCTCAGGGCTCAGTCCTTGGCCCCCTTCTCTTCTCTCTCTACACGGCCCTAATTGGACCGACCATCAGCAGATTTGGCTTTCAGTACCATCTTTATGATGATGACACACAACTATACACGTCATCCCCTGACCTTACCCCCGCTGTACTACAGAACGCCAGTGACTGTCCGCAGTCTCCAACATCATGTCCGCTCTCTATCTGAAACTCAACCTTTCCAAATCTGAACTTCTTCTGCTCCCGCCATCTACTAACCTCCCTAAATCTGACATTTCCCTCTCCGTGGGTGGCACCATAATAACACCCCGGCAGCAGGCTCGCTGTCTGGGTGTTATGTTTGGCACCAATCTCTCTTTCACATCCCATATACAATCACTTGCCCGCTCTTGCCGCTTACACCTAAAGAACATCTCTAGATTAGAATCCGCCCTTTTCTTACCATGGAAACAACAAAAACCCTCACTGTAGCATTGATCCACTCCCACCTGGACTACTGCAATGCTATATTAATTGGCCTCCCCATTACTCGACTATCCCCTCTCCAGTCCATCCTTAATGCAGCAGCAAGGGTCATCCATCTGGCTAATCGGTACTTGACGCGTCCGCTCTTCGCCAGTCCTTACATTGGCTGCCCATTCATTATAGGATCCAATTCAAAGTACTTGTTCTCACCCACAAAGCTCTCCACAGTGCAGCATCCCCCTACATCTCCTCCCTCATTTCTGTCTATCGGCCCAACTGATCACTGCGCTCTGCAAACGAGTTTCGACTAACCTCTGCACTAATCCGTACCTCCCACTCCCGCCTCCAAGACTTCTCCTGTGCTGCGCCAATCCTCTGGAATGCTCTACCCCAAGAAATTAGGACTATCGACAATTTGCATAGTTTTAGGCGCTCCCTTAAAACGCATTTGTAAAGAGCGGCCTATCACGTTCACTAATCAAAGCCATTTATGTGTAAGTGTGCGTGTGTAGCCCATTCACTATCTCCATCCATCCCTCACTCTCTCAAGATGACTGGACCATCATTGTAAATACACCATTGTAAATACACACCTGTACTTTGTATCTCCCCTAACTCATTGTAGATTGTAAGCTCGCATGAGCAGGGTTGTCTTATTTTGCTTTAATTATTGTATTGTTAACGTTGTTACTTATGACTTGAGTTTTGAAACTGTTAAACTGTAAGGCGCTGTAGAATATATTGGCACTGTATAAATAAAGATTATTATTATCATTATTATTATTATTGCCCCAATACTGTCCCCAACGCATTTGACCTGAGTTGACTATTTCTCAATGATCCCCTGGTACACACGGATTGTAGGTTTGCAGCTGTAATTAAAATATGTGGCACAAACAGATAATGATCCTTTTACCGAGCTATTTCACATACTAGTATATGAATAACTCTGATGATCCCTAACTACTCAACTGAATTAAATAAGATTAAGTTCTCTGATTACCTGGATTACTTAAAGCATCTGCAAGATTTGTAGAATCAGAACTTTGTATGATTCATATAGATATAGAGATAAAAGTCATTTTCCAGATAAAAAATATATGCTAAAATAATCAGACTCCAAAGTGAGAAGAGCAGTAAATCTTATTGTCACCCCTTTGTTATGATTGATTACCCGATTTCTATTATTCTCAAGTTTATAGGCAGACATTAGAATAAAGTAGGGTTGATCCGCTCATCCCATCTGCCACTTATCTTCTTTCTCTAACCTCCTCCTTCAGCTTTTCACATCTTACTAACTGTCTTAAGCATAAAGACAGGAATACTATGGACCTGGTCTTCTCCTAGCTCTGCTCAGTATATAAGTTCACTAACTCTCCTCTCCTGCTCTCTTCCCACAACCTTCTTTCCTTCTCTGTCAAAAACTGTCTCACCACTCAGGACACCCCCCCTTACTACCACTGGTGTAACTAGAATCTAATGGTTCCCAGTGCAAGATTTGGACCTCCTCCTTTGATTTATATACTGTTGTCAGGGACACCGCACTGCACTTGCTCACTGAGCCAGTGCGTGTGTCCTGAGTGAACAAACTGTGCAGCAGGGAAGACGTGTGTTTCTGAGGAACAGGACCTTCCGCAACATGTGACTGCCAAGGGGCGGAGCCAGCCACACGTCTCTCAGAGGCAGCAGAAGCAGACAGAGAATGCTTCAGGCTGGAGGACCTGCAATCACCTGACTGCCTAGGGCATGGCATAAGCTCCAGAGAGCTATGAGGTAAAGGAAAACTCCTAGAAGGGTAACTACAAAATAAAGTTACCAAGGGGCATAGACAGAATGGAAGGTCAGGATAGCCAGGTCATACACATAGAGGGCGACGAAGTACAAAAGGAGCAGGCAGAGAATAACCAGAACACAGCCAAGGGATCATACACAGACGGAGCAACGCAGTACAAAAGGGACAGCCAAAACTCGTAACAGGGACACAGCCAAATCAGAACCAGACAGACAAAACGTAGCACAGGCACAACGCACTGGCACAAGCACAAGGTCAGACACACTCAGCCAAAGGTCAGAGTATAAACGACAAAGACTGGCTTCACAGTGAGGCTATAAAAAGCCTCCCAGGACCCAGAAAGAGGCCAACCCAGTTAACCCTGTGACTACCTGATCCAAGAACCCAGTAAACCATGACAGTACCCCCCTTCTTAATGGGGGCCTCTGGACCCCCAGGTTTCCCAGGATTCCGAGCATGGAATGCCCGAACCAGATGGTCAGCGTTTACCGATCTGGCCGGCACCCAAGACCGGTCCTCTGGACCGTACCCCCTCCAATGCACCAGGTACTGTAAGGACCCCCGAGACCGCCGGGAGTCTACAATATGTTGTACCTCAAATTCCATGTGCCCATCAACCAAGACTGGGAGGGAACAGCAGCTGGTTCTTCTACTACCGATCCCAAGGGTTTTAGCAAGGATCTATGAAATACGTTATGGAGTTTCAAAGCGGGGGGAGGCGAAGACGATACACCACAGGGTTAATTACCTCAATGATCTCATAGGGACCTATGAACTTGGGCCCCAGTTTGGCGGAGGGCAGACGAAGACTTATGTTTCGCGTGGAGAGCCACACCTTGTCCCCACACTGCAACACCTGAGCAGGGTTCCTTTTTTTATCTGCAAAACGCTTATAAGTCTCCTGAGCCCTGAACATATTTAACCGAACTTTTGACCACAGATCCCTGATTCAGTTAACACAGTCCTCAGCTCCTGGACAGCCCGAATCTAAACGTGAGAATTCACCAAAATGAGGGTTCAAACCATAATTAATAAAAAACGGTGACCTACCGGTAGATTGATTGGTACGGTTGTTGAAGGCGAACTCCGCTAACGGTAGGGCATCACTCCAGTCGCTTTGCAGAGTAGAAATCAAACATCGAAGAATTTGTTCAAGCGACTGGTTGGTGCGCTCCGTCTGCCCGTTACTCTCTGGGTGGTAGGCTGAGGAAAAGGACAAAGATATCCCCAACCTTTTGCAAAAAGCTTGCCAAAACTTGGCCACAAATTGTGCCCCTCTGTCAGATACAATATTCATAGGTACCCCATGTAACCGTACAATCTGTGCGAGGAAATGCTTAGCGAGAGTCTCTGCAGAAGGTAGACTTGCCATAGGTACAAAATGCGCTAACTTAAAAAACCTGTCCACAACTACCCAGATAACCGTGTTACCCCGAGAAGAAGGAAGGTTGGTAATGAAGTCCATGGACAAGTGGGTCCATGGCCTTCCTGGAATTGGCAAAGGCACCAATTCCCCGGCCGGCCGGCAATGAGAGCTCTTAGAACGAGCGCATACCCCACACGCAGCGACATGCTTTCTTAATATCTGAAGCCATCAAAGGCCACCAAAAAACTCTAGCCACTGCCTCTCGTGTGGCATAAATGCCTGGGTGAGCACTCAGTTTTGAATCATGGAACTCACGCAGGAGCCTGGTGCGTAACTGCTGAGGAACAAACAATTTGTTTTCGGGTTTAGACCTTGGAGCTAAAGATTGAGCCCCCACAATCTCCCGCTCCAATTCCGATGACACTTCAGCTATAACGACATTGGGTTGAAGAATGGGGGACGGCGGGTCAGAGGCGGAAAGCGGCTCAAAACTACGTGATAAAGCATCAGCTTTCACGTTTTTAGACCCTGGGCGAAAAGTTATAGAAAATTGAAATCTGGAAAAAAAAAGTGACCAACGGGCCTGCCTAGGAGTCAGTCTTTTAGAAGATTTGATATACTCTAGGTTTTTGTGGTCGGTGATGACTGTGATGGGGTGAGCCGCCCCCTCCAAAAAATGCCTCCATTCCTCGAACGCCAACTTGATTGCTAAGAGTTCTCTATTACCAACGTCATAATTTCTCTCTGCCTGAGAAAATTTTTTCGAGAAATAGGCACAAGGTTTGAGGTTAGTCAGAGAAGTAGGTCCCTGTGACAACACTGCCCCCACCCCAACCTCCGAAGCATCAACTTCAACCACAAACGGCTTGGATGAGTCAGGTTGAACCAGAACAGGAGCGGATGTGAAACAATTTTTCAAAGTTAAAAAAGATTGTTTGGCCGATGGGGACCAGTTCCTAACATCTGCCCCTTTACGTGTGAGATCCGTGAGGGGTTTCACAATCTGAGAAAAACCCTTGATAAACCTGCGATAGTAATTCGCGAATCCCAAGAAGCGCTGGAGTCCTCTAAGGTCCCGAGGCTGGACCCACTCCATAATGGCTTGCACCTTCTTGGGATCCATACGAAACCCCTGTGGAGAGATTATGAGACCCAAAAAAGATAGCTCCTGAACAAAGAAAGAACATTTCTCCAACTTAACAAATAATTGATTTTCCCTGAGTCTTTGAAACACAGTTTTAACATGTGATAAATGAGAATGTCTGTCAGAGGAATATATCAGTATGTCATCCAAGTAGATCACAACAAAACGGCCAATGAGGTCCGAAAAAACTACATTAATGAAATTTTGAAACACAGCTGGAGCATTGGTGAGACCGAAAGGCATGACGAGATTCTCAAATAACCCCTCCGTAGTAAGAAAAGCAGTTTTCCAATCATCCCCTTCCCGCACTCTTATCAAATTATAAGCCCCCCTGAGGTCCAATTTTGAAAACCACTTGGCCACAGAGAGCTGGTTACAGAGATCAGGAATCAGAGGCAGGGGGTATGTATTCCTGACTGTGATTTTATTAAGTTCTCGAAAGTCGAGGCAGGGACGTAGACCGCCATCCTTCTTTTTAACAAAGAAGAACCCCGCAGCTACTGGGGACACTGAGGGCCTTATATGCCCTTTGCGAAGACTTTCAGCAATGTATTGCTTCATAGCCAGTCGCTCCGGGCCTGACAAATTAAACAGACGGGCCTTGGGCAATTTGGCTCCCGGGACAAGTGAGTCGCACGTAGCAGGGCTTTGGGGTACTCGGCACCGAGCCCGTTCACTTCACTGGGGATGTCATGGTAGCGCAGCTCGGTCCGTTGCCCTGGGCGCTCACTAAAGGGGGGATATTTACAGGGGATGATAGAAATGTTCGTAACGCCACCTGTGGTTCCTGGTCAGGATGACCAGCGCTGCAGGGTAGTTTCTCTGAGGGGATGTTACTGGCAGCAAGATGTTAATTCTCCCACAGGCGAGACTGATTCCTCGAGATATATGGCGGTGCAGGGGTGCAGGGCAATGAGGCAGACACACACAAGAAAGTCTCTTTCTGTACCTTTACTGGTGTATTTGCAGGCACGTCCCGGGAAGCTGCTCAGGGTGGAGGATGCACGTCCAGAAATCACTGAGTAGGTGTAGGGCCTCCTTACGTCTTTATATGTGTGAGTTTCTGACTTGCATGAAACAAAGCCTAACTCCGTGTGAAACAGCTATGCCCGCTGACATTGTGGTAGAGCCTTCTTTTGGACAGAACTAAGTCTCTATCTGCAGCGTCCTGCTAGACTCCTGTTCTTCCTGACCCCGGTTACGTATCAGCACTGTTGGGTCCCTCTGTGAACTGAAGTCCAGCAGGGTCTCCGTTTTTCCCACTAGCCGTGAAGGTACTAGCAAGCTCGGACCCGGTGTCCGGTGGTGCAGAGTGGAGGTAAGCTATCGTTGCTATTTCTCCTCAGTCACTCTCTCTTTCCCTTTTTCCACTTGCCTGTCGTCCTACTCACACCTTTAACATAAGCACGGGCAGCAGTAGATGTCAGCTTTCTTCTCTTCACCGCTCTCCAAGCGTCGGCACGCTCGCTCTCTAACAGTACCTCAGTTGACTCGGTGTTACAAATACTGCAGTTCCCTTTTCTTCACTTCCTTCTTAGGCTCTGTCCGAAGTAGTTATCAGGACATTCCGTCAGACTGATCTGTGCACACTCCGAGAGTCACTTTCCACTTTCCTAGGGAACTATCATCAGCACGATCTGAGGTAACTTTCCTCTCAGCTCTTCAACACGCTCTGACACAGACTAGTGTAATCTGAGCTCTGCTCTGACAGGAAATCAACTACTCAACTACTGCTGCATCTCTCCACACCCTTATATACTCTAAAGGGCTCCCTCTGGTGGCACTATAGGGAAATGTGAAGTGTGAATGAATATCGGGTGATTGTGAATTACCTTTTTGTGCATCCTCCTGGGTAACATGTGGCACCAAGCGCAGCTGGGCTACACACAAGATCAATAGCACAGTCAAATGATCTATGCGGGGCAGAGCCTCAGCCTCACTTTCAGAGAACACGTCATCAAAGTCTTTCAGGTACTCCGGAATACCCTCCAGACCAACAGAAGACACAGAGACAGGTTTTGCAAGTTTCATACAATAAACAGGTTTATGGCAACAGTCGACACATTGGAATCCCCATTTAATAATCTCCCCTGATTCCCAGTCAATCACCGGGTTGTGGCGTTGAAGCCATGGCATACCCAGCACTAGCCCTGTGGGCAATTTATCCATGACAAAACATTTCATGTCTTCCTTGTGTGAAGAACCGACCTGCAAAGAAAACCTTTTGGATGCATAAAGAATCCCTGTTCGGGTAAGAGGGGAAGAGTCGATAGCAACAATTTTAAGGGGTGTCTCCAGCCAGACTGTCCCTATCTTATGTTGGGAGACGATACAGGAACTGATCAGATTGAGAGATGAACCACTGTCCACCAATGCTGTCGAGAAAAAACGATAGTTGTCTACCAATAGTTCCACCTTTAACACGACTTTAGAACATGAGGAAAATAGTACCTGAAGGTCTGGGCAGCCTCCTCGACCGCTACCCAGACCTAGTCGTTTTCCGCCGTCTTAGATGACGGACAGGTGGGGCAATCTTTTCTCCAATGTCCGGACTCTCCACAATAGAAACAGAGTTGTTTCTCCCGGCGATGTCTTCTCTCCTTCTCTTTTAGCGAGGTGGTGCCAATGTCCATGACCTCAGTAGTGGCTCCAGTCTCTTTTCTGCCAGCAAACAGTGAGGTTTCACACTGCATGATACCCCTGGCGCGTAGCCTGCGGTCCATTCGTATGGCCTGGGTTATGGCGTCCTCCAAAGTATCAGGTGGAGGATGAAGGGCCAGGGCGTCCTGGAGACGTTCAGACAGGCCTCTGCGGAATAGCCCTCGAAGGGCGGCATCATTCCAGGAGACCTCCGCTGCCCAACGTCGGAACTCCGAACAGAACCACTCGGCTGAATGTTTACCCTGACGAACACTCATTACCATGTCCTCAGCCATACGGACCCTGTCAGGCTCATCATAGATGCGGCCCAGGGCATGAAAAAACATATCAACGGTCATCCTCTCAGGAGCAGAAGGAGAGAGAGAAAAAGCCCAGGCTTGTGGGGCCCCCCGAAGTAGGGAAATAATGACCCCCACCCTCTGGAACTCATCCCCAGAAGAGCGAGGCCTCAGGGAGAAAAAAAGTTTACACCCCTCCCTGAAGGCTCTGAACTCATTTTTATCCCCTGAGAAGTAGTCGGGCAGTTTAACTGGAGATTCAGGAGATACCAATGACACATACTTACCACCAGTACCCAGAGACCCCGCAGCGACAGCCCCCTGTACGATATCTACCAGCTGCTGCTGGGTCTGAGCCATCATGCGCTGCTCAACATTCAACTCCTGGAACCTTTGCGTCAGATGTTTCACCTGACCTGCTAACACCTGCATGGGATCCATGGGGATAACACTCCTAAATCTCCCCCTCAGAAAAAAAAATGTAACGGTCGCTTATAATGTCAGGGACACCGCACTGCACTTGCTCACTGAGCCAGTGCGTGTGTCCTGAGTGAACAAACTGTGCCCAAGGATACCTCTATAGCAGAGCCGCAGCAGGGAAGACGTGTGTTTCTGAGGAACAGGACCTTCCGCAACATGTGACTGCCAAGGGGCGGAGCCGGTCACACGTCTCTCAGAGGCAGCAGAAGCAGACAGAGAATGCTTCAGGCTGGAGGACCTGCAATCACCTGACTGCCTAGGGGCGTGGCTTAAGCTCCAGAGAGCTATGAGGTAAAGGAAAACTCCTAGAAGGGTAACTACGAAATAAAGTTACCAAGGGCATAGACAGAATGGAAGGTCAGGATAGCCAGGTCATACACATAGAGGCGACGAAGTACAAAAGGAGCAGGCAGAGAATAACCAGAACACAGCCAAGGGATCATACACAGACGGAGCAACGCAGTACAAAAGGGACAGGCAAAACTCGTAACAGGGACACAGCCAAATCAGAACCAGACAGACAAAACGTAGCACAGGCACAACGCACTGGCACAAGCACAAGGTCAGACACACTCAGCCAAAGGTCAGAGTATAAACGACAAAGACTGGCTTCACAGTGAGGCTATAAAAAGCCTCCCAGGACCCAGAAAGAGGCCAACCCAGTTAACCCCGTGACTACCTGATCCAAGAACCCAGTAAACCATGACAACTGTGGTTTGAAAAAGTGTCTGCCCCCTTCCTGATTTCTTTTTCAAATTTAAATATTAGACAAAGATAACATAAGTAAACACAAAATGCAGTTTTTAAATGAAGATCTTTATAATTAAGGGAAAAGAAATCGAAACCTACAGGGCCCTGTGTGAAAAAGTGATTGCCCCCCACCCACTTAAAACATAAAATAACTGTGGTTTATCACATTTTTAGGAAGCTGAGATCAGTTTCCCTACCCACACCAAGGCCTGATCACTGCCACAGCTTTTGTCAATCAAGAAATCACTTGAATAAGACCTGCGTGACAAAGTGAAGTAGATCAAAAGTTCCACAAAAGCTATACATCATGCCACTATCCAAAGAAATTCAGGAACAAATAAGAAACAAAGTAACTGAGATCTATCAGTCTGGAAAAAGTAATAAAGCCATTTCTAAAGCTTTGGGACTCCAGCAAACCACAGTAAGAGCCATTATCCACAAATGACGAAAATATGGAACAGTGATGAAACTTGCCAGGAGTGGCTGGCCAACCAAAATTACAAAAAGGTCACAAAAACCCCACAATAACATCTAAAGAACTGCAGGCATCACTTGCCTCAGTTAAGGCCAGTGTTCATGATTCCATCATAAGAAACAGACTGGAAGAGTTCCAAGATGAAAACCATTGCTGACTGAGCACTAAGAACATAAAGGCTTGTCTCAGTTTTGCAAGAAAACATTTTGATGATTCCCAAGACTTTTGGGAAAATACTCTGTGGACTGACGAGACAAAAGTTGAACATTTTGGAAGGTGTATGTCCCATTACATCTGGCTCAGCATTTCAGAAAAGGAACATTATGCCAACGGTAAAATATGGTGGTGGCAGTGTGATGGTCTGGGATGTTTTGCTGCTTCAGGACCTAAAAAACTTGCTGTGGTAAATGGAACCCTGAATTTTGCTATCAAAGACTCCTGAAGGAGAATGTTCAGCAATCTGTTCGTGACCTCAAGCTGAATCGCACTTGGGTCATGCAGCAGGACAATGATCCAAAACGCACCAGCAAGTCCATCTCTGCATGGCTTAAGAAAAACAAAATTAAGACTATGGAGTGGCCTAGTCAAAGTTCTGATCTTAATCCAATTGAGATGCTGTGGCATGACCTTGAAAAGGCAGTTTGTGCTTAGAAACCCTCCAATATGGCTCAATTACAACAATTTTGCAAAGATGAGTGGGCCAAATTTCCTCCAGAGCATTGTAAAAGACTTATTGCCAGTTATCGCAAAAGCTTGATTGCAGTTGTTCCTGCTAAGAGTGGCCCAAGCAGTTATTAGGTTTATCGGGCATTCACTTTTTCACACAGGGCCCTGTAGATTTGGAGTTTTTCTAATAATAAAAGACCTTCATTTAAAAACTACATTTGGTGTTTAGTTGTGTTATCTTTATCTAATATTTACATTTGTTTGGTGATCTGAAACATTTAAGTATGACAAACATGCAAAAGAATAGAAAGCAGGAAGGGCAAACAGTTTTTAACACTTGATGGATATGTCTTCCATCCTGGTATATATGTTCCTCATTATGGCATATATATCACCCGTCCTGGAATATAGATCACCTCTTCTGTGGCTACTATTTAATGCACAGAAAAAAAGTAAACCATTATAACTCACCGGGATGAACATGAACATAGAAGTCATGGGGCCCCATAGCAGAAGTATAATGTACTCCCCATAGTCCTCCATATAGTATAATGCACTCCCCATAGCCCTCCATACAGTATAATGCACCCCTCATTGTCCTTCATATAGAATAATGCACCCCTCATAGTCATCCAAATAATATAATGCACCCTCCATAATCCTATATACAGTGTAATGCAGAGCCCATAGTCATCCATGTATTATAGTACATAACCCATAGTCATCCATGTCATATAATGCACAGCCCATAGTTCTACATTTAGTATAATGCAAAGCCCATCCAGGTATATGTTTCCCTTCCTGTTACATGTCCCCCATCCTGGTAAATGTCCCCTAACCTGGTACATGTTACTCATCCTGGTATGTGGCCCCATCCTGGTATTAGTTTCTATCCTGATATATGGTGAAAAAGGAAAAACTTGAGGGCACTACAAACATACAAAAAATACAAAAAAGTTTAGTGTCTGCTCACCTCCTCTGTAGCGCACGGATCCTGCTGTGCGGCAAGTTTTCAGAACTTAGGAAAAATAATTCCAGCGCTGTAAGTCCATAAAATCCATTTTCATTTATTCCAAAAACTTCCAATGACATGAAAACAGTTAAGTCATAGTCCAGACATTAAAAACATACGTATGTCTTTAATGTCTGGACTATGACTTAACTGTTTTCATGTCATTGGAAGTTTTTGGAATAAATGAAAATGGATTTTATGGACTTACAGCGCTGGAATTATTTTTCCTAAATACACTACAAACATACTTTCTTACTGTCTTGCATTTATCTAAATCATTTCATTTCATAGACATTAGATTCCTGCGGACCATACTCACCGGTTGAAACTTACCTTATTTAGATCTGGGTGTGAAACATTGTGACATTTGTCATTTAACCGTGTTTATAATTATTTGTTCCTGCAGTCAGCCCAGTAGAGGAGTTATCTTCTAGGTCCTCACGTGGGCCCCTGGTGGTTTTTTGCACATGGCCAGTTTTGGCCTTTTTAATTGTTCTTAATCTATTCTTGTCTTGTTTGTGTCTTTTTGTATAATAAAGATGGTTATCTTTTACAATATGTTATTT
>JARQOD010000003.1:182107352-182205385 GCA_033576555.1 Oophaga sylvatica | reverse complement strand
ACCGCCTTAACTTTCTTTTTGGGGGAAAAAAAGGGAAACCCAAAAAAAAAACGTTGAAAAAAAAGGGCCCCCCCTGCCGTTGGATTGACCCTTGGGCTTTTCCCCAAAAAACCCAAATTTCCCTTATGGTCCTTAAAGGCCAAACCCCCTTTTTTTGGGGCTCCCCCCCCCCCAAATTGTCTCCACTCTTCAAAACCCCTTTTTCACCCAAAAAAATCCCAAATTACCCAGGGCATAATTACGTTCATGGGAGAAAATTTTCGAGAAAAAAGGGCACAAGGTTACTTTGGGGTCGGGGGTTTTCCCCTTTTGGACAAAACCACCTCCCCAAAATTTAAAGGGGCATCAACCCCCCCAAAAAAGGGCAAGAAAAAAAGCTGCCTAGAACAAGAAAAAATCTCCTGCTTTTTTCCTGAAATGCAGAGACTGCTCGGGGGCAATTCACCACATAAAACCCCTTTTTTGGGGGTTTTAAAATTTTAAAGGGGTTTTTTAACAAAAACCCCCAAAATTACCAATAATTTACGAAAAAAATTGGAAAACCCCCAAAATCTTTAAAAGGGGCCTTTTTAAAAAAAAGGGGGGACCCAACAAAAAAAAGGCCTGAAACCTTCCCGTCCATTTAAATTTAAAGGGGGGGGAAAAAATGAACCCCAAAAGAGATCCCTGTACGCCAAAAGACATTTTGATCCCTTACAAACAGAGATCCCCCAAAATTTGGGGGAAACAGCCCCAACTTTTTTAAAAGAAGCCCATCTTGAAAAATAAAAATATACCAAAAAACAAAAATAATTTTTCCAAAAAAATCCCGAAAATGTCATTCATGAAACTGAAACAGAAGACATTAGGGGACCAAAAAGGGGCCCCAAAAAACCCAAAAATTTGCCCCTCAGGGTTTTTTAAAAGCTTTTCCCCTTCACCCCCCTGCTTAATGCGAAAAAGGGGGTTTATCCCCCGAGGTAAAACTTTGAAAACCCCGTAGCGTTTTCACCCTAAAAAAAGTCAAAATCAAGGGTAACGATATTAATTCACATAATATTTTCAAGGCCCTAACAATACCCCCCTTAATGAACCCCCCTTTTTGGGGCCCCAAAAAAAAAAAACCGAAACCAAAGGGGGAAGAAAGAATATACCCTTCCCAATAAACCCCTGAGGGAAGCCCCGCATGGGCGCATTTCTACAGAAAATTTAAAAAACGCCCTTTAAAAGGGAAAATTTTCTACCACACAAAATTCAATGCGATATATTTTCCCAGGGGGAGGCAAATCAATTTTTTTCCCCTAAACACATCGAAAAATCAATCAAAAATTTAGGAACTCCAGGGGGGGGGAGGAAAAAAAAAAAAGGGATTTGTTTTAACACTTGGCACCCCCCAAAGGTTACAACACTTTTTTCCCCAAACCAAAAAAAAGGGTTTTAAACTGAAAAACCCAAAGGGGAAACCCTACGAAAAAGTCATCAGATTTTACAAAACCCAAAAAATTTTTTTGCCTCTGATATCGGGGTTTAAACCCTCATTTTCACCTAAAAAAGGGAATGGGTTTACTACCCAAAAGGGGGGAGAATCTACCCGGGGGGTTAAATTCGTGGGGGTTTAAGGAAACCCACAACGTTTAGCAAAACAAAACCCTTTCGGGGTTTAAAAGTTCTCCTGAAAAAACAAACCCCCAGCAAAAATAGGACAGAGAGCATATCAGGTAACGAAAAACAAAACTTAGTCTAAACCCCTACCCAAAAAATTTTAAGGGAAAAAACCCGCTTCCCCCCGCTTAGGCAAAACAAAATAAAAAAAAGGGGCATCACCACATTTAAAAAAACCCATTGCGTTTCAAAACATGACGCTTCCCCCGAAACCCCCTTTATCACACTGCTTTAAAAAGCAGGTTCACAAGGCAACTCTTTTCCCCCATACCTCTTGCTCAAAAATGTCGTCAATTTAAATTTGGGCCAATGACAAAAAATTTCACTGAGCCCCAAGGGAAAATCCCACCATAAATCCTTACATTATCTCAAAACCCTTCCAAAAAGGGGGCCCCAAAAAAGCCGTCTTCCATTTGTCAGGACTCCCACCTCCCGGAATTTCTGATTTTTAAAACTCACGCCCTCAACCCCATTTAATGCCAACAAGTTTTTTTTCACTTAAATCTTACATTAGGTCATCGTAAAAAAACCCCCCAAAGCCAAAAAAATTTTCATAACTCACTCAAAACGGATCCCCAGGTGGGGGGGAAAAAGCCCAATCCTGAACGCCGCGCAGGAAGAAAAAAAATTTTAAAAACCGCGCCTGCGCCCCCGGGACTTAGATTTTAAGGCAAAAAAAAAATTTACAGTTTTTTTTGAAATTCAAAATTAGCCGACCCCCTAAAAAAAAATCTCCCGGGGGAAACCAAGGTTCCACAACGGAACCTAGCAAGGGGGGTAGAAAAACCCCAAATCAGTGGAAAACTGACCCACGGCCGACAATTGCAAACTTTTTTTAAAAAAAAAAAAAAAAAAACCCCTCCCCACACCCGGGAGAAAAAAGGGGGGAAAAAAAAACAAAAACAAAAAAAAAAAAAAATCTCTGAAAACTCTAAAAACCCCTTTCTTTCACAATTTTTTTCCCTTCTGTATACCATAAAATTTTAATTTTTTGGGGCCTGAAGGGTTTTATTTTTTCGTGGGCTGAGATGCAGGTAAAAAAACAATACACCAAGCAGTTGGAAACTATGAGATTGCATACCCTGACAACCCCAACCAAAAGAGGCCCCGGGGGATTTCCCCTTTTTTGGGGCCAAGACCCCCCCGTCACACCTGAAAACAACCCCAAACCTAAAGTAAAAAGGGGAAAGCTTCCCCCCGGAGCAATCCCCAAAAAACATAAAACCCCCCCCCAAAAAAGGGGGGCTGTTAACAAGAGAAATACGAACAGACAAAAAAGTATGACAAAGGGGGGCCCAAACTTGCTAAATAAAAAAGGGATAAAGGGCACTTACTGCAATCCCAAAAAACCTGAAAAGCACCAACTTACTAATTTTAAAAAAAACCCCGAATCACACACCTTACCACCTAAATTGTTTTTTGGGGGAACAAAAACAAAACAGCAGCCACTGAAAAAAAAAAGGGAAAAAATAAAGTACAAACACATGGGGGGGAAAAAAACAAGAGGCAAAAGCCCCCGGGGACCCTGAAGGCCCCCCCAAATGCAGACAAAAAAAGGGAAAAATCAAGCAAAAAACAAAAAGAAGAAAATTTTTTATCTGTTTAGCAGGAGAAAACCCAAAACGACAAGCAGCTACAAAGGGGAAAAGGGAAACAAGGATTTTTCCGAACAATTGAACCCCCCCCCAAAACCCAAAGGGGAAAACTCCCTTATAAAAACCCCTCATAAACCTGATTTCCCCCAAAAAACCCCAATCTTCACTGGGACATTTCCCTACCCTTGTAACCCCCAAAGGGAGTTCAGCTCGAAAAAACCTCCCGATTCACAACGTATCACCCCGAACCAAATTTAATTTTTAACGAAAGAAAGTAAAAAAAAAACTGATGTGTGTTCACAATCCTCTTGCAATAGGGCAAGCGGAAAGCAAAGCAAAAATGCAAAACTACCCCCTAAAGTAAAAAGGGGTTTAAAAAAAAACTTTTAACCATGCCAAAGGAGTTGAAAATCTTGGGGAAAAAAAGGGGTCAATTTGGGGTTTTTCTAGAAAGGGGGTCGGGCTCTTTGGGGCCCCCTCCTTTTTAAAACCTAAGACACAGTCCATTACAAAAAGGGGCAACCAGACTTTGGGGGGGCAATAAACTACAGCCCGGGAGAGGGCAAAACAGCAATACACCAGAGAGGTTTTAATCTTTGGGGGGCGTACCCGGGCAACCCCACAACTTTAAAAGGGAGCCCTGGGGGTTCCCAGTTGGTCCAAGCCTGCTATATTTTTTGCATTTTTTCCTGCACTTCTTTGGGGGCCTTCAGGCCCCCCGGGGGGCTTCTGCCCTCTCAGTTTAGTTCAGCCACTGAGTTTTGTTCTTTTGCTTTTTTCAGTTTTTTCAGTGGCTGCTGTTTTGATTTTGTTACACCAGAGAACTAATTTAGGTGGTAGAGGTCGTGTGATCTCAGGTGATTTTGAAATTAGTAGAGTTTGGTGCTTTTCAGGGTTTTCTGGGATTGCAGTAAGTACCCTTCCAAATCCTTTTCTATTTAATAGTTTGGGCCCCAGCGTTTGCTCATACTATTTTCTTTCTGTGTCAGTATTTCCTCTTGTCTAACCCCATTACATGTTTGGGGGCTTTCTATTATCTTTGGGGGTTCTACTCGGGGCAGATAGCTTTCCTATTTCTATTTTAGTGTTAGTTATTTCTCAGGCTGTGACGAGGCGTCTAGGACCAACTAGGAACGCTCCACGGCTGCTCTAGTTGTGGTGGTTAGTCAGGGTACTGCAATCTCATTGATTCCAACTGCTCGGGTGTATTGCCTTTTTGCCTGCTCTCCTCAGCTACCGAAACATAACATATCACGGCCTAAACTGAAAATTATATTGTACTCACAGAAGGGAAAAATATTGTGAAAGAAAAAAGTTGTCAGAGTTGTCAGAGATTTTTTTTTTTCTGTTTGTTGCATTTTTTTTTCCTCTGTATCTCTGGGTGCTGAGGAGGATTTTTTTTTTTTTCCTCTCAATGGAGTTTGCACAGTTGTCTGGCCGTGTGGATCAGCTTGCCACTGAAGTTCGGAGTATTGCAACCTATCTTGCTAGGTTGCCTGTTGTGGAACCTAGGATTCCCATGCCAGATTTGTTTTTAGGGGATCGAGCTAAGTTTCTGAATTTCAAAAATAACTGTAAATTGTTTTTTGCCTTAAAATCTAAGTCCTCAGGGAACGCAGCGCAGCAGGTTCAAATTGTCATCTCTCTCATGTGCGGCGACCCTCAGGATTGGGCTTTTTCCCTGACACCTGGGGATCCTGTTTTGAGTGATGTTGATGCGTTTTTTATGCTTTGGGGTTATTGTACGATGAGCCTAATGTCACTGATCAGGCTGAAAAAACTTTGTTGGCATTAAGTCAGGGGCCTTGAGGACGCTGAGTTATACTGTCAGAGATTCCGTAGGTGGGCAGTCCTGACCAAATGGAATGACGACGCTTTGGCGGCCCTTTTCCGGAAGGGTCTGTCAGATAATGTAAAGGATGTTATGGTGGGATTCCCTGTCCCCTCTGGTCTCAATGATTCTATGTCATAGCGATTCAAATTGACAGACGTTTGCGTGAGCGGAGAAGTATGCGTGGAATGGTGTTGCCTTGTGAACCAGCTTCTGAACCCATGCAGTGTGATAGAGTGGTGTCTGGGGCACAGCGTCATGAGTTTCGAAAGCGCAATGGGTTATGTTTCTACTGTGGTGATGCCTCTCATGCTATTTCAGTCTGCCCTAAGCGGGGAAGACGTTTTGCACGCTCAGTTGTCTTGGGTAGTGTTCAGACTAAGTTTTTATTAACTGTCACTCTGATAATGCTCTCTGTCCTCATTTTCTGCTCAGGCTTTCGTTGATTCTGGAGCAGCTATTAACCTGATGGATTATGATTTTGCTAAACGTTGTGGGTTTCCCTTGATACCCTACAGAAGTCTATTCCCCTACTGGGGATCGATTCTACCCCTTTGGCTGAGATAAACCCCAGTTTTTACTCAGGTGATAATGAGGGTTGAACCTGATCACCAGGAGTGCTGCAAAATTTTTGGTTCTATAAATCTGCATGACATTATCGTGCTGGGTTTCCCTTGGTTACAGTCTCATAATCCTGTTTTGGATTGGAAATCTGTGTCTGTAACCAGTTGGGGCTGCCAATGTGTTAATACCAACACTCCTGTTTTTTCTGCCTCCCCCAGGCTCAGGATGTTCCTGACTTTTTGTTTGATTTTTCTGATGTGTTTAGCGAAAGTAAATCTGCATCCTTGCCTCCCCATAGGAGCTATGACTGCGCTATTGAATTAGTGCCGGGTAGTAAATTCCCTAAAGGTCGCCTTTTTAACTTGTCTGTACCTGAACATGACGCTATGCGGTCTTATATCAAGGAATCATTGGAGAAGGGTCATATCAGACCATCCTCTTCACCCTTAGGTGCCGGTTTTTTTTCTTTGTGGCCAAAAAAGATGGTTCATTAAGGCGTGTATTGATTATCGTCTCTTGAACAATATTACTGTGAAATATCAATACCCGTTACCTTGATTTCTGACCTGTTTTCCAGGGTGAAAAACGCTACTTGGTTTACCAAGCTTGACCTCAGGGGGGCGTATAACCTTATTCGCATTAAGCACGGGGATGAATGGAAGACGGCATTCAATACCCCTGAAGGCATTTTGAGTACCTAGTGATGCCCTTTGGGCTCACTAATGCTCCTTCCGTCTTCCAGTCCTTCATGAATGACATTTTCAGGGATTTTGTGGATAAATTTCTGATTGTTTATTTGGATGATATCTTGATTTTTTCTAATGACTGGGACTCTCATGTGAAACATGTTCGAACTGTATTCCAGATTTTGAGAGAGAATGCTCTGTATGTGAAGGGATCAAAGTGTCTTTTTGGCGTACAGAGGATCTCATTTCTGGGATTCATTTTGTCCCCATCTGTTATTGAAATGGACCCGGTCAAGTTCAGGCCATCTGTGATTGGGTCCAGCCTACTTCATTAAAGGCTCTTCAGAGATTTTTGGGTTTTGCCAATTTTTATCGTAAATTTATTGGTAATTTCTCGGTTATTGTTAAACCATTAACTGATTTGACCAGAAAGGGTTCTGATGTGGTGAATTGGCCTCCTGAGGCAGTCTCTGCATTTCAGGAACTTAAGCAGAGATTCACTTCTGCTCCTGTTCTGCAGCAGCCTGATGTTTCTCTGCCATTTCAGGTGGAGGTTGATGCCTCTGAAATTGGGGCAGGTGCCGTTTTGTCCCAAAAAGATCCAGAGACCTCTAAAAGTAACCCTTGTGCCTTTTTCTCTCGAAAATTTTCTCCTACTGAACGTAATTATGACGTGGGTAATCGGGAGTTATTGGCCATGAAGTGGGCTTTTGAAGAGTGGAGACATTGGCTGAGGGAGCCAAACATCAGGTGGTGGTCCTTACGGACCATAAGAATCTGGTCTATCTGGAATCTGCCAAGCGACTCAATCCTAGACAGGCCAGGTGGGCCTTGTTTTTCACACGTTTTAATTTTGTGGTTTCCTTTCTTCCTGGCACTAAGAATGTTAAGGCGGATGCCCTCTCGAGGAGTTTCCTTGCGGACTCTCCTGAGTTATCCGATCCTTCTGTTATTTTGAAAGAGGGTGTAGTTCTTTCCGCCATCTCGTCCAATTTGAAACTTGCTCTGGAGGGGTGTCAGGAGGATAGGCCCGAGCGCTGTCCTGTTGGAAAATTGTTTGTCCCGGACCAATGGAAAAAGAGTGTGATGTCTGAGATTCATTGTTCCGCATTGGCTGGGCATCCCGGAATTTTTGGTACCAGAGACTTGGTTAGTCGGTCCTTTTGGTGGCCTACCTTGTCTCGTGATGTCAGGGAATTTGTGCAGTCCTGCGGGACTTGCTCTCGCTCCAAGCCTTGCTCTCGCTCTAGTGGTTTGTTGATGCCATTGCCTGTGCCCAAGAGACCATGGACCCATATCTCTATGGATTTCATTTCCGATCTTCCTGTTTCTCAGAGAATGACCACCATCTGGGTAATTTGTGATAGGTTTTCCAAAATGATACATCTTGTGCCATTACCTAAGTTGCCTTCCTCCTCTGAATTGGTGCCGTTGTTCCTTCAGCACGTGGTTCGTTTACACGGCATTCCTGAGAACATTGTGTCTGACAGAGGAGTCCAGTTTGTTTCCAGATTTTGGAGGACTTTTTGTTCTAAACTGGGTGTTCAATTGTCTTTCTCCTCGGCATTTCATCCTCAGACCAATGGTCAAACTGAGAGAACAAACCAGACATTGGAGACTTATCTAAGATGCTTTGTGTCTGCTGATCAGGATGACTGGGTCTCTTTTTGGCTGAGTTTGCTCTTAATAATAGGGCTAGCTCTGCCACTTTGATGTCTCCGTTTTTCTGTAATTCTGGGTTTCACCCTCGATTTTCATCAGGACAGACGGAGGCTTCTGTCTGTCCAGGTGTTGACTCTGTTGTGGAGCGTATGCAACAGATTTGGGACCAGGTAGTGGAGAGGTTGTCCCTCTCTCAGGAGAAGGCCCAGCGGTTTGCTAACCGGCATAGGACTGATGGTCCTCGGTTTAAAGTGGGGGACTTGGTCTGGTTGTCCTCAAAGAATATTCCTATGAGAGTAGCATCTCCTAAATTTAAGCCTAGGTTCATTGGACCTTATAAGATCATGGAGATTATTAATCCTGTTTCTTTTCGTTTGCTTCTTCCAGGGACATTTAAGATCCATAACGTGTTCCACAAGTCCTTGTTGAAGAGGTTTGTTGAGCCAGTGGTTCCTGCTGCTGTGCCTCCTGACCCTGTTTTGGTTGAGGGCAATCTGGAGTATGTGGTTGAGAAAATATTGAATTCTCGTTTTTCTAGACGGAAACTCCAGTATTTGGTTAAATGGAGAGGTTATGGTCAGGAGGACAATTCTTGGGTGTTTGCTTCGGACATCCATGCTAGGAGACTTATCCGTGCGTATCATAGAACTCATCCTGACCGACCTGGTTGCTCAAATGAGGGTTCGGTGACCCCTCCTCAAGGGGGGGTACTGTTGTGAATGGTTTTGAGATGAGTTCTGAGCAGAGCCTCCCTCTGGTGGTTACAAGCGGTGCTAGTGAAGATTGTGAGGACTGGGAATCAGGTGTTACTGACTGGTCTTATATAAGGGAGTCATTTTCCCATCAGGGTTGCGGTGATCAATTGTTCTGGTCTGAATCCTTCATTCCAGTTTCCCTTGTAGCCTGCTGTGTCGTGTCTGCATCTCCTGCTTACAGATAAGACTTTTGCTTCTTTTGTGTTTTTGCTATATTTTTTGCATTTTTTCCTGCACTTCTTTGGGGGCCTTCAGGGTCCCCTCCGGGGGCTTCTGCCCTCTCAGTTTAGTTCAGCCACTGAGTTTTGTTCTTTTGCTTTTTTCAGTTTTTTCAGTGGCTGCTGTTTTGATTTTGTTACACCAGAGAACTAATTTAGGTGGTAGAGGTCGTGTGATCTCAGGTGATTTTGAAATTAGTAGAGTTGGTGCTTTTCAGGGTTTTCTGGGATTGCAGTAAGTACCCTTCCTATCCTTTTCTATTTAGATAGTTTGGGCCCCAGCGTTTGCTCATACTATTTTCTTTCTGTGTCAGTATTTCCTCTTGTCTAACCGCCATTACATGTTTGGGGGCTTTCTATTATCTTTGGGGTTCTACTCCGGGGCAGATAGCTTTCCTATTTCTATCTTTAGGTGTAGTTAGTTTCTCAGGCTGTGACGAGGCGTCTAGGACCAACTTAGGAACGCTCCATGGCTGCCTCTAGTTGTGGTGGTTAGTCAGGGTACTGCAATCTCATAGATTCCAACTGCTCTGGTGTATTGCCTTTTTGCCTGCTCTCCTCAGCTACCAAAACATAACAGGAAAGCTATCTGCCACGGAGCAGATCCCCAAAGAACATAGGAAGCCCCCAACCATGTAATGGCGGTTAGACAAGAGGAAATACAGACACAGACAGAAAATAGTATGAGCAAACATTGGGGCCCAATCTACCTGGACAGAAAAGGATAGGAAGGACACTTACTGCAATCCAAAAAACCCTAAAAAATACCAACTCTACTAATTGCAAAAACACCTGAGATCACACGACCTCTACCACCTAAATTAGTTCTCTGGTGTCACAAAACTAAGCCGCAGCCACTGAAAAAACTGGAAAAGGCAAATGAACAAATAACAGTGGCTCAGATAAACTGAGAGGAGCACAAGCCCCCGGAGGGGACCTGGCTGACCTCCACAGAAGTGCAGGGAACAATGCAAAAAGCAAGCACAAAAATAAAAGCAGAAAATATCTTATCTGATAGCAGAAGATGCAGGCAAGACTCAGCAAGCTTCCAAGTGAACCAGGAACCACAGTTGAGACAAAAACAATTGATCACCGGCAACCATGATGGGAGGGAACCTCCCTTATATAAGACCAGTCTGTAACTCCTGATTGCCAATCCTCATTGAATGACTTAGCACTGTCTGCAACCACCAGAGGGAGCTTCTGCTCAGAATTCATTTCTAACATATTCACAACACCGAGATGACCGTCATCTTCTTCGAATGTCACTCAGCAACCCTAGGATGACATCAAGTGACCTACAAAAGGAATGACAAATGGCAGCTGGGGTGAAGTGCATGGCAAGAACAGTTCGTAACAGTTTCCTAGAGGCAGGGCTCAAGTCGTGAAAGGCTAGAAAAAAACCTTTAATCGATGAGAAGCAAAGAAGAGCTAGGTTGAAGTTTGCCAAAGACCATAAGGATTGGACCATAGAGGACTGGAGTAAGGTAATCTTCTCTGATGAGTCTAATTTTCAGCTTTGCCCAACACCTGGTTATCTAATGGTTAGACAGAGACCTGGAGAGGCGTACAAGCCACAGTGTCTTGCACCCACTGTGAAATTTGGTGGAGGATCGGTGATAATCTGGGGATGCTTCAGCAAGGCTGGAATTGGGCAGGTTATTCTTTATGAAGGACGTATGAATCAAGCCTCATAAAAGGTTATCCTGGAAAAACAGTTGATTCCTTCTGCTCAGGCAATGTTCCCCAACTCTGAGGACTGTTTTTTTCCAGCAGGACAATGCGCCATGCCACACAGCTAGGTCAATCAATGTGTGGATGAAGGACCACCACATCAAATCCCTGTCATGGCCAGCCCAATCTCCAGACCTGACCCCCATTGAAAACCTCTGGAATGTAATCAAGAGGAAGATGGATAGTCACAAGCCATCAAACAAAGAACTGCTTAAATTTTTGTACCAGGAGTGGCATAAGGTCACCCAAAAGCAGTATGAAAGACTGGTGGAAAGCATGCCAAGACGCATGAAAGCTGTGATTAAAAATCTGGTTATTCCACAAAATATTGATTTCTGAACTCTTTCTGAGTTAAAACATTAGTATTGTTGTTTCTAAATTAGTATGAACTTGTTTTCTTAGCATTATTTGAGGTCTGCAAGCACTGCATTTTTATGTTATTTTGACCATTTCTCATTTTCTGAAAATAAATACAAAATTTGGAAATTCGGAGACATGTTGTCAGTAGTTTATAGAATAAAAAAGCAATTTACATTTTACTCAAAAATATACCTATAAAGAGAAAAATTAGACAAACTGAAAATTTTGCAGTGGTCTCTTAATTTTTGCCAGAGCTGTGTATATATATATATATATATATATATATATAGATAGATATATGTGAGTGAGATACATAATCAGTGCTTTGCATATGTAGCTTAGTGTACATGCAATTTAGTAATAAATAATTCAATTTGTGAAAAAAATGGCATGTGATTCTCAGAAATTTGATTAACCAGCAGAGAGAAATTGGACAGGTGCGGTTGATGTTTACAGCCTGGGAAGGGGGTAATACCCATGGAGATTCCCAGGATATTAATATCAGATCACAGCTGTATACTTAGCCTTTACTGGTTATTAAAATAGGAGACCCCCAAAAAAGATGATATGGGGTCCCTTTATAATTAATAATCAGCAAAGGCAAGTCAGGCAGCTGTGGCCTGATATTAATAGGCTAAGAAGGGCCCATGGATATTGGCCCTGTCCCAGACAAAAAACTTCAGCTCTCGGCCACCCCAGAAAAGGTGCATCCATAAGATGCGCCAATTCTAGTGCTTAGCCTCGCTCTTCCCACTTGCCCTAGTGTATTGGCAAGTGGCGTGATAGTTGGGGGGGTTGATGTCAGCTTTGTATTTGCAGTTGTCGTCTCGCTGATGAGTATGAGCCCTAATACTGATATCGTCATGCAGAGCGACTTAGATTGGCTGGTTTAATGGTGGGCTCCACACTTTACAACTTATTCTTGCTTTTCTGCTCTAGATCATTAGGGAAATTGATAATCAGTTTACAACATCTTCCAAAGAGCGGTCGGCTCATCCTTACAGAAGCTTTAGTGGACAAGAACTACAGCATCACTGGGGTAGGAATAATAATAAATAATAACAAATATATTATTCTGAATTATTACTTTGTGTTTAACAGTAAAACATCTTCTAATATGTAAAAAAGGAGCTAGGCCTTGGATGGTCATTGATTGCATTCATAAGTTAGAGGTGTGGTGGGTCACAACAAGATAAAGTCCTAAAGTTGTCTAATAAAAACAGTTTTCAAGATATCGGCGTGCAGTTACTGAATGGAAACATTCTAGTTCACATTCATGGGTCAAAAATCTATTCTGATAATGTCCAGCTGACAGGTGCATTGCTTACAAGATAGATCTCAAAGGTTATGCAGGCCTAAACTCCCATCTGGTCTGACATCAGGTGTGGAGAGATACAACTGTATTCTTGTGGGAACCTAGCGGAGATAAACACCCTAGGAGTGCGGCATTCCCTAAATACACAACTATATACTGGTCAGGACAGTTGCTGACTCAACCACCAGGTGCACAACAAGTATCATACTTGTGTTTCTTTAAGGGTATGTTTCCACGATCAGGAAACAGTCCAGATTAGCTGCGTGTTTGACGCTGTGCGTTGGCGCAGCGTCAAACATGCAGCATCCAGATGTTACAGCATAGTGGAGGGGATTTCAAGAAATCCCGTCTCCACTGTCTTTTTAGACCGCAGCATGTCCTAGCGTCTTGCGGCGATGCTGCGTCGCCGCAACAGAAATAACACAGGGCTATGCAGCCCTGCGTTCTTTCCGGATGTGTTCGGGAGGTGTCCGGAACACTTCCGGAAAGAGCGCGCGTCAAAAAGGGGGCGGGGCTTTGGGCGCTCCGTCCAAAGCGCTGTGGTTCCGGACCGTGGAACCACAGCCTAATAGCACCTTGTTTGTGTAGGATGAAAGTCTATTAGATATTCACTTACAAGATTGTATTAGTTGTTTATGTGCATCATCAGTGTTTAGGTTGTATTAATAGCAGTTTTGCTGACCCTTTGTTCCCAATAGAGATAAGTTGGCTTGAAAGGTCTCTGGTCTCTGTCTTCAGTTGCATGTAGATAAGTTGACCACAGCCATTAAATGACCACTAATAGGCTATATGCAATCTGATCAGTGGTCATTTAATGGCCTCCATGTATTCAGAGCGATCATTAATAAAATTGTTCAGTCAATATAAGTCATCATACAAGAAAAAATGAATTTTTCTTATTTGTCAGGTTAGTCCTGGCCTGTTTAGGATGCTCATTCATGATTATCGACCTGTGCAAATGGGCCCTTATTCTCTGGTCTAACCACGCATGCATGAATATGGGAAGGGATAGATTTTGGCCAAACAACAACTTTTAAGGCTATATTGACTCCTTTAATTCTATTGTTATGTTCACTGTCTGGAGACCAGATAAAATTCAGACATTAACACTACACACATCGAATTTGGAACCGACATGGGTGGCGCAACCAAAAATGGCTCTATACTGCTAATACATCGCTGTGTAATACAGCTGAATGAAAATGAATTGTGTGACGCAGGGCACCGCAACTGTGACAAGCAAATCGCTAAAAAAAACAACAGGTACTGATTTTTGCATCTTGTTTGTCTTGTTTACAGTACCCCGAAGGTTGCAGTGAGACCCCAAATCGGCTGCATTACACTGCAATATCACAGCGGCATAGAGCACTCCTTGGTAATGCCACCTGTGTTGTGGCCCCTTCCTTACAGATGAGGGGGACCTTTTGGCAATGCTGTTAATCAAATGACAGCAATAAGAGTTAATTAGCATCCGATCTGTTACATGTTTCACAGCCAAAAACACGATGTCCGTCTCTTTCTCAGATGACTAATATCATAGTCCCATGAGTCAGCTGAGATATGCTTTTCACTTGCACGTAATAGACCCATCACTTCTCACCTCCTTCCCACCCAGCTGCATTATTATGAAGCTGTTCCTGGACTGGTTTTATTGTGGTTTAGGCTTTTTCTTCCTTAGTTTACTAAGAGCCAAGAAGCATAAAGCTGACAACTGAAAACACAGCAGTATTGCTATACAGAGATGTGATGACCTATGAATAATGCACAGGATTCGTAACTACCTGTTTGTCCTGTCTGGCTGCTTCCTCAATAGATTAGATTAAAGATATCTTTCTAGAGAATCTGAAAACATTTATATATAAACCTCATAGGGATATTCTCAAGTTTGAAAGTTATCCACTACCTGCAGTATTAGGGATAACTTCCTGATCTCTGGAGGTCTGGCCACTTGGACCCCCATCGATCCCGAGAACTGGGGCTCTGATGAGTTTCATGTGAATGGAGTGGTGGTTGATCATGCACATTGCTATCTTTGGCGGTCCTATTAACAATAATGAAGTGGCAGTGTGCATGATTGACCAATGCTCCATCTATCCTGGGCGAGCTCTTGGGATTGGTGGTCCCAACAGTCAGAACTGAAGCAAATAGCAAATTGATAGAGGATAACTTCCAAACTTGAGAATATCCATTTAAGGATTTGCTCACGCATTTTGACATTTGCTTTCTTTGCAAAAATCTGCAATGAGAAACAACTTCAAAACACATTTTACTTTTTTCAATAGAAACAATACATTGTCTTTCATACAGTCACTTTTTTCTTAGTTTCAAAATTGATCCAATAAGCGGCAAGTCAGTTATTGTAGAAGATCTTTGGGTGGATTGTGCCATAAAATTCTGGTGTATAGTGACAATCATATTGTCCCCATTAAGTAGAGCCAATTCGCATGCGTACCCACAGCAGTACAAACTTCAAATGCAGAAACCAGGATTCTGGTGCAAATACACATTACCTTTTTCTGGTGTGTATTTACTCCATGTGATTCTACCATATTCCATAGATCTTAGAAGACCATGAATTATAATCTTTCTGCATAAGCAATGACTCTATACCTTTCTCCCCACGACTACAGATAAATGTTGAGTTGGATATCCGATATCAGCCTGCTCAAGGTGCAGTTGGTGCTTGGGTTCCAGATGACTTTTTATTTGCTACAGTGGAGGACAGGTAAGATTAACCGCTGGATCCCTTCAATATAGTACATTTAGACTGGCTATTACAGGGACCTCAGATGGGGCTGAATCCTCAGGATAGGATAAAACATCTGTGGGGTCTGACCTCTGGTAATGGGGGAACTTTTATTCCTGTTAGGGCTTGTGCACACAACCGTTTTTTTCTGAGTGCGATCTGTGGTTTCACAAATAGCTCTTGTACCTATGATATTGTTTTTCTCCTTGGCTTGAGAGTTCTGCAGAAAAAATCAGAGACATCTCAAATTTTGATCTGAGGGTCAATTTGGCTGATCTGATTGATTGATCTGAGGATTAACTTGGATCAAATTGGCAATGTAAGTCTTTGGGTCTGTGAAGAAATTAGAGCGTGCTGGAATGACTCCCGAGTGCGGCACGATTTTTAAGGACTGACAAAATGGAGAAGTGGAAAAGCTTCTTCACATCTAAGAAAAATTGATGCCACTTTGACCAAACTGATCAAAATCTGATCAAAATAATTAACCGTTTTTCTCGCATGTGGAGATATCGGTTAGAATGGAGTGGCAATGCACATGATCAGCTGCTGCTCCATTCATTCCCTATAGGGCTGCTGAGCTTGGCATTTCTGGCAATCCCATAGAGAATGAATGGATACAACCTGCAGCTCCATTTTATAACGGTGATAAAAGTGGCCAATAGGTGGTGGTCTCAACGGTTAGACCCCTACCGGTAATAAGTTATTACTGATCCTAACAAAAATTTCCCAAAGCAATTAGATGCCTCTAATGAATGGTGACTTTTTTCCCCAAAATACAAATTGAAGGCAGGAGTCTTGTTACACAATTTTACCATAAATATTATAACATGACAAAAAACATCATCAACCAGATAATAAGGACCCTTTTCAATCAAATGCATTCTCTGCTCATTACTTTGCAATTTATTACAAGGTGTAGGATTATCTTTTACAATATCGGGTATAACTTGTCAAAAGTATTAGACACATTATGTTTCACTGTAATGATATACTGAATAAATCTACTACAGTTACAATATCTCACTGGTGATGACTATACAACATACAGACAAATACACGTGATATCAGATTCTAAAACAATATGTTATGGGCAGCTGGGTCCCAAAATGTTATGGCATCCAGTAGGGTTTTAATTGTGTTATTTAATATGTGTTATGTGATGTTCATTAGTGTCACATAATAACATTAATTATTTTTTGACAGCTCAACATTGGTTTTTCGAAATGTTGGCTTTCAAGATGAAGTGGCGTAAGTATAATGATAAGTTCATTTACAAAGAATGCTTCAGCAGTATGACCCTACTATATAATAGAACTATACACTGCAGTAATACCAGATGATCACCAGGGGTGCTGAGCTTGAGTGCCTGGAAATGGCCATCAAGCAGTATGATGGAGCGGTGGTACACCGTTTTGTACACTGATTACATCAAGGTGCAGCTGAAGCTTGCTTGTGATCAGTGATAGTATTTGGTCTCGGACCTCCTCTATCTGAGATTGATGACCTACTCTAAAAGTCATAATTATCACTGTAGTTGAAATCACCTTTAAAGGGGTATTATCGAGTCTAAAATGTATCCCATATACACGGGAAAAGGGATAAGTTTCTGATCGCTGATGGTCTAACCACTTGGACCAAGAGCAGACACAGACAGAAAAAAGCCCCTGTGCAAGAACAATATGTGGGCCTTTTGCAGTCCAATAGCTCATCATTATGATCAATTCCAACTGCTTTGGAGGTACAATTAGGAATCCTTACCTACTGCATCAACAATATGTCTGCCTCTGACTGAGATCCCCATCAATCCCAAGAACTGGGACTTTGAAGAGCCTTGTGTTAATGAAGCGGTAGTTGAGCATCTGCACTACTGCTCCATTCATTCCTATGGGATTGCGAAGGCCAGCAGAGCGCAGCGCTCAACTATCATCCCGCAGTCAGATTAAGAATGAATGGAGCAGCAATGCGCATGATTGACCTTCGTAACATTCTCGGGATCGGTGGGGTTCCCAGTAGTTGGATTCACTCAAATCAGCAAGTTATTCCATATAGCTTCCAAATTTGAATTCTAAAATATACTTCTCAATCATTCATATCTGGTTTGGTGGAACTCAAGCTCATGGGTTCACTACAAATATTGACGACATTCCACTACTGATATTTTATTCTAAAAAAAAGCTCATGCAGACGTTTGTGGCTCTAAATATAGCCCAAACAAAAAGACATTCAAAGTGCTAATAAAAAATGAATATTTTATTCAATACACCACAAAAAAAGATATCAAGACATGTAGTATTAATTAAAAACAAAAAAATATAGACAAGATTATTATTATTATTATACATTTTTATAGCGCCATTTATTCCATGGCGGTTTACATGTGAAGAGGGGCAAATATAGACAAGTACAATAAACATGAGCAATACAAGGAACACACACAAGTACAGAAGGAGAGAGGACCCTGCCCGCAAGGGCTCACAGTCTACAGGGATGGGTGAGGATAAGACAATAGGATAGGATAGGACAAGATGTTGCAAAAAGCATTTTTATTCTTGTTATCATTGAAATTTATATAAGAAAAAATAATAAAAACACAATATGTATGCAGGGGGCAAGGAGAAAAACAAAATGGCTTATAAAATAATAAATGAATATACAAACTAAAAAGTGAAAATATATGTCTCAATAATAATTATATAAATCAATATGTGTAATCAAAATAGTGATCATAAAAGAAAAAATAAATACATGATAAAATCACCTGTATAAAAGAGATATATTACTAATTAAGTAAAGATGTGTGCAATATACTGCAAGTGCAGAAGTGAATATATACTACGGTCAATAATAATGAAGAGCATATAGTACAAAGTAAAGTGCAAGTGCGAGAGGTATCATTCATCTCTCCAAATAATCAGCCATAGAATAAAAAATAAAGTGCAAAAAGTGAAAGTAATATACAAAGTGTATACTAACCAAAAGGTGCTTTCTTGC
Organism: Oophaga sylvatica; assembly: GCA_033576555.1. Lineage (NCBI taxonomy): Eukaryota > Metazoa > Chordata > Amphibia > Anura > Dendrobatidae > Oophaga > Oophaga sylvatica. The sequence continues at coordinate 182,187,287 of JARQOD010000003.1, read as the reverse complement.
CCCCTGCATACACCTCTCCAACCCGTTTTGCTACTGCTTCGTCAAGGAGTTTCTGATCTCAGATGCACGGACTGAAGGTGGGTCTCCTGACCTGAGCGTGACAGCGTCCACTCCGTGTATTACAGTCTTAGATTGGATCAGGATCCATGGATATCTGAATAAGCCCTTAGGCCTTCTTTATGCAGTTGGACTGTATGGGAAAGAGACACCGAGAAGACATGGAGAATTGCACTGTGTGTGGTGATAACTATCTCAGGAGGAAACGCACACCTTACCCCTTTGTACACTGCAGATCGCCATTCACTTTATCCTTATGAATACACCAAACTTTGTGGGTGGACAGACTTATGGGTGGATATTGGTTGCATACCTCTGCACAAGAAAAGTCTGCAAAGAATGATAAAGTAACAAATATAGCTTAGCTATATTTTATTTCCTAGTCATCAGTAAAGTTAACACCGAAGATATCTAATAAGGTAGCAACCTACTGATTACATGAACCTTTTGTCACAGTTAAACCCCTCAATGTGTCTGGAATGCAGTTACTGACAGCTCAGCCGTACAATGTAGTACAGGTGCGTGCTGAAGCTGTCAGTACTTTGCTTGAGAGCTCAGTCATCCAGTCTGGTGCAGGGGCATGCTGAGCTGCCATTGCGTTGATTGACAGTTCAACCATCTAATCTAAGACTGGTAAGTGCTGGCTGTCTCCATGTGTTCATTATACCAGGTGATTGCCTGACTACTCAACTGAGCTGTTTCTCCCAGACCTACATTCAGCTATGGTGTGATTTCTTCTTCTATGCTTTATGTTTTATATGTTAATCTTTCGTTGCTTGACCTTAGACCTCGTTCTGCCCATCCATCTGTTTAACCCTTTCTGCTCTCATCCACTATCCTCCTAGTATTCTGACCTTGGAACGTTACCCAACTACGCTTTTGTTTCTTCCTTCTGTTTATGATGTCCCTCCTGGCTTTTGACATTGGACTCCTTGACTATCCTGACTCACGGCCTGGCCATGAGATGTGACTAACATCACACCTTTCACCAGTTTTAGGATGCTAAATTTACCACATCATCACATTTTTAATTTTTTTGTCTCCATTGTGAAGATATTAGCTTGTAAAGTTTAGATTCTAACTTCCAATTCAACCAAAGGGGCTAGCAGAGATTCGACTCTGGGTGCGATTACTTTTTCCCTTGCATGATGTTGACCAAACATAAGTAGGAGGCAAAAAAAGAACATTTCCCCAGAGAATATGAGACCTGGCTTCCACTGTGTGAGAAGTGCAATGACACACAGCTTTGCTCTTCTCACTGATCTCCTTGCTGGTACCTGCCATGATTACATGTGGGGAAGGAAAATCACACACAGAGAAAGCTGTGTCTGACCATTTCTGGAGGCGTGTTTTTTCCCCTGCATGACATTACCCAATCATAACCAAGGGAAAAAGTGCACGCCTCAGAGAGGAACCTCAGCTAAAGCCCTCTTGTTTAATGAGGAAATTAGAATCTAAACTTTATAAGCTAATATCTCTGCAATGGGGATGAGAAATGAAAAAAAACTTTAATTTAGCTCTACAGCCACTATTCCCTGATGTGGCCACTTTAACATGTTAAAAATGTTGAAAGCTCCTCTCTAAGAACTAAAATGATTAGATTCAACCCTGCCTAAAAAGGCAAGTGGTTCATCTCCAATCCATAAATATTTTGGTGACACTAAATATAAAAAAAATTCAAGGAAATTAATGTCTCTCTCGGATAATATGGATATATAATTAAATGCCATCCCTGTTGTTCATAGAGAAGATACAGATGAAGTGGCTCGCAAGAAAGACATTGATGCCGTACGCATAGGAAAGAAACTAGTCAAAGGCTCGGAAGATGACGATGATGATTCCTATGATGAGATGGACATAGAAATTTCTGGGGTCAATTTTACACCTGTTTTAAGGTATTACTTCAACATTTTTAAAGGCCTCTGGACCATATTTTACATCCAGTACAAAGCACAAAATGAAATAACTTCTCTTGACTATGGATCTCATTGTATTCTCTAAAAAATCAAATTCTGACTTTATATTCACCTCCCTGCTGTTGGAATGATTGATTTTGGCAAGAATTGATTATTTTAGTACTCAATCACAATCATAATGACAATCGTGTCTCATTCTGATGATTTTTTACAGTCGATGTGCTGTGCTGATGAGAGATTTATCAGCAAATCCCAAACCAAGAAACTTTCAGGTATGGGAATTATAATACTGAATATTTCTGTTTGCTGTCATCGGTATCACTAGATACTTTCATCTCTTATTTTGTTGGTGATGTCATAAAGGGAAAACTGTTCTAATGTGATGTGTATTTTGTAGAAAAATATTTAGAATTGAGAGTATTGAGTATTGAGTTTTTTTGTAGGCATTCATAAGGGAATATAGTATGACTTATATAACATAAACATCACTCTATGGGGATTTTAGGGGGGATGCGGAGTGCTGCTGTTTACCTGGTAATTAAGGGAATAACAAGAATTGAACAAAATTGGGCTTTTAGCAAACAAATGTGACAGTTTTTTCATAGATCCTTAAATACAGATTTTCTTGAAATTTTATTAACATTAAGTTCAATAACACATCTAAGGACAAACATTATATTATATTGTTGACCATCGGATATCTCTTTCTAGATTGCAGTCACAATCATACAAGCTCAGAAACTTGTTGGCGTCAATATTGATCCAGTTGTTCATGTGAAGGTTGGGGATGAGAAAAAACACACTGTAACCCAGAAATCAACTAACTGTCCATACTATAACCAGGTGAGCTAGAAGTCTTAAAAGCTGGAAAGGTGGCTTTTATTGTACTTCTACCATCAACATAATACACTTGCTGACACATAGTTCTAAGTACGTGAAAATCAATTCAATAGTTTCCAAGTGTTTTACATCGCCTGAATCGGCTGCAGTGGTCATGTGTGCATTATAGTAGTGATGTCATCGCCGCAGCCTGCAATTAATCAGTGCGGAGTGCAATGACGGAGAGTGGGTGATAGAGCAGGGGCTGGTGAGCTAATCTCTTTTTGTAACTTTTAACCCTGGGACTAATATAGTCTAGACAAATTATTCCCAGAAGACCTTTGAAGTAATGTTATATCTACTTCTAATTCTACTTTTAAGAATTTTTGATTGGTATTAAAATATTGTGAGTCTCATCATCTGCTTTTATAATTCTTTTCTAGTGTCACATAAAACTGATTCCTATAATAATATATTAGGTATTGTTATTCAATGAATCCCTTTTGAAGTAGTTCCCAGGTGGGGTTCCATTTTAATGTTCATTCGATCCTTAGAAGAGGATACAATATCAGTGGGAATCCCAGGCAATTTCACAATCTCCTTAATAAAAATTTGTGCCACAGTTTTGGCATTCTGTAATGCAGGTAGAGCAATGAAATGAGCCCACTTGCTGAATCTATCCACCACCACTAATATTACTGTGTGACCTGATGACACTGGTAGATCTATGAATAAATCTTCAGGCACCTGACGGACGAGTATGTGGGGTCTTAGAACATGCCCAAGTGCTGCAGGCAGCTACAAAATCCCGAACATCTTGGTGCACACTAGACCACCAAAAATGATGAGTGAGAAGACCTGTGGTGGCTTTTATACCAGGATGTCCTGCCAAGAACGAATTGTGATGTTCACTCAAAATTCTAAGACATAGGTTCACAGGGACAAACAGTTTACCTGAAGGAATGGCAGCAGGGGTGTCCCCCTGAACCTCTATGACCTTCTCCTCCAAATCAGAACATATTGCAGCATCAACTACTCTTTTCTGTAAAAAGGGAACCGGTTTGCGATTTCTACCTCCCCCTGGAAAACAACGAGACAATGCATCCGCCTTAATGTTTTTATCATCCGGACTTTAAGTCACAAAAAAGGTGAATCTGGTAAAAAAAAACAATGACCACCTTGCCTCTTTAGGTGTCAGACGTTTAGCTGATTCCAGATACAAAAGATTTTTGTGATCATTGATGACCATAACCAGATGAACTGCCCCCTCCACAAAATGACACCATTCCTCAAAGGCCAGCTTTATTGCCAAGACCTCCCTATTACCAATGTCCTAATTCTTTTCAGCGAATTACAATTTTTGGGAGAAATATGCACACACATGCCATTTATTTGGAGACAAACCCTGTGACAATACAACTCCAACCCCCATCTATGACACATCTACCTCCACAATGAATGGCTGAGTAACATCAGGCTGTATAAGAATCGGAGCAGATTTAAAACATTTTTTTCAAGGTATCAAACACTTCACAGGCTGGTTTAGACCATTTGGAAAAGTCTATTCCTTTCATGGTCATATCGGTAAGCGGTTTGACTAATACCGAAAAGTCCTTGATGAACTTGCTGTAATAGTTGGCAAAACCCAAAAACCACTGTAAAAACGTTTAAATTTTTAGAATATTCTGAATCCAGTACCACCCTGACTTTCACAGGATCCATACGAAAGCCGGTGGAAGATAATTGATATCCCAGAAAAGGAATCTCTTGAACTGTAAACATACATTTTTTTACTTGACTTAAAGTCTATTTTCCCTGAGTATTTGTAGGACCTGCCTCACATGTACCTGATATGACTCAAGGTCCGGCGAATAAATCAATATGTCGCCCAGATAGACTACCACAAATCTACTTGCCAGATGACAGAAAATATAGTTTACAAAGTGCTGAAACATGGCGGGAGCATTGGTCAGCCCAATTGGCATAACAAGGCTTTCATAGTGCACCCCTGATGTGATAAATAAGTCTTCCACGCATACTCCTCCTTGATATGGATGAGATTATAGGCCCCCCTAAAGTCCAATTTGGAAAACCTCTTACACCCGACGGTCTGACTAAAGTGATCTGGAATGAGAGGGAGAGGTTATGAGTCCTGAACAATGATTCAAATTAGTTCCTAGAAATTCAGGCAGGGCCACAGCCCCACATCTTTTTTCATAACAAATTAAAATCAAGCAGCCACCGGAGATGAGGACTGTTTGATATGTCCCTTAGCCAGTCTCTCTGTAATATAATCTTTCATGGCCTGCCTCTCAGGACCTGAAATGTTATACAACCTGCTCTTAGGCAAATTAGACCCATTAATTAAATTGACTGAGCAATCATAAGGGCGATGAGGTGGTAGTTCTTGACACCCTTGTTACCAAAAACACATCCTTGTAATCAGACAAATACTCCGGTAGAGGCTTGGTAGTTACCATGGATAAACAAGTGCTCATGCAGTTATTTTGACAGTAGTGGCTTCACCTCACTACCTCCCATGCCTGGCAGTCCACCACGGGATTGTGTAATGTCAACCAAGGTAGGCCAAGAACCACTGGGGAGGGTATGCCCTCTAACACATAACACTTGATGGATTTAGGGTGCATGGCTCCTACCTGAAGACATATATATCCTGAACGACCTGAGTGAAATGCCCTTGACTCAGGGGTGCAGAATTTATAGCGATTATTGGAATAGGCCTTGACAACTCATGAGGAATAAGGCCCTGCGTCTGGATGAACTGGGCGTCAACCTGATAAAACACCACATCACTGTCCAAAAAGACAGAAATAGACACCTTTCTACCTTTCAAATGATTTCGGTGGGTAAAAAGAATTGCGACCTACCAATGGCAGAAAAATGTACACCCAGGTTGCTAATGACCCATCTCCCATAAAAAAACACACTCCCCTTTTCTGCTGTCCTGAACTTAAAATCAAAAATGGATTTTCCCTTGTCCCTCACACATGGGTGATGAGAACCCTAGCATATCAATAGGCAATGAATGAAATCAAATTCTTGACTAAAATAATTTTATTTATTATTAAAATAAGGCAAAAATGTACATATATACTAATTAAGATATTAGAAAAATGTGAAAAAAATAACATTTTGCATATGAAAAGATCCCTACGTCACCATGTAAGACATTTGAGTCTAAAATGTAAAGGAAGTTAAAGTTGCTGGTTGGAGGAAGCCCAATAACTTGCTTATCTCTTGTACTAACTGAAAAGCTTATTATTCTTAAACTTTTACCTGAGCGTTTTAATTCTTAACATTTTGGATTTGCTTCCATAGTATTTTCTGTTTGAATTCCTGGAGCCACGTGAGCTTGTGTTTGACAAACTGATAGAGATATCTGTAAGTATTTCTTAACTAAAGATTATTTATCCATTAGACAATTGATTTATATTAAACTTGCAATTCTGTAAATTTAAGTACGGTAATCAATTTTTCTTAAAGTAAATGTTCAAGAACACAAACATATATATACTGTATACAGTGTATACGTGCTCTTCAACATTGAACTCCAACACCAAGAAGGAAAAGACATAGAATTATAGAAATCACAGAATATAAATGTTAATAGACATGTTAATGATATGCAAATTAACTAAAATTTTCAAGACATCTCAATTTACACAGTATCAAGTATGAGCACCACATGCAGAAATATACACATATACTTTGGCATGCTATCGATGAGGCTAATAAAGTCTGTCTGAGGAATGTTCTACCAAGTTGACTGCTCTTGGTCACGTAAATCGTCAAGATCCGCTGCCGGCTGCTGTCTTTGCAATTGACAATCAATAACGTACCAGATGTGCTCAGTGGGAGACAAGTTCAGAGATGCAGCTTTCCATGGTAGCACATTTAAGTCATGCAGGCTGCTAACAGTAGCAAAAACAACATTCTGCCTAGTGTTGTCATGTTGACAAATGCCTCCACGGACACTTTAGAGAAATGGCCGTACTACTGGTTACACTGTAAGAAGACGGATCGGACCGGGGGTTCCTCTTTCACGCCAGGTCCAGAACTGTCGGGGCTGTCTCCCCTGTTGTCCAGGGGAAAGCTTAGAGAATTGGACTGACCTTTGCACTTGCCAACGGGGGGCATGGCTAAGCTAAAAAACAAATTGAGCGCGCGCAGAAGCAGGGAGACTTGGCTGGAAGAGACAGCATGCGACATGGAGAAGGCAGTGTTCTGGCTCCTGAGCACCGCCGCAGCGCAGGCCCGCGCAGCACCACACACACGATCACTCACGGGGACTGTGAACAGAGACCGGTAGAGTGTCCAGCGGCTCCCGCAAAGCAAGGTGCCAAACGCCCCGGGTCCGTGAGTACCACACGCAGACTGCCTAAGTTAGACCGGGGTTACTACCGTGAACTGTATCCTGCTCCCCTGGTCCATATCTGTCAGGGTACGTTGAGCCCCGGCAAGGTCTAGAACTGTGACCCTCTTCTTGTGCTTCATCCCGGATCAAGGACCCTGCGACAGACCTCAGAGGCTCACCGCTGCCGGCGGGCGCTGCGCATCCACTTACACAGGACCATACTGGATCAAGGACCCCGCGACAGACCTCCGAGACTCACCGCTGCCGTCGGGACGCGGCTCATCTTCTTCCCCAGGACCCTACCGGATCCTCTGCTCGTTTACCTTAGCTGGCACCATCTTCTGCCTTGTTGACATTCCAGGCTGGGAGACGTCTGGACCGGATAAGTTATATCTAAAAACTGTTTCTGTTTGCCCTCCTTTTACCTCAATCTGCATACTTAGTACCCCGCATTACTCCTGTTTACTATACATCTCCCTGCTTGGAGTAACTACAGTACTTGTTAAAAGTAAATACGTTAACCCTTGCTCTGCCTCCTGTCCATTACTGCATCCCACAACCTGCTCACACGACCATTAATCCATTCTGTTCTGTAAGTAAAATTGGACATCCCATTCCCAGAATCAAACAGTGTCTGCACAAACTATCAGAAGACGTTTGCATGATCTTGGCCTGCAAGCCAAATGTCCTGCTACACGTGTTACATTGAACTCACGCCACCCCTCTCAAAGGCTAAAGCAAAGCAGCAATGGAGACTGGATTGGATGACAATCCTCTTCAGAGATCAGTCTCACTTTTCTCTTGGATGCAATGATAGCTGGAGAATAGTCTGGAGATCATACGGGCAACACCAAGAAAAAGCCTTCATGAAAAAACATCTTACTAACCCTACTCCTGGAATTATGGTGTGGGGTGACATAATATACGGTAACTGGACTCTTGTAGTCTTCATTCCAAGTATGCTAACAGCTTGGTGATACATTGATTCAATTGTAGAAGCCATTTCTCCAAAAGTATTCCAGTGGACATTTTTCAACACAACAATGCCAGTTGTAGGTATTTCTACCACTGTTTTGGTAAACTCATAATTCAAGATAATATATGTTTGTTTTTTGGGGAGTAACTATATCTTTTTTCTTTGAAGGTTGTTCATGCCAAGAAAATTCCATTTTTCGGTACAGGTCTTGGAACATTTAAAATTGATGCAGGATCTGTTTATAACCAACCAGGTACAGACCTGAATGCTCTTCATACAATTACTAATTATTATTTAGTCTTAATAAAGTCTGAATCTGAATTATATACAGTACAGACCAAAAGTTTGGACACACCTTCTCATTCAAAGATTTTTCTGTATTTTCATGACTATGAAAATTGTAGAATCACACTGAAGGCATCAAAACTATGAATTAACACATGTGGAATTATACATTACACTTTACAAAAAAGTGTGAAACAACTGAAAATATGTCTTAAATTCTAGGTTCTTCAAAGTAGCCACCTTTTGCTTTAATTACTGCTTTGCATGCAGAAAAGGTGAACGGATGGACTCTACATGCCTGGTTCCCACCGTGAAGCATGGAGGAGGTGGTGTGATGGTGTGGGGGTGCTTTGCTGGTGACACTGTTGGGGATTTATTCAAAATTGAAACGGTGAGCGGTCCAGCTCACCCCAAACCATCTCGATTGGGTTCAGGTCTGGTGACTGTGGAGGCCAGGTCATCTGGCGTAGCACCCCATCATTCTCCCTCTTGGTCAAATAGCCCTTACACAGTCTGGAGGTGTGTTTGGGGTCATTGTCCTGTTGAAAAATAAATGATGGTCCAACTAAACACAAACCGGATGGAATAGCATGCTGCTGCAAGATGCTGTGGTAGCCATGCTGGTTCAGTATGCCTTCAATTTTGAATAAATCCCCAACAGTGTCACCAGCAAAGCACCCCCACACCATCACACCTCCTCCTCCATGTTTCATGGTGGGAACTAGGCATGTAGAGTCCATCCGTTCACTTTTTCTGCGAGCAAAGCAGTTATCAAAGCAAAAGGTGGCTACTTTGAAGAACCTAGAATATAAGACTTATTTTCAGTTGTTTCACACTTTTTTGCAAAGTGTATTGTATAATTCCACATGTGTTACTTCATAGTTTTGATGCCTTTAGTGTGATTCTACAATTTTGATAGTCATGAAAATACAGAAAAATCTTTGAATAAGAAGGTGTGTCCAAACTTTTGGTCTGTACTGTATATTGTTGGAACCCAATGTTAATTAACCTAAAATGTAATTTTACTCCTATGGAATTTGGCTGGAATCTTTATGTCAAAGTATAGTCAGTATTTGGGGATTACTGAATGCAAAGTGTAGCAAGTTTGTAAGATTAGCAAATAGTTTATTTTTCTAATAAAAACAACAAACCACATACCAATAAGCTGTTTTAACAAAAATAACATTATCAGAAATAACATAGTGTCCAGGAGGCACACTACGTGAACAAAAGTATTGGGACACCTTTCTTAACCCCTTCACCCGGAAGCCTGTTTTCACCTTCCTTTTCAATTCTGACCACTGTTAAATTATGAGGTCATAACTCTGGAATTCTTCAATGGATCCCATTGATTCTGATTCTGTTTTTTTTCATGACATATTGTTCTTCATGATAGTGGTAAAATTTCTTTGCTATGACTTATGTTTATTTGTTAAAAAAATGAGAAATTTGGCAAAAATTTGGGAAATTTTGCAATTTTCAAACTTTTATGGCCTTAAATAAGAGAGTCATGTCACACAAAATAGTAAAAAAATAACATTTCTCACATGTCTACTTTACATCAGCACAATTTTTGAAACATAATTTTTTTTAGTTAGGAAGTTACAAGGGTTAAAATTTGACCAGCGATTCCTCACTTTTACAACAAAATATTTTTTTTAAGGAACACATCACATTTGAAGAGAATTTGAAGGGCAGAAAATACCCAAAAGTCACACCAATCTAAAAACTGCACCCCTCAAGGTACTCAAAACCACATTCAAGAAGTTTATTAACCCTTCTGGTGCTTCACAGGAATTAATGGAATGTGGAAGGAAAAAATAAACATTTTGTCACGGGTGTGTCGCCACGAAGATCGTCACGATTACACAGCCTGACTTCTCGCAGCTGAGTTTTTGGTGCTTTGTGTTTTTCGGCAGTGAGGGAGTTAATTCTCTCTCTCTGTGCTAGATGAGGCCCAGCCTCGCCCAGCTGCAGTCAATGCTGCAGTAGTGGGACTCCTTCAAATACCTGCCGGTCTGTTAGGGAAGTTGTCGGTGAAAGCATTCCTTGCAGACAAACAGAGCGGCTCGTGGTATTTTGGAGTTTGGAGTGAAGTGTACTTGGTGAGGTTTTTTCCCTTCCTCGCTTTATCATTTATCTCCTTACCCGTTGGTGTTCCCTCTGTTGTTGTGGTGTGAGTTTTTGTATGCAAGGTGGTTTTTGGTTTTCCCCTTGTACTGTCTCGTTCGTCTAGTACTGTGTGTTGGCTTATATTATCCTGTCCCCTGTTGTTGTGATCGGGGTCCTTCTCAGGACTAGATTACTGAGGTTCAGGGATCCTCAGGAGGTAGGGGTTACGCTGGCGGCCTGGACCTCTGTACCTTTAACAGTACCTCCAGGTAGAGGGATTAGTCAGGGCCCCAGCTTAGGGTCAGCTTAGGCCCCTGACCTCCTGTACGCAGAGACAGTGTGACACATTTATCTTTTTTTCACAAAAATTTTTCCTTTAGACCCAATTTTTTTACTTTCAAAATGGCAACAGGAGAAAATGGACCATACAATTTGTTTTGCAATTTCTCCTGAGCATGCCGATAGCCAATCTGTGGAGGAAAACTACTGTTTGGGCACACGGCAGGGCTCAGAAGGGAAGAATGCCATTTGACTTTTTAAATTTAAAATTTACTGGAATAATTAGCAGACCCCATGTCACGTTTGGAGAGCCCCTGGTGTGCCTAAACAGTAAAAAAAACACAATTGACACCATTTTGGAAACTAGATCCCTCAGGGAACTTATTTAAATATTTTTAACGTTGAGCTGTGAAAATAAAAAATCAAATTTTTCCCACAAAAATGTTTTTTAGCCCGAAATTTTGTATTTTCACAAGGGTAACAGGAGAAAATGGACCCCAAAATTTGCTGTGCAATTTCTCTTGAGTTTACCGATACCCCATATGTGGTCGAAAACTACTTTTGAGGCCCAATGCAAACCTCAGAAGGAAAGGAGCACCATATTACAGTGCAGATTTTGCTGCACTGTTTTGAGGGTGCCATGTCACATTGGTAGAGCACCTGAGGTGCCAGAAGAGCAGAACCCCCCATAAGTGACCCCATTTTACAAACTAAATCTCGCAATTAATTAATCGAGGGGTGCAGTGATCATATTGACACGACAGCACAGGTGTCCATTGGGCTGTGAAGAAAAATAATTTACATTTTTACCACCAAGATTGTATGTTAGCCACAAATTTTACATTTTCATACTAGGAAATGGTAAAAATAGCAAAAAAAATTGTACCACACTTTCTCCTAAATGTAGAAATACCACATATGTAGCTGTACAGTTCTGATTTGCTGTACGGAGAGACTCTGGAGTGACGGAGCGCTATTTGTCTCCTGGAGCGCAGATTTTGCTACAACAGTTTCCAGACTCCATATACAGAGCCCCTAAGTGCTTGGATAGCAGAATCCCCCCTCAAGTAATCCCATTTTGGAAAGTGTACCCTTTTGGGAATTTATCTACAGATGTAGTGAAGATTTTGACTACATGGGTGTTTTCCAGAAACAAGCAGCAGTGGATGCTGCTGAGTGAAAATTGCAAACTGCCATTGTAGTGACCAGTACCTTATAGTGACCAGTACGTTATGCCTAGCTCATACTTCTGGAGACACGCACCCGTAAATTAGGCAGGTTCTCATCACTGCAGAAATGCCATGTGGGTGCTAAATGTGGTTTAGGCACACTGGGGCTCAGAAGAGAAGGGGGGTATTTGGATTTCGGAGCGCAAAAATTGCTGAATTTCTTTTGAGGGGCAAGGAGTCATTTTATTTTACCAGAGCTTTTGTGCTACCAGTAACGTGGAAGTCCCCTATATTTCCGTTAACAGATGACGGACCTGAGTGGAGACTTGCTTTTTTTGTGGATTGAGTTAAATCTTTTATTGGGAACATTTTACATAACAATTAGGATAACATTTATTCGGCGTTTTACAGTGAGCACTTACTTTGGGGCTTCCATCTAAATCTCCTAGTGACATGACAGATGAAACCTCCGAGGGATCCATTCACTATAATGAGGCATCAGAGTTACTCTGGCCTCTGTCTGGCCTCTGTTCAGTGTTGTCCTTCTTTTCAGAAGTGCACAAAACTGTGGTAGGCTGCGCTTTTATGCACGCCTAAAAAGTCGTACACCGCCGGAAAACAACTCCTCCATCTGCCTCATTATAGGGAATCTTCCACCAGAGGTTCCATCTGAATCCCGTATTTCAGAGATTTACATGGAAACCCAGGTGTGAGCGCTCAGCGTAGAGCGCAGGATACATGTGTGCCGAGCCTTAGTGCGATCTTTGGGAGGCAGAATGATAAAAATAAACGGCAGGTGAATAATTGGTATTATTTATTTTTTACACCATTCATCGTGCAGTATAAGTGATTAGACGACCTTGTCCTTCTAGTCGCTGCAATTACAGAGATGTAAAAATTATATTGGATTTTTATGTTTGGCTGCTGTCACACACTGAAAGAAGCTTTTTATTGCAAAAACTAGTTTTTGCATCCCCTCATATTTAGACAGCTATAATTTTTCAATATCTCAGCCGACAGAGTCTTGTGAGGGCTTGTTTTTTACAGGAAGAGTTGACGTTTTTATTGGTACCATTTTTGGGCACATGACATTATTTGATTGCTTTCTATTCCGAGTTTTGGGAAGTAGAATCAACAATAACCAGCAATTAAGGAATTGTTTGTTTTTTTATATACCGTTCCACGTATGTTAAAATTGGTAAGGCAGCTTTATTCTTTGAGTCAGTACAATTGCAGCAATGCCCCATTTATATCTTTTTTATGTTTTGGAGCATTTACACAATAAAAACTATTTTATAGAAAAAATAATTTTTCCATCGCTCTATTCTGAGAGCTATAACTTTTTTATTTTTCTGCTGATGGAGCTATATGATGGCTTGTGTTTTGTGGGACAAAATGGCGTTTTCAGCAGTACAATATTTATTTACAAAAAAAGTGAACCTGCTTCCAAAAAATTCCAAAATGTATTTGTTCACAGATAAAAACAGTATGAGACAGGACATACTGTAGTTCACATGGTCAAGTGTAGCAGCTACTCGCTTCAAACACGCTAGGTGCTACACTTGAACATAAATTTTGGAATTTTTTGGGAGCTGGCTCACTTTTTTTTTGATTTGTTGCACATGAAACTACATGGATTCCATGCTTCCTCACACCATATGCTGCAGCAGGTGAGCTGTTCTTTTCTTCTTTACAATTTTTATTTACATTTGTCTTTTTGATCTCGTTTTATTGCATTTTTTGTTCGGCAGTATGATGATAAAGCATTGTTTTTGCCTCGTTTTTTTATTTTTATTTTTTTATGGTGTTCACTGAAGGGTTAACTAGTAAGACAATTTTATAGAACAGGTTGTTGTGGATGTGGCGATATCAAATATATGTACTTTTTTTGGTTATTTTTTAACATAAATGTATTTATTGCATTAATATTTTTTTCTTTCGTTTTGTTCTTTATTTGGGGATTTTTTTTAAATCTCGCTGATGAGAGGCTTCCGTTATAATAAATGTTCAAAAATGTCTACATTTCTGGGTTTTTTTCAGTCAAGATGGGGTCAGAGTGTACATTAATGAGAACAAAATGAACTTTTTTGATTTACCAAATGGCTGCAATGAAACAAAGATTGAAAAATTTAAAGGGGTCCGAATACTTTCCGTACCCACTGTACATGAAAAGATAAATAAAGTCCTGGTACTGCTATACAGTTGGTTATCTCTTTTACTCCAGCTTCTGGCTTCCAGGTTCCAGGAAACACCACAGAGTCACCCCACTAAACAGCAAAGCATCCATCACATCAGCAGCACAGTTCACACAGGGCAACGTTTCCTGTACCTTCCCTGCCTTATGGGCAGACTCTATTCTCTCTGCGCTTTCCTTTCCTCTGCCATCCGGTCAGTCCCTTTGGACAGTTCATGTCCCACCTGTACCTTCGGCATCACCAGCTCCCTGTCAGTCCCTTGTCCTGACGCATCCTTGGGACTGTGGTGGACTCTTATTTATTTGTTACAGGTACATTCTCTTGCACTTGTCACTTTTATACTTATGCACTGCGGCTGAATAATCCCATATTGAGGGACACACTGTTGCACTTTATGTTATTTATTCTTTCAGCCATCGCAATATTACATGTATGAGTCCACCTAAATCATGTCTATTCTTCTATTGTGACCTATTAGCAGTTATTTACCTTATTTATTTCTTTTTCTTTTTGTGACAGCACTAGGCACTTTACATTAATATTACCATTATGGTATATAGACTCATATTTTGAATTATTACATGCATGTTTGCACTTTGTGCTTTGTCATATTCAGTTTTTTTCATCATTATTAATTTTTGCTGCTATCATTATTTCATCATATACATTTTTTTGTCCCAACGTGATGTACGGTATCCTCTTTTTTTACCTCTGTATATTTGTATCCACCCCCCCCAAATAATTTTGAATGATTAATAAAAACATATTTGTATTTAATTGCATTGTAAAGTTGTTTTTTGTCTCTTTTTTTCGTTTGAATTTCAATATTTTTGCACAACCCCTGTTGCCCAAAAAATGCACAGTGTTCAACTAAGATTTGGGATTATTACTCTTCCAGGTTATAAATAGATATTGGCACAATTTCATTTTGATACCTTGCTTTTAAATTAACCAGGGTAGTGTTATAAACAATAATACAGACAATACACTATCCTCCTTTCACACAATGATTTGGTCTCTACATAGATCATTTTAAAATGTCTAAATAAAGGTTATATTTTAATGGAATTCTTTGTTGCTCTATAGTCCTTGTTTAATGGTGAGACTTACCTACTATTTTGGCAGTTTGTTGCTTTGGTTATATGACATAAGACAGTAGAAGTGTACAATGCCAAGATGAGATAAGTGTCTCCTTATGTTTATCTGTAATGACCTGTGGCAGACCATGTAGCTGATGTGGGGCCCTTAAGGTACTGCCACACTTAGCGATCTGGTTAGCGATCTCGATAACGACGCAAGCTAATGAGATCGTGGTGTGATCTCTTTTAGGTCGCTAGTAGCTGCCAAACAGGAGATCTCATAAACGACTCATCAGCGGTCAGCGATCTCTTTAACGACTTTGGCGGTCGTTAGGATCTGTCATTAGCATGTACTGAGCGCTTCTGATTCATAGGAATTTCCAGCATCGTTCCTGCTCTCTGCGTCCTGCTAGCCTGCTTTGCAACTGCTGCGATCAACTCTGTGACGCAAAAGAGAACTTACAGATATTGCGATCCACTCCGTGACGCTAAAAACAGTCATATGCGTCACAAAAGAGGTCGCTCGTCGTTCGCAAAAGGTGCCAAACACAGCGATATAGGCTCACCAGCGGGACGCCAGCGATCAAAAAACGGTCCAGAACGCTAGTGAACGATCAGCGAAATCACAGCAGGGGCCACATCGTTGCTACATGCCACACACAACGAGGTCGCTAACGAGATCGCTAAATAGTGACGTTTTAGTGATCTCGTTAGCGATCTCGTTAGCGATCGTGTTTAGTGTGGCATACCCTTTAGAAAGAAGAAGATATTCCTGGCTTATCCTATTCATTTCATACTGTGTGGTGAATATGTAAGGTGGACAAGCGAGGTAGTCATAGGCGAGCTGGTGCCTATGGTCGCTCTAGCACCCTACAGACAAAACGTATCCCAGTCTCAGTATGCTGCTGTGTGTGGGGTGCATCACACTTATTGTGGCCTATAGGCCTCCACTAGCTCTAGGGTTTAATCTTCCAGAACCTTCGCAGCACACAATCCAGGAGACACTGAATTCATTAAAACAGTCAAACTTTTATTGTGCAGCTTTCGGTCATCACAATCAGGCATATAGGATAAGGTCCAATGGGTTACAGTCTTTCCCAGAGTTACCAGACTTTATTTCAGCCCCAGTTCTTGGTATGGGTAGAACATCCCTCTTGCTAACTCCTCAAGAACTAGGAATTTTTCTCCACCACAAGCAGTGCACCCAGATTCCATCACCTCCCGCCTCTGAAAGTTTGAGTCCATCTTTCCCTGCAGCTCCACAGGCTCAGTGCACCCAAAGGCCCTGATCTCCATCTCGAGTTTACTAGGTTGACAGTCGGAAGGGTTCTTTGGCAATCCACTGGCTCAAGCTGTCCCTAGCAGCATATCGCCTGTGACCGATGCTGTGTCACGCTGTATAGCAGATATATATATATATGTGATGACAGTAATCTATATCAAAAGGGCAACATACAATATAACATGCGCATAGATATATGATAACATAGAATTACCTGACAGAAAGTCCAGTGGGTCAATACGGAATCCGTTATACGCTGTCTCCGGCTAGAGGGTGACCGGGTCTATGCTGACCCTAAACTGGGGTCCTAACTAATCCCTCTACCTGGAGGTACTGTTAAAGGTACAGAGGTCCAGGCCACCAGCGTAAACCCTGTCTCCTATCAATCCCTGCCAACTGTAATCTAGTCCTAAGAAGGACCCTGATTACCACCAAAGGGAATGAACAGGTAACGGTTAATGAACAGAAAGACATACAAGAAAGACAAGAAATAAAGTAAATAAAGTCTTACATACAACACTCACACACAGTAGGAACACCTAAGGTCTCAGAGATAAACTATAAGCTATAAGAGTAAAAACAACTAAGGAGCTCTTAGCTTAAGTATTCTCAGAACCGATCCAGTCTGCTAGACTACATGAATGCTTTCACCGGCATCTAACACACAGACTGGCAGGTATATGAAGGAATCTAATTAGAACATAATCAAAAGCAGCCGGGCGAGGCTGGACCTAGTCTTAGCAAAGAGCTAGGTAAAATTAACTCCCTCATTACCAAACACAAAGAAACAGCAACTCAGCTGTGAGAAGTCAGAGTGTGTAATCGCGACGATCCTTGTGACGATACACCCATGACAGTACCCCCCCCTCTACGAGGGGACTCCGGACCCTCAGGGCCAGGTCTGCCCGGGTGAGTTGTGTGAAAGGTCCGAACCAATCGATCTGCGTTAACATCAGACGCAGGGACCCACGTCCTCTCCACAGGACCATACCCCCTCCAATGAACCAAGTACTGAAGGGATCGGCGACTGAGACGTGAGTCAATGATTTTCGACCCATGAAATTCCACGTTATCATTGACCACCACTGAAGGCGGAGGTAGAGGTGACGGTACGACTGGTGCCACATACTTTTTAAGTAATGACTTGTGAAACACATTATGAATTTTAAATGTAGGAGGGAGGTCCAGACGAAATGCCACAGGATTAATTATGGAACTGATCCTGTACGGCCCGATGAATCTGGGACCCAACCTCCAGGAGGAAACTTTAAGTTTTATATTCCTGGTAGACAACCAAACTAGATCGTTCACCTTCAGATCTAGACCAGAAACTCTCCCCCTATCAGCCATCCGTTTGTAACGGTTCCCCGTAACCTTCAGTCTTAACCGATCTGGAACTATCAGTCTCCCTGGAAGTCCCACCGGGGCGTCCCCCTGAGCCCACAATACCTCCCCCTCAAGCTCAGAGCATACAGCTGACACTACAACTCCCTCCTGAGGAATAGGAACCGGATCATCCGTCTTCCCGGCCCCTGGGAAAGTACGAGATAAGGCATCAGGAAGCAACTTTATTGAGCAGTCATATGCGCGATGAGGAGGTAACTCTTTACACCCCTCCTCTGAGAACATCTCCCCAAAGTCCTCCAGAAAAGGAGACAAAGTCCTAGGCACAACCGCACCGATGACCGTGCTCATGCAGTTATTCCTGCAAAATTCACCACACTGGCTTATCTTTCCAGATTGCCAATCAATCACTGGGTTATGTTTAGCCAACCAAGGAAGTCCCAACACAATAGGAGTAGGTAGACCCTCCAACACATAACAAGACAATTGCTCTTTATGTCTTGCCCCTACTCGAAGATCTATGTTATGAACAGCTTGTACCAAGCTACCTTGACCGAGAGGTCTAGAATCAATAGAGACTATAGGGACCGGTTTGGCCAATACACTCAGTTGCATACCATGCACCTGGGCAAACCGAGCGTCCACCAGATTAGCCCCGGACCCACTATCAAGAAAAACAGAAATCCTCTCAGTTCTAGTACCAATCACCACCTCCGCAGGCACGAGAAACTGAGAGGGATTTGGGGACGAAATACACACTCCCAGGTTAACTCCTTTGCTCAAAGAGGCCCGGGATGGACACCCCCCAACAAAATGTCCCTCTCTCCCGCAAAAGAAACACCTTCTAGTCTTGCGGTGCACCGCCAATTCCTTCCTACAAAAAGATGTCCCTCCCAACTGCATGGGTTCCTCAGAACAGACCAGGGGAACCTCAGTATAAGGGACTTTAGTAGTAGGTGGAGTCATCACGGGAGGCGGAGTTACCTCGCGTCTTCCCCGAATTCGTCTATCAATGCGAATAGCGAGGGCCATAGCAGCCTCCAGTGATGGAGGAAATCATACTGAGCCAACACATCCTTTAATTTGTCAGACAACCCTTGACAAAACTGGCTCCTAAGAGCTGGGTCATTCCACTGAGTATCTGTTGCCCATCTACGGAACTCAGAAGAATATTCCTCCGCTGGACGATTTCCTTGCCGTATTTTACGTAACTTTGTTTCAGCAAGGGAAACACGATCCGGATCATCATATACCAGACCCAGGGCAGTAAAAAATCGATCCACTGACTGGAGATCTGGGGAGCCTGGAGGAATAGAGAACGCCCAAGATTGAGGGTCCCCTTGTAAGAGCGAGATAACAATTCCCACCCTCTGCTCTTCACTCCCAGATGACCGAGGCCGCAGCCGAAAGTACAATTTACATGCCTCCCGGAAAGTAAAAAATTTGTCCCGCCCACCAGTGAACCTGTCCGGGAGATCAACCTTAGGTTCAGATCTGGTTTGCTCCGGGGGGAACAAAACCTTGGACTTAATGTCTGCAAACTCCATGGACAACCCCTGCAACTGCCGGGCCAGCTGGACTACTGGATCCATGACAGCTGGAGAGAATCTTTTGTATGGCCGGTGAAAATGTCACGCTGTATAGCAGATATATATATATGTGATGACAGTAATCTATATCAAAAGGGCAACATACAATATAACATGCGCATAGATATATGATAACATAGAATTACCTGACAGAAAGTCCAGTGGGTCAATACGGAATCCGTTATACGCTGTCTCCGGCTAGAGGGTGACCGGGGTCTATGCTGACCCTAAACTGGGGTCCTAACTAATCCCTCTACCTGGAGGTACTGTTAAAGGTACAGAGGTCCAGGCCACCAGCGTAAACCCTGTCTCCTATCAATCCCTGCCAACTGTAATCTAGTCCTAAGAAGGACCCTGATTACCACCAAAGGGAATGAACAGGTAACGGTTAATGAACAGAAAGACATACAAGAAAGACAAGAAATAAAGTAAATAAAGTCTTACATACAACACTCACACACAGTAGGAACACCTAAGGTCTCAGAGATAAACTATAAGCTATAAGAGTAAAAACAACAAGGAGCTCTTAGCTTAAGTATTCTCAGAACCGATCCAGTCTGCTAGACTACATGAATGCTTTCACCGGCATCTAACACACAGACTGGCAGGTATATGAAGGAATCTAATTAGAACATAATCAAAAGCAGCCGGGCGAGGCTGGACCTAGTCTTAGCAAAGAGCTAGGTAAAATTAACTCCCTCATTACCAAACACAAAGAAACAGCAACTCAGCTGTGAGAAGTCAGAGTGTGTAATCGCGACAATCCTTGTGACGATACACCCATGACATGCTGTCACTTCATCACCTATTCTCTAACTGAACTCGACACTTCCTGAACCGGGCACTAACTCTCAGCTCCCCCCTAATCTGGGCCAGCCGTTACAGGTAACCCTGTGTAGACTAAACTGCAGCCCCAGAGTGTTTTACCTTTAGATAACATACATCAATAGAGAATACATTTCACCACATTTAACCACTTGGCATGTCAAAGAGTAGAACATCACCTCTACTACTCCTACAAACACCTGTGCAGATGTTCCCAGGACCTGTACACTTAGCAATTCAGTGGGTGAAAAATTAGCCCAAAGGTCAAGGAAAGAGCTTAGATATGGAATAAGACTGCTCTGTTTTCAGTGCTAGGATTTACTGCGAAGCCCAGTTTGATCGTTGCTTGCTACCTCTCCTACAATCGTCCATTTTCACTGGCAGACACAGTCACAGATCACTTCTGTAGTCTTGTCATTTCTAGCACTCACTCAGCATAAATTGACAGGTGTCCTTTAAGAATTGACCTAAATTATAGCATTTCCTTCTTACTTGAAAGCTTTCCTTTTAACAGTACAACTTCTTAATGTTTTTTTTGTTCCTCCAAGATCACAGATTTCTGCAGAAATGGGCAGTTATTACAGATCCAAAGGACACCCGAGCAGGCATAAAAGGTTTTGTAAAATGCAACTTGTCTGTAGTTACAAGGGGAATCCCATGATGGCACCTCCATCTACTAGCAGCCAGAATGATGATGTGGAAAAGTAAGTGTCATTTATAGATACCTCATTAACCATAAGAAACCATCTTAGACTACTACAGTAACTATGTAAGATTTTCTATTGCTTGTAAGAACAAATTTTGTCTAGTTTAGTTCAATAGTAACTCTAAAATGTCTCTCTAGCATCATAGAATCATAGAATAGTAGAGTTGGAAGGGACCTCCTGGGCCATCTGGTCCAACCCCCTGCTCAAAGCAGGATTCTCTAAATCATCCCAGACAGATGTCTGTCCAGCCTCTGTTTGAAGACTTCCATTGAAGGAGAACTCACCACCTCTCGTGGCAGCCTGTTCCACTCATTGATCACCCTAACTGTCAAAAAGTTTTTTCTAATATCTAATCTGTGTCTCCTCCCATTCAGTTTCATCCCATTGCTTCTAGTCTTTCCTTGTGCAAATGAGAATAAAGATGATCCTTCTACAATGTGACAGCCCTTGAGATATTTGTAGACAGCTATTAAGTCTCCTCTCAGTCTTCCTTTCTGCAAGCTAAACATTCCCAAATCCTGCAACCGTTCCTCATAGGACATGGTTTGCAGACCGGTCACCATTCTGGTGGCTCTTCTCTGAACTTGCTCCAGTTTGTTGATGTCTTTTGATGACATATCCAATAATTTTGTGGAGAGTGAATGGTTAACTATAAATCTGTCAAATATGTTAATAAGTATATGATAATTATATTTTTGAGTGTATCAAACATCAAGTAATTTACATTTAATTTTCATGAGTTAAACTTATGTCTAAGGTTTTCTTTAGGGATGTTGCACTGAAGGCTTTTAAGGTTTGATCAGTGGAGTTCCACCCTTATGACTCCAATGGGTCAGAAGAAGGAAGCACTCTTTTCTGTGATGTTGCATTGAATGCTTTTCCTTACTTCGTACATGTTATCAAAGTTCATGTAACGTTCGTGGTCCGAGGAGAGCCTGTAGGGGCATGACTAGATGAACACCTGACTCTTTGCTAGAGACCCTGATTGTGGAGTTAGACTTGGCTCCCGATGGATGCCAGGTGCTACTCCAGGGCAGGCCTCAGACACACGGCAACTGCCCCAAAGGGGCAGAAAAATGGAACTGCCAAGAATGGACAGACTTGTCAAGTACTGACAGGCATGGCAGGAATACTGGAAGACAAGACAGGTGCAGGCAGGTACAGCTGTTATGCAAACTGACACAGCAGGTGCAGCAAAGTACAGCTAGAAGGCAAAAGCAGGAACGAGCAAAGCAAGCAAATACAGGCAGGTACTAGCGGGAACTGGCGGGTACACACAGACAAGGACCTTGCAAGTGTGCTGACTAACTGACTAAACATGTTGCTCAGGCACCTCTTATCAAGTGGAGGTGCCTTAAATAATAAGTGTCTCCCAGTCATTGGCGGGGACACTTTGGGATGGCACTCACTGTCCATTTTAGATGGAGGTAGCTCGCGCGCGCCCTAAGCACAGTGTCCTGGGATATGTGAGCCGTGCGCAGACCCCAGGCAGCAGCCAAAGGAGCAGAAAGTGCAGAGCGGGGGCCATGGTGGTGTGTGAGTCAGCATCCCTGCCGGGACAGGGAGGAAGTGTGCAGAGACGCTGGTGCTACAGTTTCATTGATGGGGAACCACCCTCATGAACTCTATGGGCCAGTAGAAGGAAGAGAATGGTACTCCCTTTCTGGGATCATTCATTGAAAGCTTATTCTTAGAATATGTTATTGCTGGGAATCCACTCCCATGGGCCAGAAGAAGAAATAGACCGTGACATTTCCTTTTGCAGCTCCTTCACAGTCCCTGACATAATGCTGTCTATTCTTGTGTAACTTGTACAAACATTGTACTTGCATTTTTTCCACTAGGAATTTGCTGCTTCCCAAAAGAATTCCAGCAGAAAGGCCTTGGTCAAGATTAAGTGTTAAAATCTACAAGGCGGAAGGACTGCCCAGTATGAATGAAGGCATTATGGGAAGCTTCTCTAAAATGATGGAGATAAAAAAGTGTTCATTGATCCCTATGTCCAAGTTATTTTTTCTGGACAGCAGGTATATAAACGTTACATTTATGATGACTAATCTTAATATATCTTGATACAGAACACATTTTGGGTTTGACTATTGTCAATGGACCATAGAGTGTCACCATCTGAAAAATTACATTCAATTCTAATCTTTAACCAGTATTTTTTTTGTTTTACATTTTAGGGAGAGACCTCTGTAGAAAGTGACACCAATGAACCAGAATGGAATGAGCAAATCAGTTTCATTGAGCTTTTCCCACCTCTTGTACGTAAAATAAAGATTCAGGTCCTAGATGATGCCCATATTGGAGATGTTGCTTTGGCCACTCATTATATTGATCTTCAGCAAATATCAGACCCAAGCAAAAATGGTGAGACTGGGAAAATCTGTGAAATGTAACTTACATAAAATGTATATACAATAATTTCATGTAGGTTTGTTGCTTAGTTATTGCCAAAAGTTAGTTTTGTACATGGCCACAGGACTATGGTAATGCATTTTTGGCAGGACATAATGCGCCACTTTAGAAAGTGTTGTAAAATGAAAAAAAGAATAATGAGTAAAGTGGCTAGTTTCAAATAGAGAATGACTTTGTTGCCTATAATTTTGCATGGTATATTTGATTGTTGCCCAGTAGCAAAAAATTAATGATTTAAAGTTAAGTATTTCTAAACTGTATGACAAGAATGACAATATAAGAATTATAGATTTTTTTTCAATATTGTTAAGTATGAGCAATTTTTGATCATAGAAATCTAATTCTAGAGTTCTCGATGATCATCCAACCATTTTAAGGGTATCTGTCACCCAGTTTTTGCAACCTCATCTGAGAGCAGCATAATGTAGGGGCAGAGAGCCTGATTCCAGTGATGTATCACTTATTGGGCTGCTTTCTGCAGTTTTGATAAAGTCACTGTTTAGCCTGCTGCAGAAATACAAGTTGTCTAAATACTGAGCTCTGTATAACCCCGCCCACACCACTGATTGGCTGCTTTCTATATACACTGTGCATAGGCAGAAAGCTGCCATTCAGTGTTGGGGCATTGTTACACAAAGCTCATGAATATGGAGGACTACATGGCAGCAGATTTACTAGCCCTCTAGTGATAATCTCCCGATGATAAACTGTGATTTTATCAAAACTACAGCAAGCAACCCAGTATGTCACAAATCACTGGAATCAGAATCTCTGTTATCACATCATGCTGGTCTCAGATTAGGTCAAAAACCTGCTAATAGATTCCCCTTAGGCCCCTGATATTGAAGAGCTGCAGGTTCTTGGGCCAGACGACCACTGATCAAATACTGAGGAAATTGCATCAATTTGCTAATACTGGAAAGCCCTTTTAAATCATCATAATGTCTGACACTGTCTAAATAAAACAAAATTACATTCCATTTCCTAACATTTGTAATTAACTATTACATATCTGCCTCACAAACGTAGATATTAAATCTACAATTTGTTCTTTTTAGCTGGCTTTAACCCAACATTTGGCCCCGCTTGGGTGAACCTTTACGGCTCTCCACAAAATTACACCTTGAGAGACGTTCACAAGGATTTGAATGAAGGTCTTGGTGAGGGAATATTCTATCGAGGTCGTATTCTCATGGCTGTGTCTCTAGAGATTTTTACCAACAACAATATCCAGGAAAAGAAACCACTTCAAGCTCTTAAAAATGCATTCAGTAAGCTGAAAATGAAAAAGAAAAGCAAAAAGTTAAAGGAAAAAGAGAAAGAAAGTGTGGCTGCTGAGAGCGCTGAAGGAGGAGAAGAGGAAGAGAACAAAGAGCAGCCTAATGTAGTCAAAGTAGAAGTGGATGATATCCTTCCCCTGCCAGAGGTACGTGACCGGACAAAGCTCAAATTTTAGGTCTTTCAAGATTCATCTTGATAGAGCACCTGAAAGGCTTAATGCTACTTCTGCGCTAAGATTTGATGTCTGATCATCAACTCATCGAACATAATGGTTCTGTCTAAATTTTTCCTGTCCATTGTTCTGTAGAATGCACTGGGTGTTAAGGAAGAATTCCTTCTGTTTGGAGTACTATTCGAAGTGACAATGATTGACCCAACTATTGGGAATAAACCTGTGAAATTTGAAATTTCCATAGGTAAGTCTTTAGGCTGTTGCCAATACTCCGGCATTTTTTAAATTCAATTTAAAGAAATTCATAGAAGTTGATAAAACATAGTTTGTGTTGTTGTTCTAAAGATACAGTAGAGCAACTCTACTAGACGAAATGTTCAGATTCACCATTATGTAACTGTGTCCGTTAGGGTTAGATGATGTTAGAGAAAGCTGCTAAACCAATCTAATAGCCTCTAACCGGAAGATAGAGTTTTTAAAGAGTTTTCACTACTATTATATTGATGACCTATCCTAGGTCATAGGTATCAGAACAGAGTGGGGTCAAACACCACCAGTAGGTCCAGCAGTGGCTAGATGTAAACGGTATATGGAGGAGAACAGCACAGCTCCACACACACTGATGGTTCCTGAAATGTAACGCAGATCAGATCATTATTAAAATAGGAGCTAATCTGCGGTACCCTGATTATGCTCTGTTTGCATCCGGTAACTACAAGAGCTGGTGGCAAATGATAGGAAGGGAAGGAGTGCCAGGTCACCTCAACTGATCTGATATTGATTACCTATCCTGAGAATAGGCCATCTCTATTATAGTAGGGTTGGAAAACCCTTTTACTTCTGTGGTTGACCCTTAAATTCATGCTGGCATACCACCCAGCAGTTTATAATAATATGTACACCAGGGCCGGACTGGCCATCTGGCAAATACCATAAGGGCCTGTCTGGTTGTAAGGTGCCTTGTCTGCTACGTTGTTAGCAGAATCGGTGTTCTCAAGACACCCATACTGTTAAGAGTTGTGACGGAGCACAAAGTCGCTGACTCCTTCACTTACCCCAGTAGGCCTCATTTGAAATATTGGTCTTGTAGTAAATTTTGCTTTCCTCGATCCAGGGAAATATTAGTAGTAATATGTCCCATCTGGTGCTTGGGGACCGGGACAGCATGGGCTTGTGTGATTTCAAATGCCAGGGCTGAATTTCAGCCTTAGTCCATACCTGCATGTACCTAATGTACCTATAGTATTATCAGATGTCTACCATCAGTACAGTTTCTTTTAACATATTATTTTATTATGTCTACCTAATTCATTTTTCTACTCCTACTGTACAGGAAACTATGGAAAAACAGCAGAAATAATCACAAAACCATCTAAAAAGAAAGGTGATGCAGTCCCGGAAGAGCGTCAGGGTCTGCTTGACGCAGGTTCAGAAGATGAACTTGAGGATGACCCAGTTACTAATGAGCAAAGTTTCAAGTCGTTATCTCCTCCTAAGAAGCCAGAACGTACAGAACCAGACGAGTAATATAAGCAGTGTCTTAACGTCCCTGATAAAAAAGTATAGGGTGTAAAAGTTCAACATGTCCAATCCTTTACCCCCAACATCACCTGTTCTGGAGGGTTGGCCGGTGCTGATCCACATAAGATAGTCGTCCAATCTCTCACAAATTAGTGGATTTCAACAACGTTTCTCCATTGTGTCTGTGCACTTGTTGTAACTGTAAGAAAGCATGTCATATTAGGGAAATGCAGTGTACTGGTATAGGGGTCCAGAAAACTTTCTGCCCCGATAATTATATTTTTTAGTATTTTTTTTAGTTTTTAGTATACTATTTAGTATTTTTTATGCAGCTAGAGTTCTCATTGAATCTAAAAACGGATAAATATGTCTTGCTTGAGCATATTAACAACTGATATTAAAAGGCAAATGTGTAGAAACTGCCTAGCTACGCGTTGGTATCTAAAATATCAAAATGGGAACTTAACCCCTTCCCGACCTTGAACATATAGATTGTAATTTCTGATACACATAGCAATGCTGAAGCCCTGCTTTGTGTAGCACAGGGAATTGGATGATCTCTGTTTCCAGTCTCCTAAGGAGACTATTGAAGTCAGTAAAAAAAGATTTAAAAAAAATATTAAAAATAAAGAAAAACACAAAACTTCAAATCAACCCCCTTTTGCCCCATTCAAAATAAAACAATAAAAAAACCACACATATACGTTATCACTGCTTTCAGAAATGTCTGGTCTATCAAAATATAAAGTAAATTAATCCGATCGGTAAATGGCAAAACAAGAAAAAAAAATCGAAACTCCAGAATTACGTTTTTTTGGCTGCCACATCATTACAATAAAATACAATAACAGGTGAGCAAAACATCATATCTACCCCAATATGGTATCAATAAGAGCGTCAGCTCAGGATATAAAAAAAATAAGCCCTCACCAAGCCCCAGATCCCGAAAAATGGAAACGCTGCGGGTCTCTGAAAATGGCGACATAAGCATTTTTTTCTTACCAATTTTGCAATTTTTTTCACCACTTAAATAAAAAAGAATGTATACATGTTTGGTATCTGTAAAATTGTACTTGGCCTGGGGAATCATAATGGCAGGTCAATTTTAGCATTTAGTGAACATGGTAAATAAAAAACTCAAGAAACAATTGTGCAATGGAACTTTTTTTGCAATTTTACCACACTTGGAATTTTTTTCCTATTTTCCAGTATGCTATATGGTAAAATCAATGGTGTCATTCAAAATTACAACTCATCCCGCAAAAAACTAGCTCTCACATGGCGTTATTGACAGAAAAATCAAGTTATGACTCTGGGAAGAAGGGGAGCAAAAAAATGAGAGCGCAAAAATGGAAAATGGCAAGGTGGTGAAGGGGTTAAGCATCCCACTATTTTAGGTCTAACACTCTTTTGCAGACCTGTGTATAAAGTTAATTACATTATGTGCACCAAGGTTGCGTCATAATTTGTTTTGATAATTGACTATATGCAGTACATACCTTGTGTGTATTCTGGTCTTGCAGATTTTAGTTTGGCGCCCCTCCTCCCCCCAAAGCACAGATTCAATTTTCACACTTAGTCAAGTGCGGATGAGCCGCTCTCACTAATTCTCTCAATATTCAATGAAAAAATGAGAGAAGGAGGAAGAAAAGCTAGTTGTCACATGACCCTAAGCATGAAAATTGCATATGAGTGAAGTGGCCATGTGATGACTGCTGGGACCTGACAGTGAGTATATTACATGCTGTTAGGATTGGTACAGGACTTCATTTTATAATTAAAGGGCTTGTCCAAGTTTGAGATGAAAGTCTGCAGTCACTCTATGTGACTCTATGTGACTGTAGGCTTTTGAATTCTTACAGCGCACGCACTGCACACTTTTAGGATTCTCCCTTGCCGATGGCAAGAGTGGACAGCCATGTCAGCACATGCATGCAATTTGTGTACTTCTGGCCACATTACAACTAGACTTGTCCGCCTTCACTCAATTCATTTTCATTGAGTGATGCCACGCATGTCTCGTCAGCACGTGACCGCATGTATGTAATGACCGCATGTATGTAAATCGCCAACACCAGAGAATCCTGACAGCGTGCAGTGCGCACTGTGAGAATTCAGAAATCTGCAGTCACATAGAAAGACTGCACTCATCACAAACCTGGACAACCCCTTTAATGCTCCTAACAAATAAAAATATGAGAATTAGTATCACAAAAAAATATACATCTAGGTACCTTTTTAGATTAACGACTCCAAAGACAACGTCTCTTTCTTTTTATCTTCATTTTGTCTAGACGCCATAATGACTCTTGTCATCCACAGCCATCTCTGCAGACTTCCATCTTCTCCAGGCTTGTGCAGTACATCTCCACATGATGCCCTTAAAGATAGCAGTGTCATTACAATGCTCCTAAATAAAAATATGTGCCATACGCTGAGCCCCTGAATAAATAATTGCCCCTTGCCATATTTCCTGCACAAAATATGATCCCTACATACGGTTTCCACACTGTCCCCTCCTTTCCATATTGGGGCTTCTGTTAACTGTGTCCCACCTATAGGGACCAGTTTTATACTATGCCCCCTCACCACAGTCACCCTCCCTGGCTGCGACCTTACACTGTTCCCACATGCTACCCCTGCCCACACTACTCAGTCTTTATTCTGTGCTCACTCACACTTTTCTCCTCCATACTGTCTCCTCACATTATTCCCCTCAATAGTCTCCTTACACATTTCCCTCTCCCTCCTCACACTGTCTTCTCTCACAATACCCTGCTAACCACAGTCTCCTCACAAATCCCCGACTCCCCATACTGTGACTGCACCCATCGCCCTCTTCGCTCCCCATACTGCGTTCGCACCTATACTCCCCATACTGTGTCTGCACCCATCTCACAATAACGTTTCCTCATACATTCTCCCCACTTGCCACTCATACTATGGCTTCAAATCTTTCCTGCTCTCCATATTGTGTCTGCACCTGTCCCTCCCATGCTCACCAAATTTGTGTCCTCAAATCTTCCCCCACATAATAAATCTTCCCCTACAGAATAAATCTTCCCCCACAAAATAAATCCTCCTCACAGAATAATATTCCCCCCACAGAATAAATCACCTCCCCTACAAAGTAAATCCCCCCACAGAATAAATCACCTCCTCTACTTACAGAATAAATCTCCCCCATAGAATAAATCCTACTTACCGAATAAATCTGCCCTAAAGTAAATCCCCCAGAGAATAAATCTCCCCCACTGAATAAATCACCCCACCAGAATAAATCCTCCTCACATAATAAATCCCCCCCACAGAATAAATCCCCCCACAGAATAAATCCTACTTACAGAATAAAGCTCCACCCACAGAGCAAATCACCCCCCCACACACAGACAGAGTAAACTACACTCCTTGAGTAATGCTTGACAGCCGGCTCAGAGAACGGCCGACTCCCAGTCCGGGGGGTGGCAGAATGCGCCCAGCTGCTGGCTGCGCCCCCAGATAAGCCTCTGGTGTTACTATTACCTCTACATTTGGTCCCTATAAGGAGGCATAAGTCAGCACAATAGTAAGGCTGTAGGATAGTAAGTAGTAGGGAGAAATTTATGGATAATGTGACATTGTGGTATCAGCACTAAACCAACAACTAATGCGACTGCTTGTGAATCTAGGCAATATATCATATAAATCAGGTTACTGAATAGTTTACTTGTCTGTTTGCAGTTCTTACTTTTATATTCGAATGGACCATGACAGGCCTTGCTTACATGTGTGGAGCCACTGGGAGGACCACAGCTGGAGATTGTACAATAGTAACTGGATAGTAAAGATTGCTGAGCGTCTGGTAAGAAAAGCAATTTCCCAGCATCACACCCTCCTTTATACACTGCAATTCCTTTAGACATTATCTGTGAACTGAACTGCTTAGATAAAAAAGAAACTATTAAAGGGAATCCGACAGCAGGTTTTTGCTATGTAATCTGAAGGCAAAAGAAGAAAGAGGCTGAAACACAGAATTCAGGGATGTGTCACTTTTCAAAGTACGTGCTCCACTACTGTTGTCTGCTAACTGTGAAGGATTTATCATGAAGATTAACATTGCTGTACTAGTCCAGCAACTAAGCACCTTACTGTCTATGGACGTTGTACATGAAGAGCCTGGTGTGGGCGGGATGAGCTTTCTCAGCTCCGCTCCATTCTAAATCTAAAAACTCTGATTGTATCACAGCTGCTGCACCTGGTAATCTAAGTGATACATTGTTGGATTCAGGGTTTGCTTGCTTACATTATGCTGCTCTCAGATGAGGTAGAAAAAACCTGGTGACAAATTCCCTTTAAGCCCCCCATACACATTAGATTGACATCGGTAAAACCTGTCGATATTGATGTAATGTGTATTGGAGCTCCGGACAATTTTTTGTTTTTCTCAATGGAGATATTGATGTCCAATTTTGGACTGCCGATACTTTTTTTCTTCCGGAGATAACCCAGTACCCAGGAGCACGTTACATGCCATGTTTCCAAATCACGGCCAATTTGATTGGTTGAAACCAGGAAGCTCTACATTATTATGTGTAGTGATTGATATGTATATCAGTCACTATACATAGTGAGCATGTTTGGCTAGCAAACACATTTCAGACAGTTGTCTTTAGACATTGCAATGATTAAAGACATCTGTCTGAAGCGTGTTTGCTAGCCAACTCTTGCCTCTGGATTTCCACCTTTTTATAATTTTTTGCAACAAAAAAGAGTATTTTTTAATGAAGATTCGAATGTTGGAACCCTTTCCTTACATTATGTGATATCCCTTGTGGCACGGCAAGGTCCTCTGCATTGTTAATTCATAATTTTTTATTATACACATTAGATCGTTTTCTTATCCCCCCTATAAGCATGTATGATCCATTCTGCCAAGTGCACTCTTGTAATTTCTGATATCATGGAGACAAGGATTGGGCAGTTACATTTCAACCCCCCAGTGCTTTTTCTCTTGGACTGAACTGTCTATGGACGTTGTACATGAAGAGCCTGGTTTGGGCGGGATTAGCTTTCTCAGCTCTGCTCCATTCTAAATCTTGTTGCCAACAATCCCTTTTCAATCATATGTTTGCTCCTAGTGAAATAATAACACTTATACTCAACTCCGGTGCTGGTGCGATTCCAGTTGTGTCAGCACTGGCTCTGCGACACTGCTGGAACGCCACACAATCCCTGCGGTCAATCAGAATCCCTCTTCCTGCCTTTGGACGTATCACATACATCTGGATTGAGAGCAGCAGTGCTCACTTCCTACGGATGTATGTGATTTGATCACAGACAAAGAGAGTGAAGTCAGTTGAAATATTACTGCCCATTACCTGTCTACCTGACATCTGGCATTGCAATTGTCAAGCTGCCTGCATACACATTAGGGATTGGCACCGTCACCAAAATCATCAGGTTCAGCTGACATACTGCTAATATGTATGGCTAGGTTAAGATTGTAACCATTCCTTGCAGGAAAATGGACTTGATGAGGTGGAGAAGTTGACAAGAAGACCCAAATCAAAACCAGAAATTCGTCTAAAACAAGTTTTTGAAGAATTTGTTGCTGGTTGCAAGTAAATGATTTTGTATTTTTATGAAAATGACTAAATTGTAAATTAAACCCTGTTTTATGTACATTAGACTTTACCAAACAGTAACTAGTAACCTATATGATATCCATATCATAGCAAAATTATGTTGCTGCCTTTACACTACATAATGTAAAAAATAATCCTGCATCTATCATTTCTCAACACCTATCCATATAAAATTTGCATATATACATACACATACAGTATATATATACAGGGTGGGCCATTTTGTATGGATACACCTAAATAAAATGGGAATAGTTGGTGATATCAACTTCTTGTTTGTGGCACATTAGTATATGGGAGGGGGAAAACTTTTCAAGATGGGTGGTGACCATGGCGGCCAATTTGAAGTCGGCCATTTTGGATCCAACTTAATTTTTTTCAATGGGAAGAGGGTCATGTGACACATCAAACTTATTGAGAATTTCACAAGAAAAATAACGGTGTGCTTGGTTTTAATGTAATTTTATTCTGTCATGAGTTATTTACAAGTTTATGACCACTTATAAAATGTTTTCAAAGTGCTGCCCATTTGTGTTGCGATTGTCAATGCAACCCTCTTCTCCCACTCTTGACACACTGATAGCAACACAGCAGAAGAAATGCTAGCACAGGCTTCCAGTATCCGTTGTTTCAGATGCTGCACATCTCGTATCTTCACAGCATAGACAATTGTCTTCAAATGACCCCAAAGATAAAAGTTCAATGCAGTCAGATCGGGAGACCTTGGTGGCCGTTCAACTGGCCCGCGATGACCAATCCACTTTCCAGGAAATTGTTCATGTAGGAATGCTTGGACCTGACACCCATAAATTAGTGGAAACACTCAGGGAACTTGCCATCTTCAGTTTCCTGGAAAGTGGATTTGTCTACTTAAAAAGACAAAGACATTCCTATTCCTTGTACACGTTAGAAATCTAGAAACATTTAAAGGGTTACAACTAATTTATTAACAAGTTTCGTTTTACAAAATGCATACATTATTTCATATATCTCCCAGACCTGATGAAACTTGTGAGCTTATTTTGAAAAATCTATGTTATACTGGCTGTATAATCCTGGTAATAAGATGAACATATATGATATGAGTCCTGGTAGAGATAGGGAAAGCTCATGAGCTTAAATGTAGTCTCCACCAACCAACCCATGCTGATTGATAGCAGCAGCTTGCACTGAGCAGTGTGAGATGATCAGATGCAGAGTAGGGACACTGATGAGCAGTCAATTAGGCTGGGAGAGCAGTGTTAAAGTTTAAACTTTCAAGAAAAATTATACAGCACTTTCTGACATGAATTTTCAAAGTAAGTACACCAGTTTTGTCAGGTCTAATTGATCTATCTAATAATGTACACAGTTTTTAATATGAAGTCTGGTAACAAATTCACTCTAGGTTCAAGTTTCAGCTAGGACGTTTCAGGGGGTCTCTGAGCACTACTGATTTGGTTGATTTATGTTTGTGTTGCAGACTTTGATTAAATGTATAGATGTGATAACTAATTTTGTGGTCAATGCGCTATTTGCAGACAATTCTCTCTCAGTGCTGGAAAGAAAGCCATGGCCCGACCAAACAACCTTGATCAATGCAGGATGAAATCTCTTCCGCACAACATTGTAAGTCTGTTTCAGGCATAACAAGAATTTCTGCTTTCTCTAAAGTGAACAATCAAACTTAAAAGGAGGCACTTTAAGAACTCTGCTGCTAACTCAGCTCTACTTCTCGTATTTCTTATATGAAAACTGTCAGGGTACCAGGGTAACATGAGATCCTGATAGACTCCCTCATCACAGAAAATAAATCAGGCACCTGGAGAAGAGTCAGCGGCAGCTTGTCCATGCTTGGCACGGCTTGATTTGCAAGTGGAGCCGGGCAAGGAGCAGCAAGTGGGAGGTTACCCAGTGGACCCTTCTCTTTCACTTGGACTCTTGTTTTTGTACCCCGCTTAGTTCTAAAACTGCTTAAGTCAAATTTATTAACGAGCGCTTGGCTTTCAATAAATTTGCTGCGTCTTGGAGTATCCATGTGCAATAACTGTAATTTATACAGGCTGTGAGCTCACATAGATTTCTGCTAAAATTGATGCCAATTTTTAGGTGTAAATTATAGTAAATCAGTTGTGCTGTATTAGCAACACTCTTTTTCACTATGTTCCCCTCATGTTACATTGTAAAAAATGATTTTTTTTTTGTGC
Source organism: Oophaga sylvatica (assembly GCA_033576555.1). NCBI lineage: Eukaryota > Metazoa > Chordata > Amphibia > Anura > Dendrobatidae > Oophaga > Oophaga sylvatica. The sequence continues at coordinate 182,153,073 of JARQOD010000003.1, read as the reverse complement.
AAAATGTATGCTAACATCTCTGACTTTTTTTCAGCAGAAAATGTATGCAGATAACTTAAAGGGACTCTGTCATGTAAAATAATAACTTGCAGGTATGCGGATAATCTGCAGGTTAGTAACTTTCTCACACCATGTGGAGGAAATGAACTTTATTCCATCCTGCAAGCTCACTCTTTCAGTCATAGGGGTGGGCCGGCATGGGCTCAGTCACCCCTCTGTGCATAAAGAACACCATCTTAACAGTGCTTCTGGTACTGACTGACAGCCAGTTCTAATGATGAGCCGGCTGTCAGTCAGTGCTAGGAGCGCATTTACATCTGCTGCTCACTAGGCACTGAGAGGTGACTAAAACCGTGGCATTGCTATGATTAAAAGAGCGAGGATGCTGGGGTGAATAAAGATCACTTCCTCCCGGCAGGGCTCTCAGTGCCGGTGCAGTGTCAGAATGCTACTAATCTGCAGATTGACCCTATATCTGCAACTTAATAGTGTTATTTTACATGACAGGGTTCCTTTAATAAATCTCCCCAGCAGTAACACCTCATAGGAAAACGTAGATCTCTGCAGTTAGGCAATCAGCAGGTTTTTATATTACCTGTGGTTTGGGCAGCATGAAACTTAGGACAGGTTTCCTGAGCTAATATTGTGAATACAATGATTATTCTCTAACAGTCTTGTGTTAGTATTTTGTAAGCTGAAGCCAGGTATGGAAACTACAGAGGAAAAAGTAAAGTGGAAAGTTTCATATATCTTCTGTATTTTGGATCCACGTCCGTTTCGGCTTACAAACACCAATATAAAATGCTGCTTTTGTTGTGTCACAATGGTCTATCTTTACGTAATGTGACAGTGTAGACTCTTTATTTTCAATAAATGCTGGGTTGTTGGTCTAAGTAAGTTCTTCTTTAGTTACAAATTAGGTGTTAACAGCAATTTCTGTAAATATTCAATTTCTTTATGGTGAACATATTGCCTAAAACAAACTGCAAAAATGTGTAAAGAAGTACAAAGAGGCATATGGAGACATATAGATATGGAAAATGTACTGAGTTACCATAAGGGTGGTGGACAATGGCTATTGCCTTCCTACCCCTGAAGACACTAATCACATTGTGGGTATAATGTCTCGCGTCTTTTGTAGATATTGTGTCATGTGAATTGAAATGTAGTGTGATGTTTGCCTAATTAGTGCATAGTAATATAGTAATGGGAAGTATAATATGCATAGTGTGTAGCCATGTTATAGGTAATGTTAGTTTATGTATAATGTAGGATGTGATAATGTAAGGTACAGTAGTATAGGATAGGTAGTTAGTGTATAGGGTATGATAGAGTTAATGTTTTGGACAAGCACACAGTGGAAGGGGTTAGTGTTAAGGTAAGGAACTGCTTTCCTGTTAGTGGGTTAATTTGAGTTTGGAGGGTGAAGTGAGCAGAGCTGCCTAAAGAGTGATCCACAATGAAAGAAGACTAAAGGCGAGGGATAGTGTGATCCTGAAGAAAAGTGACCGACAAGACAGATTGGCCTTCCAGAGGCTCGTCCTAGGAGAGCACGAGTCACGAGACCTACAGCTCGTAACGCAGAAGGTAACGGGCCTTAGTAGGACTGAGAGATGGGGACTAGTGAAGGGTCCTGAGGGAAAGATCTAGGGTGCCAGTAGTGGAAGAAAAAGGACACCGAACTGTTGAGTGAGTAAGGAAACTTGCTGCTCAGGACCGTAAAGTTAAAACTGGGATGTGGCGAAGTAGGAAGAAACAGTGTGCCTTGAAGTCCCTTGAGTATACTACAGAGAAAGGATACTGTTTTAAGAAAATGCTTCATATTGTAAAAGAAACATCCATAAGACTTTGTGCCAGCTATCCTCTGTATGTAACCCTTATCAAGTTACCATTCAGTAAAGAGTTTATTTTGAATGGTGGATTTCCTCTTGAACTGTGAAATATCTGGTCCTGGTGAACCCACAACATCGGCTACATGTGGGTTACGTGGGCGTAAGGCCCCCACAGCAGAAGTCTACACACCCATCCAGGACTCATACTTTCATGTAGCGCGCTGGAGATGAGTGCCTCACCAATGGCTACCGCCTGCGCCGTGTTACATTACTGTGGGGTTTTACGTTTATATGTGTCGGCTTGAGGCCTGAGAATATTCTAGTTCTTCTGTTTTGAATTAGAAATGAAAAGAAATATGTCAGCAGATTTTTGCCTCCTAGTCTGAGAGTTGCATGATGTAGGGGCAGAAACCCTGATCTCAGCCATTTGTCACTTACTGAGCTGCTTGCTGTGATTTTGATAAAATGTTGTTATAGTAAAATTAGTGTTTTATCAGCAGGAGATTATCACTACAGGACTAGGTGTCTCATACCATATACCTTCTCTATGTAAAGTCGCCCCAACCGCTGATTGGCAGCTTTCTGTTTACACTGTACATGGACAGAAACCTGCCAATCACTGGTGTGGGTGGGGTTACACACAGTTCAGTACTCAGAGCACTGTTAGATTTGGAGTACAGAAAACTGTGTTGCTTGTTTTACAAAACTACATCAAGAAGTCCAGTAAGTAACACATTGCTAGAATCAGGGTCTCTGTCCCTACATCGTGCTGTTGTCAGATACCATAGCAAAATCCTTGTGACAGTTTCCTTTTAAGGGTTAAGACACATTTGGAGATTCCAAAACAGTAAATTTACTTACAAAATTATGAGATTTAAATGTTATATTAGTAAAGGAACTTAGAAACCATACAAAAAAAGTCACAGTTTTACCTTCTTCATCATTAAAATGGCATCTAATCTGCAGACACCATGTTATACAGCGGGGAGAGCTGATGAGATTGGTGCATAGTTTTGTGAAAAAAGATTCAGTACAACCTGTTTTTTTCATAATTTAACCCTCTGCTCTTTCTGGGATTTTCAGTCCAGTGGGCGGTCCTATCAGTGACTGACAGCTATGTCTGTGTGCACACTTATACCAAGACAGCTGTCAGTCACTGATAGGACCGCCCACTGGACAAAGAGATCTAAATGATGAAAACACAGGTTATACTGAATCTTTTCTCACAAAACCATATATCAGTTTGCTCAGCTCTCCCTTCTCTATAACATGCTGCCTACAGATTGGATGGCATTTTTCATGCTGACAGGTTCCTTTTAATCATGTTTTTACTATAATATTTCCCATAGACACAATCATTAATAAGAACTGTGCCCTTCCTAAGTTGTTCCTTTATACTTTCTCTTTTCAGATCCTTTATGCTAAACAGGCCATAAGAGCCAGTCGGAAACTGACCAAGCACAATGTGAAGGAGAAGATTAATGATGCCAGGAAGATTCTAACAAAAGTTCGATTCTTGGCTAAAATGGTGCGTTTACCCTTTAAGTAGTAGAAGTGTGTCCGAGCTTTGAACTACTGGCTTTCACTGAACCTTCAGTGTAGACTGAACGCATGAATCATGTGTGCACTTTTGGTGTTGCCCATCAGATTTGCTCATATTGATTATACGCCTGAACAAATATTCCACTGCTGTGTACAACCAATCATTGGGATTGTAGTTTTAATGATTTATGAGCTTTTCAAAATGTAAGAATTGTGAGCGTTCATGGGAAACAAAGATATGTTTGTCAAATGCCATTTTAATTTAAAGTCCAATTTCCTAAAATAATGTAATCATTGTAATGTATGGAATAGAATAACAATTGGCAAGGCTGTGAGAAATCTTAATGCACACATACTGGTGACTGATTTTTAGGAAAAATATTCAGAATTGAGAAACCTCAGTTGTTGATACCTTTTAATGGCTAAAGCTGGAGTCACACTACCGTATAATACGGACGAGCGCTAGGTGATAAAAAATCGCATAGCGCTCGTCCCAATGTTAATCTATGGGGCAGCTCCCATCATCCGATTTTTTTTCTTGCACGTTTTTTACGTGCGAGTGAAATCGCAGCATGCTGCGATTGTACACGTATCTCGGCCGAGACTCCCCAATGCAAGTCTATGGGTGCGTGAAAACATCGGATTACACACGGACCATCAGTGTGACTTGCGAGAAATACGCACCGGTGTCCTTTAGAAAAGCCGGCAATTCATCCCCAGCTATACTGTAAAATCACACTGACAGGTTTAATAAAGAATGGAAAGAATAGATATATACACATAGAATACATTATATATATATATATATATATATATATATATATATACAGTACAGACCAAAAGTTTGGACACACCTTCTCATTCAAAGATTTTTATGTATTTTCATGACTATGAAAATTGTAGAATCACACTGAAGGCATCAAAACTATGAATTAACACATGTGGAATTATACATTACACTTTACAAAAAGTGTGAAACAACTGAAAATATGTCTTATATTCTAGGTTCTTCAAAGTAGCCACCTTTTGCTTTGATTACTGCTTTGCATGCAGAAAAGGTGAACGGCTGGACTCTACATGCCTAGTTCCCACCGTGAAGCATGGAGGAGGTGGTGTGATGATGTGGGGATGCTTTGCTGGTGACACTGTTGGGGATTTATTCAAAATTGAAGCGGTGAGCGGTCCAGCTCACCCCAAACCATCTCGATTGGGTTCAGGTCTGGTGACTGTGGAGGCCAGGTCATCTGGCGTATCACCCCATCACTCTCCTTCTTGGTCAAATAGCCCTTACACAACCTGGAGGTGTGTTTGGGGTCATTGTCCTATTGAAAAATAAATGATGGTCCAACTAAACGCAAACCGGATGGAATAGCATGCTGCTGCAAGATGCTGTGGTAGCCATGCTGGTTCAGTATGCCTTCAATTTTGAATAAATCCCCAACAGTGTCACCAGCAAAGCACCCCCACACCATCACACCACCTCCTCCATGCTTCACGGTGGGAACCAGGCATGTAGAGTCCATCCATTCACCTTTTCTGCATGCAAAGCAGTAATCAAAGCAAAAGGTGGCTACTTTGAAGAACCTAGAATATAAGACATATTTTCAGTTGTTTCACACTTTTTTGTAAAGTGTAATGTATAATTCCACATGTGTTAATTCATAGTTTTGATGCCTTCAGTGTGATTCTACAATTTTCATAGCCATGAAAATACAGAAGAATCTTTGAATGAGAAGGTGTGTCCAAACTTTTGGTCTGTACTGTACATGTCATTGTGAAAAATATATATACACTTCTAATATATATACACTGTGGGAAATATATATACACTTCTAAATAGCAGAATAACCGCTAATTCAATTGCCGGCTTCTGTAAAATCATTACACAACCCGACATGAAATGACACATGGTTTACATACAGTAAACCATTTCATTTCATGTAGTTTGATATATGGTTTTCATTAACAATTACATGAGTGTATGTGTGCAAAATTTCATACATGTAGGTGGTTATTAAATGTGTAAATTCGTTGAAAAAAAATGCGTGGGCTCCCACTGTATTTTCTCCACCAGACAGAGAAAGCCAGTGACGAAGAACAGATATTATTAGCATAGGGATGGAGCATTTTTTGTGCCCCCCCCTGGCTACTAACATCTGCCCCCAGCCACACCAGAAAAGCACATCTATTATTAGATGCGCCTTTTCTGGCACTTAGCCCGTCTATTCCCATTGCCCTGTAGCGGTGGTTAATGGGTTAATAATGGGTTACGGCCACCTTGCTATTGGAAGGTGACATTAAGCCGGGTTAATAATGGAGAGTTGTCAATTAGACAACTATCCAATATTAATCCTATTGTATTAAATGGTTAAAAAAAACACACACACATTAATGAAAAATTATTTTAATGAAATAAATACACATAGTTTTTGACCATATTTTATTGTACTGGTAATCCTTCCGAAGCCCTTGTTCTCCTGTAATAAAAATAAAATAATAAAACAACAATATTCTTACCTCTCCGGCGCTCAGTCAGGTCCCCCGCTGCAATCCATCTGAAAGGGTTAACAGGTTTACAGCAGGGACCGCTTCTAATGCTGCCAGCCATGCTGCAAACCCCTGAATGAATGAGCTCATCTCCCTGGCTCACAGGAGATGAGCTGATTAGTGTGGGAAGCTTAATTGATTGTTTCCCACGCTATTGAGTTCACTTCAGGTCAGCTGGGGATTCCCTCTGACATCACTGATGCTGTGTGGAGTCCCCGGCTGACCTGAAGTGAACTGAATAGCGTGGGAAACAATCAATTAAGCTTCCCACACTAATCAGCTCATCTCCTGTGAGCCTGGGAGATGACCTCATTCATTTGGGGGTTTACAGCACAGCTGGCAGTATTAGCAGCGGTCCCTGCTGTAAACCTGTTAACCCTTTCAGATGGATTGCAGCGGGGGACCTGACTGAGCACCGGAGAGGTAAGAATATTGTTGTTTTATTATTTTATATTTATTACAGGAGAACAAGGGATTCGGAAGGATTACCAGTACAATAAAATATGGTCAAAAACTATTTGTATTTGTTTCATTAAAATAATTTTTCATTACTGTGTGTGTGTTTTTTTTAACCATTTAGTACAATAGGATTAATAATGGAGAGTTGTCTAATTGACAACTCTCCATTATTAACCCGGCTTAATGTCACCTTCCAATAGCAAGGTGGCCTTAACCCATTATTAACCCATTAGCCACCGCTACAGGGCAATGGGAATAGACGGGCTAAGTGCCAGAAAAGGCACATCTAATAATAGATGTGCCTTTTCTGGTGTGGCTGGGGGCAGATGTTAGGAGCCAGGGGGGGCACAAAAACAATGCACCCTCCCTAGGTCAATAATATCTGTTCTTCGTCGCTGGCTTTCCCTGTCTGGTGAAGAAAATACCATGGGAGCCCACGCATTTTTTTGCAATGAATTTACACATTAAATGAACCCCTAGATGTATGAAATTTTGCACACATCACTCATCTAATTATTAATGAAAACCATATATCAAACTACATGAAATGAAATAGTTTACTGTATGTAAACCATGTGTCATTTCATGTCGGGTTCTGTAATGATTTTACAGAAGCCGGCAATTAAATTAGCAGCTATTCTGCTATGTAGAAGTGTATGAGCTATATAATATATATATATATATATATATATATATATATATATATATACTAGCTGAAGAGCCCGGCGCTGCCTGGGCATAGTAACTAACTACGGCTAGTTATAAAAAATTATAATGATTATATCTCTATATATGAAGCTGAGTGTAGAGCCCCGCCAACTCCGCATAGCCACATTCACTATAATATCCCACATCATCCCGTCAGCCAGAGCCACCGGACTACTACCCCTAATATCCCACATTGTCCCGTCAGCCAGAGCCACCGGACTACTACCCCTAATATCCCACATCATCCCGTCAGCCAGAGCCACCGTACTACTACCCCTAATATCCCACATCATCCCGTCAGCCAGAGCCACCGGACTACTACCCCTAATATCCCACATCCCGTTAGCCAGAGCCACCGGACTACTAATATCCCACATCATCCTGTCAAAGCCACCGGACTACTACCCCTAAAATCCCACATCATCCCATCAGCCATAGCCACCGGACTACTACTTCTAATATCCCACATCATCCCGTCAGCCAGAGCCACCGGACTACTACCCCTAATATCCCACATCATCCCGTCAGCCAGAGCCACCGTACTACTACCCCTAATATCCCACATCTCGTCAGCCAGAGCCACCGGACTACTACCCCTAATATCCCACATCATCCCGTCAGCCAGAGCCACCGGACTACTACCCCTAATATCCCACATCCCGTTAGCCAGAGCCACCGGACTACTAATATCCCACATCATCCTGTCAAAGCCACCGGACTACTACCCCTAAAATCCCACATCATCCCGTCAGCCATAGCCACCGGACTACTACTTCTAATATCCCACATCATCCCGTCAGCCAGAGCCACCGGACTACTACCCCTAATATCCCACATCATCCCGTCAGCCAGAGCCACCGTACTACTACCCCTAATATCCCACATCTCGTCAGCCAGAGCCACCGGACTACTACCCCTAATATCCCACATCCCGTCAGCCAGAGCCACTGGACTACTACCCCTAATATCCCACATCCCGTCAGCCAGAGCCACCGGACTACTAATATCCCACATCATTCTGTCAAAGCTACCGGACTACTACCCCTAATATCCCACATCATCCCATCAGCCAGAGCCACCGGACTACTACCACTAATATCCCACATCATCCCGTCAGCCAGAGCCACCGGACTACTACCACTAATATCCCACATCATCCCGTCAGCCAGAGCCACCGGACTACTACCGCTAATATCCCACATCATCCCGTCAGCCAGAGCCATCGGACTACTACCACTAATATCCCACATCATCCCGTCAGCCTGGGGTCTGAACCAGAGCGCTGAGTGGAATTGCTCTAACTTCCATACTGGGGATCCCTTTAAGAGAGGCCTGGGGTCAGAACCAAAGCGCTGGATGGATTTGCCCTCACTTCCATACCAATGATCCCTTTAATAGAAGCCTGGGGTCAGAATCAGAGCGCAGAGTGGAATGACCCTAACTTCCATACCAGAGATCCCTTTAAGAGAGGCCTGGGGTCAGTACCAAAGCGCAGAGTGGATTTGCCCTCATTTCCATACCGGGGATCCCTTTAAGAGGCCCTGGGGTTAGACCCACAGCACTGAGTGGAACGGTCCTAACTTCCATACTGGGGATCCCTTTAACCCCTTCACCCCCAAGGGTGGTTTGCACGTTAATGACCGGGCCAATTTTTACAATTCTGACCACTGTCTCTTTATGAGGTTATAACTCTGGAACGCTTCAACAGATCTTCGCGATTCTGAGAAGTTTTCTCGTGACATATTGTACTTCATGTTAGTGGTAAAATTTCTTCGATATACCTTGCTTTTATTTTTGAAAAAAACGCAAATATGGCGAAAATTTTGAAAATTTTGCAATTTTCAAACTTTGAATTTTTTTTCCCTTAAAACAGAGAAATATGTCATACAAAATAGTTAAGAAATAACATTTCCCACATGTCTACTTTACATCAGCACAATTTTGGAACCAAAATTTTTTTTTGTTAGGAAATTATAAGGGTTAAAAGTTGACCAGTGATTTCACATTTTTACAACAAAATTTACAAAGCCATTTTTTTAGGGACCACCTCACATTTGAAGTCACTTTGACGGGTCTATATAGCAGAAAATACCAAAAGTGACACCATTCTAAAAACTGTACCCCTCAAGGTACTCAAAACCACATTCAAGAAGTTTAATAACCCTTCAGGTGCTTCACAGGAGCTGAAGCAACGTGGAAGGAAAAAATTAATATTTAACTTTTTAGACACAAAAATGATCTTTTACAAACTTTTTTTTATTTTCACAAGTGTAAAAGGAGAAAATGGGCAGATAAAGTTGTTGTGCAATTTCTCCTGAGTACGCCAATACCCCATATGTGGGGGAAAACCACTGTTTGGGCACACGGCAGAGCTCGTAAGGGAAGGAGCGCCGTTTGACTTTTTCAAACTAAAATTGGCTGGAGTTGAGATTGGACGCCATGTCGTGTTTGGAGAGCCCCTGATACGCCTAAACAGTGGAAACCCCCCACAAGTGACACCATTTTGGAAACTAGACCCCCTAAGGAACTTATCTAGATCTGTTGTGAGCACTTTGAACCCCAAAGTGTTTCACAAAAGTTTATAATGCCTGGGTGTGAAAAAAAAACAAAACAATTTTCCACAAAAATGATTTTTTAGTCCCAAATTTTTGATTTTTCCCAAGGAAATTGGACCCCAAAAGTTGTTGTCCAAATTGTCCTGAGTACGCTGATACCCCATATGTGGGGGGGGGAACTGTTTGGGCGCTCGGCAGGGCTTGGAAAGGAAGCAGTAACGTTTTGGAATGCAAACATTGATGGGGGTCATGTTCCGTTTGTAGTGCCCCAGATGAGCCTAAACAGTGGAAACCCCCCACAAGTGACACCATTTTGGAAACTAGACCCCCTAAGGAACTTATCTAGATCTGTTGTGAGCACTTTGAACCCCAAAGTGTTTCACAAAAGTTTATAATGCCTGGGTGTGAAAAAAAAAAACAATTTTCCACAAAAATGATTTTTTAGTCCCAAATTTTTGATTTTTCCCAAGGAAATTGGACCCCAAAAGTTGTTGTCCAATTTGTCCTGAGTACGCTGATACCCAATATGTGGGGGGGGGGGAAACTGTTTGGGCGCACGGCAGGGCTTGGAAAGGAAGTAGTAACGTTTTGGAATGCAGATGTTGATGGGGTCATGTTCCGTTTGCAGTGCCCCATATGAGCCTAAACAGTAGAAACCCCCCACAAGTGACCACATTTTGGAAACTAGACCCCCTAAGGAACTTATCTAGAGCTTTGGTGAGCACTTTGAACCCCCAAGTGCTTCACACAAGTTTATAATGCCCGGGCATGAAAATAAAAAATCCTATTTTTTTCCCACAAAAATTATTTTTAGTCACTAATTTTTTATTTTCCCAAGGGTAACAGAAGAAACTGGACCTCAAAAGTTGTTCTCCAATTTGTCCTAAGTACGCTGATACCTGATATGTGAGGGGGAACCACTGTTTGGGCGCACGGCAGAGCTCGGAATGGAAGGAGCACCATTTGACTTTTTCCAACCAAAATTGGTTGGAATTGAGATTGGACGCCATGTTGCATTTGGAGAGCCCCTGATGTGCCTAAATAGTGGAAACCCCCCACAAGTGACCCCATTTGGGAAACTAGACCCCCTAAGGAACTTATCTAGATCTTTGGTGAGCAATTTGAACCCCCAAGTGCTTCACACAAGTTTATAACGTAGAGCCGTAAAATTAAAAAATCATATTTTTTTCCACAAAAATGATCTTTTCATCCCAATTTTTATTTTACCAAGGGTAACAAGACTCCAAAAGTTATTGTGCAATTTGTCCTGAGTACGCTGATACCCCATATGTGGGGGTGAACCACTGTTTGGGTGCATGGCAGAGTTTGGAAGGGAAGGAGCACCGTTTGACTTTTTCAACGCAGAATTGGCTGGATGCCATGTCGTGTTTGGAGAGCTCCTGATCTGCCTAAACAGTGGAAACCCCCGACAAATGACACCATTTTGGAAACTAGACCCCTCAAGGAACTTATCTAGATGTGTGGTGAGCACTTTGAACCCCCAAGTGCTTCACAAAAGTTTATAACGTACAGCCGTAAAATAAAAAATCTTTTTTTTTTTTACAAAAATGATTTTTTCGTCCCCAATATTTTATTTTCACAAGGGTGACAGGAGAAATTGGACCCCAAAAGTTGTTGTCCAATTTGTTCTGAGTACGCTGATACCCAATATGTGGGAGAAAACTACTGTATGGGTACACTTTGGGGCTCGGTAGGGAAGTAGTGACGTTTTGGATTGCAGACTTTGATGGAATGGTCTGGGGCATCATGTCGCATTTGGAGAGCCCCTGATGCACCTAAACAGTGGAAACCCCCCACAAGTGACCCCATTTTGGAAAATAGACCCCACAAGGAACTTATCTAGATGTGTGGTGAGCACTTTGAACCCCAAAGTGCTTCACAGAAGTTTATAACGTACAGTCGTAAAAATAAAAAATATATTTTTTTTTACAAAAATTATTATTTTCGCCCCCAATATTTTATTTTCACAAGGTTAACAGGAGAAATTGGACCCCAAAAGTTGTTGTCCAATTTGTCCTGAGTACGCGGATACCCAATATGTGGGAGAAAACTACTGTATGGGTACACGTTGGGGCTCGGAAGGGAAGTAGTGAAGTTTTGGATTGTAGACTTTGATGGAATGGTCTGGGGGCGTCATGTTGCATTTGGAGAGCCCCTGATGCGCCTAAACAGTGGAAACCCCCAAGTGACCCCATTTTGGAAAATAGACCCCACAAGGAACTTATCTAGATGTGTGGTGAGCGCTATGAAGCCCCAAGTGCTTCACAGAAGTTTATAACGTACAGCCGTAAAAACAAAAAAAAAATCTTTTTTTTTTAAAAAAGTGATATTTTTGCCCCCAGTTTTTTATTTTCCCTAGGGTAACAGAAGAAATAGGACAAATTGCACAATAACTCTTGGGGTCCAGAGTACGGTGATACCCCATGTGGGAGTAAACTACTGTTTGGGAGCATGGCAGGGCTCAGAAGTAAAGGAGCACTGTTTGACTTTTTCAACGCAGAATTGGCTGGAATTGAGATCAGACGCCATGTCACATTTGGAGAGCCCCTGATGTGCCTAAACAGCGGAAACCCCCCAATTCTAACTCCAACCCTAACCCCAACACACCCCTAACCCTAGTCCCAACCCTAACCACAAACCTAACACTAACACACCCCTTACCCTAATCCCAACCATAACCCTAATACTAACTTTAGCGCCAACCCTAACCCTAACTTTAGCCGCAGCCCTAACCTTAACCCTAACCCTAACGGAAAAATGGAAATAAATACATTTTTTTAATTTTATTATTTTTCCCTAACTAAGGGGGTGATAAAGGGGGGTTTGATTTACTATCTATAGCGGGTTTTTATGATTGGCAGCTGTCACGCTAAAAGACGCTTTTATTGCAAAAAAATAGTTTTTTGCATCGCCACATTTTGAGAGCTATAATTTTTGCATATTTTGGCCCACAGAGTCATGTGAGGTCTTATTTTTTGCAGTACGAGTTGACGTTTTTATTGGTACCATTTTTGAGCACGTGACATTTTTTGATCGCTTTTTAATTTGATTTTTGGGAAGTTAGAAAGAACAAAAATAAGCAATTCATGAATTTCTTTTGGGGGAGGTGTTTATACCGTTCCGCGTGTGGTAAAATTGATAAAGCAGTTTTATTCTTTGGGTCAGTACGATTATGGCGATATGTCATTTATATAATTTTTTTATGTTTTGGCGCTTTTATAGAATAAAAACAATTTTATATAAAAAATTATTATTTTTGCATCACTTTATTCTGCGAGGTATAACTTTTTTATTTTTTCGCTGATGATGCTGTATGTGGCTCGTTTTTTGCGGGACAAGATGACGTTTTCAGCGGTACCATGTTTATTTATATCCGTCTTTTTGATCGCGTGTTATTCCACTTTTTGTTCAGCGGTATGATGATAAAGAACTGATTTTTTGCTTTGTTTTTTTTTTTTTAAGGGGTTCACAAAAGGGGTTAACTAGTGGGACAGTTTTATAGGGGGGGTCGTTACGGACGCAGCGATACCAAATATGTTTACTTTTATTGTTTTATTTTTTTTATTTACAGGAAGAAATGAATTTATTGGGGAATATATAAATATATTTTTTTTATTTATTTTGGAATTTTTTTTCACGTTTATTTTTATTTTTTTTACTTTTTTACATTGTCCCATGGTGGGACATCACTGTAAAATGTCAGATCGCTGGTCTCACAGTGTGCACATCAGTGTTATGTTTCGGTAGCTGAGGAGTGCAGGCAAAATGCAAAAATCAAGCACAAAAACAAAAGAAGAAAATGTCTTATCTGTTAGCAGGAGATGCAGACACGACACAGCAGGCTACAAGGGAAACAGGAATCAAGGATAGAGACCAGAACAATTGATCACCGGCAACCCTGATGGGAAGGTGACTCCCTTATATAAGACCAGTCAGTAACACCTGATTCCCAATCCTCACAATCTTCACAATCTTCACTGGACAGACCAGCACCGCTTGTAACCACCAGAGGGAGCCTCTGCTCAGAACTCATCCCAAGCCCACCCACAACAGTACCCCCCCTTGAGGAGGGGTCACCGAACCCTCATCTGAGCAACCAGGTCGGTCAGGATGAGTTCTATGGTACGCACGGATGAGTCTCCTAGCATGGATGTCCGAAGCAAACACCCAAGAATTGTCCTCCTGACCATAACCTCTCCACTTAACCAAATACTGGAGTTTCCGTCTAGAAAAACGAGAATCTAATATTTTCTCAACCACATACTCCAGATTGCCCTCAACCAAAACAGGGTCAGGAGGCACAGCAGCAGGAACCACTGGCTCAACAAACCTCTTCAACAAGGACTTGTGGAACACGTTATGGATCTTAAATGTCCCTGGAAGAAGCAAACGAAAAGAAACAGGATTAAGAATCTCCATGATCTTATAAGGTCCAATGAACCTAGGCTTAAATTTAGGAGATGCTACTCTCATAGGAATATTTTTTGAGGACAACCAGACCAAGTCCCCTACTTTAAACCGAGGACCATCAGTCCTATGCCGGTTAGCAAACCGCTGGGCCCTCTCCTGAGAGAGGGACAACCTCTCCACTACCTGGTCCCAAATCTGTTGCATACCTCCACAACAGAGTCAACACCTGGACAGACAGAAGCCTCCGTCTGTCCTGAAGAAAATCGAGGGTGAAACCCAGAATTACAGAAAAACGGAGACATCAAAGTGGCAGAGCTAGCCCTATTATTAAGAGCAAACTCAGCCAAAGGCAAAAAAGAGACCCAGTCATCCTGATCAGCAGACACAAAGCATCTTAGATAAGTCTCCAATGTCTGGTTTGTTCTCTCAGTTTGACCATTGGTCTGAGGATGAAATGCCGAGGAGAAAGACAATTGAACACCCAGTTTAGAACAAAAAGTCCTCCAAAATCTGGAAACAAACTGGACTCCTCTGTCAGACACAATGTTCTCAGGAATGCCGTGTAAACGAACCACGTGCTGAAGGAACAACGGCACCAATTCAGAGGAGGAAGGCAACTTAGGTAATGGCACAAGATGTATCATCTTGGAAAACCTATCACAAATCACCCAGATGGCGGTCATTCTCTGAGAAACAGGAAGGTCGGAAATGAAATCCATAGAGATATGGGTCCATGGTCTCTTGGGCACAGGCAATGGCATCAACAAACCACTAGAGCGAGAGCAAGGCTTGGAGCGAGAGCAAGTCCCGCAGGACTGCACAAATTCCCTGACATCACGAGACAAGGTAGGCCACCAAAAGGACCGACTAACCAAGTCTCTGGTACCAAAAATTCCGGGATGCCCAGCCAACGCGGAACAATGAATCTCAGACATCACACTCTTTTTCCAACAGGGCAGCGCTCGGGCCTATCCTCCTGACACCCCTCCAGAGCAAGTCTCAAATTAGGTGAGATGGCGGAAAGAACTACACCCTCTTTCAAAATAACAGAAGGATCAGATAACTCAGGAGAGTCCGCAAGGAAGCTCCTCGAGAGGGCATCCGCCTTAACATTCTTAGTGCCAGGAAGAAAGGAAACCACAAAATTAAAACGTGTGAAAAACAAGGCCCACCTGGCCTGTCTAGGATTGAGTCGCTTGGCAGATTCCAGATAAACCAGATTCTTATGGTCAGTAAGGACCACCACCTGATGTTTGGCTCCCTCCAGCCAATGTCTCCACTCTTCAAAAGCCCACTTCATAGCCAATAACTCCCGATTACCCACGTCATAATTACGTTCAGTAGGAGAAAATTTTCGAGAGAAAAAGGCACAAGGGTTACTTTTAGAGGTCTCTGGATCTTTTTGGGACAAAACGGCACCTGCCCCAATTTCAGAGGCATCAACCTCACTCAAAACAGGATCCCCAGGTGTCAGGGAAAAAGCCCAATCCTGAGGATCGCCGCGCAGGAGAGAGATGACAATTTGAACCTGCTGCGCTGCGTTCCCTGAGGACTTAGATTTTAAGGCAAAAAACAATTTACAATTATTTTTGAAATTCTGAAACTTAGCTCGATCCCCTAAAAACAAATCTGGCATGGGAATCCTAGGTTCCACAACAGGCAACCTAGCAAGATATGCAGCAATACTCTGAACCTCAGTGGCAAGCTGATCCACACGGCCAGACAACTGTGCAAACTCCATTGAGAGAAAAAATCCTCCCCAGCACCCAGAGATACAGAGGGAAAAAAAAAAAATGCAACAAACAGAAAAATATCTCTGACAACTCTGACAACCGTTTTTTCTTTCACAAATTTTTTCCCTTCTGTGAGTACCATACAATTTTAAATTTTGGGCCGGTGATACTGTTATGTTTCGGTAGCTGAGGAGTGCAGGCAAAATGCAAAAATCAAGCACAAAAACAAAAAGAAGAAAATGTCTTATCTGTTAGCAGGAGATGCAGACACGACACAGCAGGCTACAAGGGAAACAGGAATCAAGGATAGAGACCAGAACAATTGATCACCGGCAACCCTGATGGGAAGGTGACTCCCTTATATAAGACCAGTCAGTAACACCTGATTCCCAATCCTCACAATCTTCACAATCTTCACTGGACAGACCAGCAACGCTTGTAACCACCAGAGGGAGCCTCTGCTCAGAACTCATCCCAAGCCCACCCACAACACATCAGTCTGTGAGACCAGCGATCTCACAGGCAGCGCTGTAGGCTTCTCAGGAAGCCGCCTCCCTGTAGGACCCGGCGGCCATCTTGGATCTGGGTCCTGGGAGGGAGGAAGCCCTCAGAACAGCGCGATCACATCGCGCTGTTCTGAAGGTCTCAGGGGAGCTCGCAGGGAGCCCCCTCCCTGCGCGATGCTCCCATGTGCCCCCGGTACACCGCGATCATGTTTGACGTACTATCCCGTCCATGGTCAGATTGTCACGGGTTTCATGGACGGGATAGTACGTCGGATGTCAGAGAGGGGTTAACCCTCTGCTCTTTCTGGGATTTTCAGTCCAGTGGGCGGTCCTATCAGTGACTGACAGCTGTCTCTGTGTGCACACTTATACCAAGACAGCTGTCAATCACTGATAGGACCGCCCACTGGACAAAGAGATCTAAATGATGAAAACACAGGTTATACTGAATCTTTTCTCACAAAACTATATATCAGTTTGCTCAGCTCTCCCTTCTCTATAACATGCTGTCTCTGACGTCACTGATGCTGTGTGGAGTCCCCGGCTGACCTGAAGTGAACTGAATAGCGTGGAAACAATCAATTAAGCTTCCCACACTAATCAGCTCCTCTCCTGTGAGCCGGGGAGATGAACTCATTCATTTAGGGGTTTACGGAAAACAGTTGTGCGATTATCACATTACAAAATCGTACCGATTTTTTACAAAACTTCACCAAGGAGTTCAGTAAGTAACACATTGCTAGAATCAGGGTCTCTGTCCACACACGCTGTGTGTGACTCCGGCCTAACTGAAAAGATGGTAACAAATTGCAAGCTTTCCAGACTACTCAGGTCTCTTCATCAGGCATATAGACTAACACAAAATCTGAAGAATCACATATTTATTTTGTATTAGTCAATGCCTGATAAAGAGAACTGAGTAGTCTGGAAAGCTTGCAATTTGTTACCATCTTTTCAGTTGGCCATTAAAAGGTATCAACCACTGAGGACTCTCAATTCTGAATATTTTTTTATCTACTGGCTAACGTGGTACAAAGATATACGATTTTTAGGACTAATTTTCAGATCAGTAGGGGAGTCAACACTTGGCACCTTCTCTGGGTACTGCAGCTCAGCTCTCATTCACTTTAATAGGTGCCGAAGATGCAGTACTCAAGAATGACCACTACATTGTGTATGGAGCAGTGCTGTACAGGCTCTGTACACTGTTTACAGCTGATTGGTCGGGATGGTAGGGATAGGTAAATATGAAGACATAATATGATTTCTTTGATTTACAGCCACAGTGCACTCTTCCAGATGTACTCATATGGATGTTCAGCAATAACAAGCGAGTGGCGTATGCACGAATCCCAGCACAAAACATCCTCTACTCCGTAGTAGAAGAGGAGAAGGGGAAGGACTGCGGAAAGATCTCTACAGTATATTTCAAGGTGAAAAACACTACAATGAAATTGACCTTTTTTCTGTCTTCATGTTCTATAATTGTTTTTTAATTGAGGCGTATGTTTTTTAATTGAGGGAACATCTTAGAAGCTGGCACCGCCAATAGATGGTGTATATAAGCCTAATATATTATACATTGATCTCACAATAAAACATTTTTTCACCTCTATTAACGCTATTTACTTCTAGTTGTAAGGTCAATTGGCAGGTAAATAGTACTTAAACCCTGTGTAGCCGGCTTACTGGAAGTGAGGCTACAGGGAGAAAATTATTTTTTTTTCCACCCTGTTGGCACTCGCTTCCAGTTATTGGTAGTAACATTCTGTACATGGTAACATCATACAGCAGCCGCAAAAGAAAACAAGATTTTAGGATGTATAAAACGAGAGCTAAAATCCCACTATCCCAATGTATTGTCACCACTTTATAAATCACTGCTGAGGCCACATCTAGAATATGGATCCAGTTTTGGGCTCCACATTTAAAAAAGGATATTCAGAAGTTCAAGTCAGTTCAAAGGTAAGTAGATTATTACAAGGGATGGAAGGTGTGATGAAGGAACAGCCACCATCTTGGATTGGACTGTACCAGCCTCCATTTTGTCTGGATTCACAGATTCACAGCAGCTAACTGCTGTAATTCCCCATGGCCTTAAGGGTATGCCACACTGAACAATATCGCTAACGGGATCGCTAAAAAACGTCACTATTTAGCGATCCTGTTAGCGATGTTGTTCAGTGCGGCAGCTTCCAGCGACGAGCTTCCTGCTGTGATCTCGCTCGTCGCTGGAATCGCTCCGGACCCTATTTTCTCGTCGGCGCTCCCGCTGGGTAAGTATCTAATCGCTGTGTGGCACCTTTTCTTAGCGATTTAGCGGTACTTTTGTACCGCTAAAGTCGTTAAGAAGATCGCTAACGGCGATAGCGTCGTTAACTATATCGCTAAATGTGGCCGCATTTAGCGATATAGAAACAATCCCGCTAGCGATCGCATTAGTATGCGTCGTTATCGTGATCGCTAGGGGATTGTTTAGTGTGGCAGTACCTTTAGGCATATTGAAGACAATTGGGTTTAGTGTCCACTGTGAATAACCAGGTCCTTTTAGTATGCTAAGTAGGTCTGGCCAGAAACAAGACTTCAAAGGTGGAGTCTGGAGCCACATCAGCATGGGTCTGGAGATGCCTGTGGGCTTCAATTAGATTATACCTGTCAGCTAGACACAGAAAACACTTCCATTGTATTTCCCAGACCCTATGGCTCCATTCTAGGATTATGAATTATGAGCACATCTTTCTAGGTACAGACTCATAAAAAATGTCTGCGTGATCCTGCGGACCTCGGGCATCTGACAGTGCAACTCCTGAGTCGGTGATGGCTCGGGAGCCTGAGATATAGAGATTGGCCCTCCACAGAGACCCAATTGGGCCAGGTTTGATCTCCACGTGACAGGCAAAACATACTGCATCCGCTGGTACCTCTCGTGTCCTGATCCGATTGTCCTGGAGAAAGTTAACCCCTTTGTTAGATATTGGGAATAAATTCTGCAGGGAGCTAGGGGTGGAGATTATTCGCCCACCCTCTGACACCGAGGGGAGGGACCTAGCAGGTTTAAGAACTGTGAGCGGACGGCAGACTCGAGCTATTCTCACAAATGCCTAGACGATGAAGATCTAAGAAGGAACAAGGAACAGATCTGCCAAGGGAGCAGCGGCACACGTTTTGGGGGACTGTCCAGCAACTAAGATTCTCACCTGTGGATCGCAGAGCTCCCTGCCTCCACATGCAACCTACAACCTGGTAATATTGACCCCCTAGCTAATACCTCTAAGCCTTGTACCATTATTGTTGTATTTTACTCTGACTGCAAATCCACTGTAATTCCGTTGTATAGCTTAGTGTATTTTCCTGTAATTATCTAGTGCGCCCTTAAGGCAATTAAACCATAAAATTAATTTTGGGCTGATGCTTTTACTCTGATCACGAATCTAAGAATACCCAGTGGGTAACAGGACACCCTCCCCGGCAGCCATTTGCTCTAGGTGCAGCTCCCTTACTGACCTGAGAGACAAAGGGGGTGCCAGAGAGCTGTGCCTGTGTAGTTACGTCACATTGGTGACGTGGAAAGAAGGGGGTTTCCTTCACAGAAGGCCTCTCATATGATGAGAAGTTGGAAAAGTTGGTCTTGTTTAGCTTAGAAAAAAGACGCCTCAGAGGAGATCTCATTTACATGTATAAATATATGTGTGGTTAGTACAGAGGACTGGCACATGACTGAAGCTATGTTTCCACGGTCAGGAAACCATCAGGAATTGCTGTGGCAATCCGCAGCGTCCAGATGTTACAGCATAGTGGAGGAGATTTTATGAAATCCCGGCTCCACTATGTGTGCAGGGCTCCATCCGGCGGCCCTGCGTATCTGGACATGCGGCGCGTCTTTCCAGACCGCAGCATGTCTATTTATCTTGCGGAAACGCTCCATCTCTGCAAGATCAATAACCCAGTCTATGGATAGGACGCGGTGATTCCGGATGTGTTCAATGAACACATCCGGAATCACCGCGTGTACAACAGGGTGCGGCGTTTTGGTCGGAGCGGGGTATCCGCTGCGTCCAAAGCGCAGGGATTACGCCCCGTAGATACATACCCTTATTCCTTCCAAAGACCATACTAAGGACAAGGGGGCACTCATTACGAGTGGAAGAAAGGCGATTCTGGCAGCTAAATAGGAAAGGGTTCTTTACAGTTAGAGCAGTCAGACTGTGTTATGCCCTACCACAAGAGGTAGTAATGGCAGACACTATAACAGCCTCTAAAAAGGGTTGGATGATTTCCTTCGCACAAATGGCATTGTGAGCTATACATAATTTAGTGCTAAAAATGTATAATGGATAGAGAAAGGTTGAACTTGATGGACCTTGGTCTTTTTTCAACCTATGTAACTATGTCTAAGGCCAGTGATAGTCTACAGTGGTCAAAGTTATCATGTACATGACAACCGGGTAGTCGTGATTCATGTGAGCATCCACAATATTTTTAACCTTTTAGACTCTTAACCCAACCTCAACCTTTATAATAAAAACCCCAATAAACACTCCACGTTTAAGTTGGATTAATTGGCCACAGTAGCCTTTTAGTAACATTAAATAAAATTTTAACACAATATCCCAGAAGAGGTGGTCTTCGAAGCCCCAAAAACCATAAGCCTCAGGTTTAATATTCCCAACTTGGCCCCAGTCTTGCCTCTAGTCGCTATACATCAGTTCAGAGACACCTATCAACTCACCTGGCCAATGTCCAGCACTATTAACCACTGGTCCCCTTTAATCCCTTCTAAGGGATTATTTAAACACCCATCCAATTTGAATCCACCCAAGAAAGGGTCCAGGACCTCTTGAGATCCCCCCTCCAATCCACCATTCACCAACACCACCAACTTCGAGGACCAACCCCATGCCCCACTACCATGAGATATGTTTATACATTTCTTCATAAAGAAAAATTATCTCCAACCCTCTAAAATCCCGTAATCCTTTTATCCCACAAAACTTGGTAAAAATACAACAAGCATCCCCATGAAACATCAGAACCAAGTAAAGAAAGGTGGGTGCGAGCTTCTTATACCACTGTAAGGGGTATCTAAAATTTTTGCCTCACTTAACATGGCTGACTCTTTCATACTGGTGCCCCATAACCCCACCTATGACCCCTCCTTCCCCCAGACCTAAGTCAAGCACCCCATATTTCAAATACAGTTGTGCTAAAAAGTTTACATACCCCGGCCGAATTTTTGCTTTCTTGGCCTTTTATCAGAGAATATGACTGATAACACCAAAACTTTTTCTACACTCATGGTTACTGATTGGGTGAAACCATTTATTGTCAAACTACTGTGTTTTCTCTTTTTAAATCATAATGACAACCCAAAACATCCAAATGACCCTGATCAAAAGTTTACAATCCCTGGTGATTTTGGCCTGAAAACATGCACAGAAGTTGACACAAATGGGTTTGACTGACTACTAAAGGTAACATCCTCACCTGTGTCCTGTTTGCTTGTAATCAGTGTGTGTGCATAAAAGCTGAGTGAGTTTCTGGGATCCAGTCAGACTCTTGCATCTTTCATCCAGCCACTGACATTTCTGGATTGTGAGTCATGGGGAAAGCAAAAGAATTGTCAATGGATCTACGGTAAAAGGTAGTTGAACTGTATAAAACAGAAAAGAGATACAAAAATATATCCATATATCCAAGGAATTGATAATGCCAGTCAGCAGCATTCAAACTGTGATTAACAAATGGAAAATCAGGGGCTCTGTAAAAACAAAACCACGACCAGATAGATCAACAAACATTTCATCACTGCCAGGAAAATTGTTTGGGATGCAAAGAAAAACCCACAAATAACATCAGCTGAAATACTGGACTCTCTGAAAACTAGCAGTGTGGCTGTTTCAAGATGCACAATAAGGAGGCACTTGAAGAAAAATGTGCTGCATGGTCGAGTCGCCAGAAGAAAGCCATTACTGCGCAAATGCCACAAAGTATCTCGCCTACAATACGCAAAACAGCACATAGACAAGCCTCAAAACTTCTGGAACAAGGTAATTTGGAGTGATGAGACTAAAATTGAACTTTTTGGCCACAACCTTAAATGTTACATTTGGAGAGAGGTCAACAAGGCCTATAATGAAAGGAACACCATTCCTACTGTAAAGCACAGATGTTTTGGGATGTGTGAGCTACAAAGACACAAGAAACTTGGTCAGAGTTGCAGAAAAGATGAATGCCGCGTGTTATCAGCAAATACTTAAACGTGCAGTTCATGCTAGACAGCCCAGGAATTTACAGGAACTGGAGGTTTTTTGCCAAGAAGAGCGGGCAGTTTTACCATCTGAGTAAATAAAAAGCATATATCAAGATAAGAATTTTAAGGTCAAAAAATCAAAATTAACTAGAAAGGGACCTTATGTATTGATACTAATATATATAAAAATTAACCTTTATTGTACCTGCTAAAAACAAGACAATACCACGCATAAGACCAAGCAACCTGTCATGGTCTGCTGAGTTTCTGGGATTAGGTGGTTTTAGGGTTAACCGGGATGGCCTCACTCTGGGATTCTGGGAGGCTTTTTATAGCCTCATTGTGGGGCCATCCTCTGTCGCTAATACTCTGACCCTTGGCCGAGTGTGTGTGACCCTGTTGTGCTTGTGCCAGTGCTTTGTGCCTGTGCTACGTTCTGTCTGTCTGGTTCTGATTTGGCTGTGTCCCTGTTTCGAGTTTTGCCTGTCCCTTTTGTACTCTGCTGCCCTCTACGTGTATGACCCTTGGCTACGTTCTGACTCCGCTCTGCCTGCTCCTCTTGTACTTCGTCGCCCTCTATGTGTATGACCCCTTGGCTACGTCCTGATTATCCGTTCTGTATATGCCCCTTGGTAACTGTGTCCCGTAGTTACCCTTCTAGGAGTTTTCCTTTACCTCATAGCTCTCTGGAGCTTAGGCCACGCCCACTAGCAGTCACGTGCCTGCAGGTCCTTTGGTCTGAAGCATTCTCTATCTGCTACTGCTGCCTCTGAGAGACGTGTGGTCGGCTCCGCCCACTAGCAGTCACATGTTGAAGGTCCTGTTTCTCAGAAGCACACGTCTTCCCTGCTGCGGCTCTGCAATACAGGTATCTTTGGGCATAGTTTGTTCACTCAGGACACACGCACTGGCTCAGTGAGCAAGTGCAGTGCGGTGTCCCTGACACAACCGTGCTGGCTACCATACCCTAGATAATAAGCAACAATTTACAACTCTGCCTACCAGCGGAGGTTGGCATCCTAAACATACAACGAGATTGGTGCCCGCGCTCCTCGGCGGCTGTCCCTGATGCTCCTAAATGTCCCTATGTTGGTGCATCACATGAACACCCATTTAAACATAGAAAGGAGCATATAGGGGTTGCCGATCAAGGATGATTTTTAGGTAGGCAACAGTAAAAAGTATGTGCAAAAAGAAGTGAAATGGCAACCCAGCAATAAAGTGACATGTGCAAACAATAAAATACCTAACTACACTGTTCCCTGTTGCTGTATGACCTTCCTGACAGCGGAGGTTGGCACCCTACTGCGTCAAGGTTTCTTTTTGAACGTCAACTAACTATAAATACCCCTACAGCTGTTATCAACATGTATTAAGTATATAGCAGTGCTGTATATTACATGTGGAAGTTTACTTGTTTTTTTTGGGGGGGTTCCTTTTGAATATCAGCCAATCATAAGTACCCCTACAGTTATTAGCAATATGATCTAAGTAGATATTGTGCATTTCTGTCTATGCATACTTCCATGTTGAAGTTTATTTGTTTCTGGTACCTTCCACTTTAAATACATTATCAATAGTTTGTCTGGCTACCCTTATGCTTACTTTTTAGTGAGATTAGGGCATTCAAGGGGCAGCCGTCGTGGAGTGGGGGCGCCATTCTGCTGACCAGTAGGGTGCCAACCTCCGCTGTCAGGAAGGTCATACAGCAACAGCGAACAGTGTAGTTAGGTATTTTTAGGTATTTTTTATATATTTTGGTATCAATACATAAGGTCCCTTTCTAGTTAATTTTTACATTTGAGAAAATAAAGAACCTCATCCACAACTACCACAAAAGACTTCAAGCTGTCATTGATATTAGAGGGGGCAATACACGGTATTAAGAAATGGGGTGTGTGAACTTTTGATCAGGGTCATTTGGATATTTTGAGTTGTCATAAATAGCTTCACCCAACCACTAACCATGAGTGGAGAAAAAGTTTTGGTGTTATCATTCATATGTCTGGGATGATTTAGTGAATCATGCTTTGAGCAGGGGTTGGACCAGATGACCCAGGAAGTCCCTTCCAACTCTACCATTCTATGATATTCTCTAAAAAATGGTAAAGAAAGAAAAAATTCTGCCGGGGTATGTAAACTTTTAAGCACAACTGTATATTAACCCCCACACTACCAACTGTTTATCCATCCCCTGCTCACCATATTCCCCTCTCAACCCTGTCATGTCTGCCTTCCTTTAAGGCCAGGGGCCCAGTATGGCCTTACTGGATGTCACTATTGTAGCATTGGGGCACTGGAACAATAGGGGATTTCTAGGTTAAATTTTGGTTATATTATTATGTTTTCTTCTGTCAGGCAAACATCATACAATTCCTAGCGCGGTTGCCCAGTCTTAGGCCGACTTATGAATCCTCACATCACATGCAGTGCGCGCTGTGATGATTCTCCGGTGCCAGTTTATACTTGCGGTCCTGTACCGACAAGATGGGCTCAGCCTTATTCAGTGCAATTGTATTGGCCGAGGCCGGACAAGTCTATTCAGGATGTGGCTGGAAGTATGTAAATTGCATTCTTGCACTCACATGATCGTCCGTACCCGGGGCTGCACCATTGAATCCTCACAGCACAAAGTGCGTGCGATGTGAGGATTCATAAGTCAGCAGTTACATAGAGGGGCTGCAGACTTGAAGCCAAAGGCCGGACAACCACTTTAATAACTCATTTAAATCTATGTACTTGGAATGGAAATTGGAGCTTTAAATGGAATTCATGATGAAAATGCAAATAATTTAATTAACATTGAATTTTTAATCTATTAAAAGCAAAAAGAAAATTTCAATGTTGGTGAGTCGCACTTAGTACCAGGGCAATGGGGTACTCGGCACCGAGCCCATGAAAGTCTATGGGGTTTGTCACTGGCAGCAGGACTCGGTCCGTGGCCCTGGGCGCTCATACAATGGGGGGGGGGATATTTACAGGGGATTGATAGGTAGTTTGTGACGCCACCTGTGGTATCTGGTTAATTGGACCAGCGCTGCTATAAGGACTTTCACAGGGGATGTTATGGGGCAGCTTGGTGGTAAGTCTCCCACAGGTGAGACTGGTCCCTGGAAGTCTATGGTGATGATGCAGGGTGTAGTAAGAATTCAGTCACACACAATGCAGCTTCTTTTCATACCTTTTACTGGTAGATGGTTCAAGTAGATCCCGGGGAGCTGGTCGGGTGGAGAGTGCACATTCGGGTAACAGCTGAGCAGGTTAGAGGCCTCCTTTACTTCCATATACTTGTGAGTCCAACCTGCCTGAAGCGAAGTTAACTCTGAATCTCCAGCTTTCTCAATAGCTGTACTGCCCGGCCAACATTGTGGTGGAGCCTTCTAAGTGATGAAACTAAGTCCTTACTTTTGCATGGCCTTGCTCAAAGTCCCTGTTCCACCTGACTCCGGTTACGTATTGACACTTAGGGCTGCTCTCTGCGACCTGTAGTCCAGATGCCTCCGGTTTTCTTGTTACTATGCTTGAAACACTAGCAACTCTTCGGACCCCGG
Source organism: Oophaga sylvatica (assembly GCA_033576555.1). Classification (NCBI taxonomy): domain Eukaryota; kingdom Metazoa; phylum Chordata; class Amphibia; order Anura; family Dendrobatidae; genus Oophaga; species Oophaga sylvatica. The sequence continues at coordinate 182,126,959 of JARQOD010000003.1, read as the reverse complement.
TGTCCGGCAATTTAGTGCAAGTAATCCAATACCTGTAGCACTTCTCTAACTTCTCCACTGCGCCCTTCGTCCTGCTTCCCGCTCTTAACATAAGCACCGGTGGCAGTTGTGGAAAATGTCAGCTTCCTCCAGAGCTCGCTGCACAGCTCTCAGTTTCCTCCAAAGTCCAGACTGGACCGAGACTGAATGGCTGCTCTGTCCTTAGACAGAAGCTAACAGACTGAAGTTCGACTGAACACTACTTCCTCAAGATCTGACTGACTGACTCTCTGCCACGTGTCACTCCCCCTTATATCTCAGATGGGCGTGTCTGAAAGTGTGAGTGACAGTGAATGAATATCAAGCGTTGCTGTTACCTTCCTGTGCACTCTCCTGGATTTTTATGTGTGCCTGCGTAGCTGGGCTACACATCGGGTGTTCACTTCAAGTAGTTCTCTAATGTGTTATTGAATTGCTTAGAAAGACAGTTGTAGGTGCCATGCAGTTCTGCAAATATATGGAGTTGCATTTGAAGTGATGTATTATAAGATTAATGTATTAGTGAGCATGGCCAGCCTTACCTATGTGCGACCAGTGTAATCGCCCAGGGTGCCGGCCTGCAGACATGGAAGGGGGCGCCGCAGGGAGACAGCAACTGACTTTCATTTGCTGCTGTCAATGTGCATAGACTCCAGTGGCAGACTGTGGGGAGCGACTTTCCCCTACCTCTGTGCTCTGCTCTATTTTGTCTTCACGGCCTTCCAGTTTGTAATAGTCCTATGCACAACCCACATGCTTTTCCCCTTAAGGGAGCAATTTTGCCACAATAGCCATTACTTATCTCTTCTGTCTCTAATGCTCTGGGACTCCTGGCCGGATCACTCTCATCGTCTTACGTACTGTGTTCTATCTAGGTCTGTTACATCTGTGAGTTAAAAACTCTGGGCCATATTGTTAGGCGTCCTGACCCAGGACCCGTCTCCTATCTATCACTTTGTTCTTTCAGTTTTTCTTCTCTTCTGCTTCTCTGCTATCAAGTCATGCAGCACTGCTCACATTAGACCTTGGGTCTTTTCTCCATGCAAACTAGGCCCTTTCTGACGTTCAAACAGAAAATTGTCTCTTTCCCTTATGCTTAGCGTCTCACACTCTGGGCTAGTCCCAAACTTAACTCTAACTGTCCCTTAAATACCTGTTGCTGGGCAGAATACAATACCAACACCATAATGCACTTCACTGTTCACATTACATATCAAAATACTTTTGCAACAATATACGTGTTCTTCAAGGGGTAACGTAATGTGTATGTGTGTAGTATATAGGTGAAATTTACGTGTTTTAAATTCAGCACGTTGACATGCAGAATCCTAAAGGTGTGTAATATAAACTCAGTTAGGATTTTGCTCTGCTTGTCGATTTGAGCGATTGTCATTTGATCACACACATGCGATTTGCAGACTTGTGGTCATGTTACAACCGAATCGATGTCTCCTGCTTCTCTCATGTGAAAATTCAAACAGCAGTCGACAAATGACAACAAGTCTGGAAATCACATGTAAGTGGCCACGTCATGACTGCTTGAATAGGCAATCAGAGCGAAATCCTAATAGAGCGCATATTACACACCTTTAGGATTCGGTGTGACAATGTCAACTTACAGAATCACAAACACATGTCAGTCTGGGGTAGCAGAGCAGGGAGCTGCCTTCGGGACCTAGCTTCTTGGGCTAGTCATCTTGGATGCATCGTCCCCGGCTGAATATTAAATGTATGTTTTATCTGAAATGTGGCAGCATCAGAGAAAAACATACACGGCTGCAATAATGGAGTCAATGTCTGATTCCTGCTACCCTGGGGTTTGTGCAGTACAAATCAGCTGTCAGGTCCCTTATCTTGTGGCAAAATAACAGTGGAAACCTCCTCCTCATACGTTACATGGCGTCACTGCTATCTTCACATCACATGTAATGGTTTACTGTGGAAATGAAAGTCATTCCATTACTGTAATGCAAGGATACCAGCTGAGGTGCATTATGAGGTTTTGCAGCAACTGATATGTTAATTATGAGGTTTAGAAGCAGCTGAGATGTATTATAATAATGTTCTGCAGCATTTGAGATGTGTATTTGGTGTTCGGCAGCAGCTGAGATGTGAATTGTGAGGTACTGCAGCTGCTGAGATGTGAATTATGAGGTTCTGCAGCAGCTGACATGTGAATTATGAGATTCTGCAGCAGCTGAGATGTGAATTATGATGTTCTACAGCAGTTTAGATGTGAATTATGAGGTTCAGTAGCAGCTGAGATGTGAATTATGAGGTTCTGCAGCAGCTGAAATGTGCATTACGAAGTTCTACTGTACAGCAGCTGAGATGTGTTTTATAAAGTTCTGCTGCAGTTGAGGTCTATTATGAGGTACTGTAGCAGCTGAGGTGTGTATTATGAGGTTCGGTAGCAGCTGAGGTGTGTATTATGAGGTTCCGCAGCAGCTGAGGTATGTATTATGAGGTTATTCATCAGCTGAGGTGTGTATTATGAGTATTATTATGAGTTCTTCCATAAAGAGTGCTCCCTGTCCTCATGTTGTGTGTATTGCACTGCACCTCAGCCCTGTTTAGGTCACAAGAGCTGAGAGGCAGCCAAGGATGTAACCTGAGGTCACTTTATTATGCAGGAAAACAGAGATGTTTCCTAAATTTGTACAATCCCCTTAAACATTTGTGTTCTGGCTTTTTTGGCCTAGTACATGTAGGACATGGCCGCCAGCTACATCATGTATCATCTGGTATTCTCATCTCATATATTTATCGTATATCCAGACAATTTGTTTAGTAGATGCTGATCCCACCATTGGGGCAATGACATGTGCTGCTCTCAAACAAGAGATGGACAGAACTCTCATTCATGTGTATAGGAATTGTGCCCACCTCTCCACAAAGAGCAGCAGTGAATTTCTCAAAATACATATGAGTCCCATTGGTGAGATCCACATATACCATCCATTATGTAATATCCATGGATATGTCATAACTGTACGAGGTTAGATTACCTCTATAAGTGTAAGTTCAGACTTAGAGGAATTACAGTAATGTGAATTTGAGATGTAGATACCACACCACAAATTTGGAGCAGTTTATAGTACAATATACGTGAAGAAATACATTTTCTTTGGATATGAAAAAGTGGTCTTCTGCCCACCTTTGTGTCTTGGGAAACTGCATAAAAACCAATAGGGTGGGATCACCAAAAGGCAGTTTTGTACAGGGCACCATTCAGCCTAAGTCTGGCCCCATTAGTGTGTCTTAATGCTTTGAGTGGGGTTTATGTGGGGTACTGAATGTAGAACTAATTATTCCAGCTTGACTCATTTACCTTCAATACTTTTAGATCCCAGGAACATACAACGGAGAAATCTTTGCCAAAGCTGAAATCTATATGTGGCTTGGTGTGACTAAGTATTCAAAAAACAGCACCACAGACCTTCCAGAAGACTACAAGCTCCTCTATGAAAGAAATGGACATTTGGTGGAATCTCCCACCCTCAATCCTCCTGTACTACTTCGGAGAGATGGTAAGAAAATTTAGTATATTCACATCCAAGTAGAACAAGAAATATGAGGCTGTAGGCAGTTAAAAGTTGTGTGTCAGAGATTGACAACAGCATTTAACAGGTTAACAGCCGCAGGTGGAGCTCCGCTCTGCTCCATCTGTGGCTGTTAAAGTCACATGATGACTGATCAGCCATGAACTGCCGGCAAAGATGTGGGCCTGTCACGTTACTGGCGATACAGGACTGGAAGACAGTGGCCGGAGCAGAAGTGTGCAGGTGAGCGGACCAAGGAAGGACTTCTGGAAGTGCCGTATATGGCGGTGGTGGTTCACTATTTGGCAGATGCCGGAGCCCGCCCGAGCACGGGCCGGCCGAGATCACACACAAGCACCAAGTCCGTTTAGGTGAATAGAGTTGGAGGTAGGAACAGCAGGGTTTCCACAAGAGACAGGAAGATGTCAGCAGAACACCTTCCAGATCAGGAGCTCAGTTAATGCTTCACTCAGTTAGACTGAGCACCACAATATACTCAGCAACAGGAAGCTGCACAGGGCCAGGTATATATAGCAGGTCCAATCAGTTTTAATCAGGGCGAGAACAATCAACAGAGCAGGTGATGATCTCTATCCAATCAGTCTCAATCAGGGAGGGAACAATCTGCAGGGCAGGTGATGATCTCTATCCCAGACGAAGTTCATATGGTTTCAGGCTGAAGTTATTCAAGTTCTGAAATAGCTCCACAGCAAGGGAACAGACCAGCAAGCCATGGCTCACAGGTTCAAATCCAAACAGGGCCTGGCGTAGAAGCTCACATCAAAGTCAGTGACATGACATATGATTTAAATGTATGTCATATGTTGTGAGGGGTTAAAGTATATTAGAAAAAAAGATTAGATTATGACATTTAATACATCGAAATTTAGGATAAAAATAAAATTTCGTTTCGGACCACCCTTCTAAATTAACAAACATATCTCACTTCATTTTCCAGATTACCGCTATTTCCAGCTACGAGCTCATGTATACCAGGCCCGTGGCATTCTGCCTGCAGATGACAATGGTTTGTCTGATCCATTTGCTAGAGTGATATTTGGCAACTTTTGTCAGAGTACCAAGGTAAGAATGAATGTTGTTTCATACTCCGCAAAAACCTCATTAAGATCAATGAAAAAATGGAAATTTAAGCCAGCAATTAAAAATTGTTGAAACCTGGATTTTTTGGTATATATTATTCTTTTAGATGTTGCCATAATTTATTTCCGAGGCAAGAATTGTAGGGAAAATATCTATCTATGTCATTATTAACATTGCATATAGAAATATTGGCAAAATCTTTGACCATGAGATTGTCTAAAGTAGGGACATTGGTGTTACGTGCAGATCAAGCAGCATTTATGCCTGAAAAATAATATAGAGTTGGGGTATCTGTCTACCATCCTGGGAACGTTTGAACTTGTTCCAAACTTTCTCCACAGTTATGTATCTCACCAACTGCAGGGATTTAGCTGATGGGCCAGTATCACATGGTTTTGCATTAACTAACGGGACATAGCAGAGTGTTTTCTCTGTTTGCTCTGGCAGTGGAAGTCGGGCGTGCGTCATACGTCAACAGTCCGAAATAATACGTTTTTATTATTGTCAGGTATATGAATGCATTGTGTTGTATGCATTGCCAAATTGAAATGTAAAATACAGAATCCTGATTTAAATAATAGGTAATTTTCTGATGATAGTTTCCCATTAAAGAAGAGTTTGTGACCCAATAGTGTGTTTTACCAATTTCTTCAGTTCAGACAAGCTATTCAGACTCTATAAAAATTCATTTGGCGATAGCATTCTCTGCAGTTCTAGGGTATATAGCTCAGTTTTATTTCTTGAGGGGATCAAATAACGAAAATATTTGAATGTATTACGTGGACTTTTGTATAATGAATAGCATGTTGTAATATTTGTATGGTTCAGGGGCCCAAGTTTCAAAATATGAGTCTCCTCATACGCCCAACCACTTAAAATAAAATCTATCAATAGAAATAATATATGACTGTTACTAAATAAAAAAAGATACCAATATTACCACCCTACAGTAACCGTACAGTGGTAAATATCAGTCCTGACAACCATACAAGTGATTACAACACAGTTATAGATTTCTGATTGTGTTTGTTCACTTTCTCAACTTCTTCTTCTGGTCCAGACTTACGTGACAGCTTCTTACTGTTATGATTGTATCTGCAGAATTTATAAAGAAAGACATATTTGACTTCTCACATTTCCAGCACCGTCCCCACCTGTACCCAACCTACATAAACTCCCCATCCTATGTGCACTCGCACTCGAACATTGATCCCAATACTTCAAAAATTGTGTAATTATCATCATTACCTCCCTGCTCCAAAAAATGCTACACCGAGAGTATGCCAGCTAGTGCCCCTAAAAATGTTCCCACTGTGCTATCTATAAGGTAATAAGGCCCACATTTTGCTCCTTGACAGTAATAATGCCCCTTGTGCTCCTTTGTAGATTATAATGCCCCAAATTCCCACTTCAATAACAACCATTGAGTGTCCCCTTAAAGTAACAATGACCTAGACAGAGTGTCTTCTTAAATATTAAATAATGCCCCATCTGCCCCTTAAAAAGTAATAATACCGCGTCCCCCTCTTAAAAACTAATAATGCCCCCTTCAGAACTAACAATACCATTAGGAATAATAAAGAAAATAAATCTTATACTAACCTAATCCTGAATCCCTGTCCTCCATAGCTTCCATTTCCTCATCTGTATAAACAATGACGTCATTGCGCTATCTGCACCAAGATGCTAACGTCCTCCAGGCCCCAGGCCCAAGATCTACAGCAGCCCGTGGCCCACAAGATGGAAAGTGATAGGACAGGGAGCTTGTGGCCCTCTGCTCTACCAGGGGATTGAACTTTTGATGCTGACACAATACAACTTGGCGCTCGCTGGAGATCTGGGGCAGCAGCAAGAAGTTTGATAAAATTAGCTGAAGTTCTGATTTTTCTCCTTCGTCTCATTGGGGGACACAGGACTGTGGGTGTATGCTACTGCCGCTAGGAGGCTGACACTAAGTAAACATAAAAAAGGTTAGCTCCTCCTCCGCCGTATACACCTCAGCACTGGCCGCAGGCAAACCCAGTTCTTGCTTAGTGTCTGATGGAGGCACACGTCTGGTTCTTTTTCCAGACCATTTTTTTTTTTTTTGTCTTTCCCACAAAGACGAGATAGGGGCGACGGACCCTTTTGAAGGGGTCCGATCTCCCCAAACCATCAACGGGCGAGCACGTGGAGTGAAGCCTCCATGTATCCTTTCCCGCAACGTGGGACATGATGCCGGACTCAGCCCTGACCACCCTAGAGTATTGAAATCCTAGGCTGAACAGTGGCAGGAGATAGTCCGTGCGGCCCCCACTGCACCACCAATGCTAGACTGCGGTGCTGCAAGGAGGCGGACGGTCCCTCTCCTCACCCCCTGAAGGGGTGATGGAGTTAGGGTGCCTGCACCGTCCTTCTGTCATTTCACAGGCCCCCCTCCAATCTGAAGCTAAGTGGGGCCAGAAAAAGGACCCTCTGCGAACCCACCTTAAGGACGTCGTGGAGGAGGACCGGAAAGCTATGAACGGAGGTTGCTGGTAGCGTTGGAGCAGGGGAAAGGATACTCGTTTTCAGCCTGGCTTCAGTAAGACAGGCAAGTTCCTGGTTTGGGCCTCGCTCCCTTGGGGCATCATCTTCCGGCGGTCCGCCCCTTGTCTCCTGGACGGCCGCCGCCTAAAATTTAGGCCCCGGCTTCAGCCGGTGTTAGGCCTCAAATAAATTTAGTCCCCGGCTCCGGCTGGGGACCAGGCCGCGGGCTGCAATTTAGCGCCCGGCTTAGGCCGGAGGGGGGCCGCGGTCTCAGGCCCCGCCTCCGGCGGCGTTATCTTCCGCGGGCCCGCCCCTGACTCTCGGGCTGCCACCGCCGGAAATTTAGGCCGTGGTTTTCTCCGGCGCTGGGCCGCAACCGCAAATTTAATCCCCGGCTTCGGCCGGGGACTAGGCCGCGGCCGGAAGTGGTGTCTCCGGCATCTGACGGCGCTAGGCCGCGCCTCTCGACCCCGCCCCCTGTGGTCAGCTATATGAGCCACGCCTCCCTGACAGGGAGCGCTTTTTTTGAAAAGTCTGGAGCCTTTGCTCGTTTCTTTTGCGCTATCAACACTGTTTAAGGACGTCCGGGGATACAGGACTGGGGTAAGTGCCACTACCTCCAGCCCGGCTCTCCACTTCGCTGCGCTCCGCTACCGCACCTCCGCATCGTCACAGCCAGATTGTTACAGCAGGGGGAAAGAGGCTCTGGACAGATACAGTATGTCCAGAAGAACTAAGGCTCACACGGTGCTGTATACCGCATGCATTGCCTGTAGATCCCCTTTTCCGCACGCCCAGTCTAATCGGGTCTGCGAAGCCTGTGACTCCGAACGGGCTCAGGAGCCCTCACCTATAGCCCAGCCCAGTGCGTCAGGTCCCCCGGAGTGGGCCCTATCTCTGTCTCAATCTATGGCGTCATTAATGAGAGCAATCGAGTCCCTTCAAGCTCCCGATAGGAGCAGGGACAGTGGTTCACCCGTCTTGGCGACGTCTCAGGAACCTCCGGCCTGCAGGGGCCGCGCTCTTACCAGGCAGACGCAGGGGAAGCGAACCCACACTGCGTCGCCTATGCCATCCAGGGCTTTGGCATCCTTCAGTTCAGCTTCTCGCTCTCCCTCACCTTTAGAGGCAAGTGATCAATATTCGGATTCCGATACTGAAGGGTCCCTCAATTTGGAAGCTCCAGGTTGTCACGAGACAATTGACAGCCTGATTGAAGCTGTCAATCAATCTCTGGGGGTAGACGATGAATCCACCTTGGCCTCTGGTCATAAGGTGTCTTTCAAACGAGCCAGACAGACCCATAAGGTTTTTGGTGAGGAGCTAGTGCAGCGCCACCGGGAAGAGCCAGACAAGCGCTTCGCAGGACAAAAAGCCCTTAATACCAGATATCCTTTTGCCCCTGAACTTCTGAAGAAGTGGGCGGAATCTCCTGCGGTCGACCCTCCTGTGTCGCGTTTGGCATCTAAGACGCTTCTCTCTCTTCCCAACGGTTCCTCGATTAAGGATCCAACGGATCGTCTGATTGAAAGTTTGGCCCGCTCGGTGTTTGAGGCATCAGGTTCTGCTCTCTCCCCTTCTTTTGCAGCGACTTGGGATGCTAAGGCCATGATATCCTGGTCGGAGTCTCTAAATAGAGCTCTTCACGGTATAGAGGTGCCGTCTGAGGTAACCGAGATCTCTAATCAGATAGCTCTTGCAGGAGACTTCTTAATTAATGCGTCCATGGATGCGGCAAATTGCGCAGCACTAGCTGCTGCTAATGCAATTGCTATCAGAAGATCCTTGTGGCTGAGAACCTGGCGAGCGGACTCAACCTCAAAGAAATCGCTTACATCCTTACCATATCAGAGTGGTCGGTTATTTGGCGAAAGGCTGGATCAGCTCATATCTGATGCGACGGGAGGGAAGAGCAGTTTCCTTCCTCAGCAAAAAATTAGACAGCCTTTTCGTCGACAGCTTCAGCCTCGCTTTAGGGCCTTTCGTAACCCAGGTTGGGCCGCGCCAGCCACCTCCAGCGGCTCAGGTCGACCTAATCAGGCCAGAGATTGCCAGGTCTCCTACAGGACCAACCCTCTGGGAAGAGGGCGATCTCAACAGCCAAGATCTAGAGGGTCTAAACCCCAAGGATATTCGGACAAATGACTGGAGGCAGAATCCGGTCAATTTATCCAGAGTAGGCGGCCGCTTACTCTGGTTTCGCCCCATTTGGCTATCGATTACTCACGACGAGTGGGTCAGGGAGTTAGTCTCCTCGGGGTACAAAGTAGAATTTACCAGCCTTCCCTCAAATCGATTTTTTCCCTCGCGCCTTCCCAAGGAGGAGTCTCGGGTTCGCGCCTTATTCAAGGCGGTCGAGTCTCTTCGGCACAGCGGGGTTGTCGTACCTGTACCGGAGGTCGAAAGAGGTCAGGGGTTTTATTCCAACCTGTTCATTGTACCCAAGAAGGACGGTACCGTAAGGCCCATTCTGGATCTAAAGCGACTGAACCGGTTTGTCAGAATTCGACATTTCCGAATGGAGTCTCTCCGCTTGGTCATTGCAGCCATGGAAAAAGGGGAATTTCTAGCATCAATAGACATCCAGGATGCCTATCTTCACATCCCCATATTTCCCCCTCATCAAAGGTTTCTTCGGTTTGCCATCGGCAAACTTCATCTTCAGTTCGCAGCCTTGCCATTCGGGCTAGCCACAGCCCCCAGGGTGTTCACAAAGGTCATGGCTGCTGTTGTGTCCATTCTGCACTCCAGGGGGATAGTCATCCTGCCTTACTTAGACGACCTCCTCATCAAGGGTCCGTATTTTCAAACCTGCGAGGAAAGTGTCAGCATTACGTTAGACACCCTTGCTCGCCTGGGGTGGCTGGTGAATATGAAGAAATCATCTCCCATGCCATCTCGGAAGATCACCTTTTTAGGGATGAATTTCGACACCGCTCAGGGGTTGATAATCCTTCCTCAGGACAAGGCCTTAGTTCTCCGTCAAGAGGTACAGATCCTTCGCCAACCAATTCCTCACACCATCCGGTTTTGCATGAGGGTCCTAGGAAGGATGGTGGCAGCAATCGAGGCTATTCCATTTGCCCAGTTTCATCTTCGCCCCCTTCAGCATGCACTCTTGGCAGTATGGGACGGGAGCCCTTACTCCCTCAATCTTCGGTGCCGTCTGTCCCTGCAGGTCAGACAGACTCTTACGTGGTGGACGAAGAGCACCACTCTTCAACAAGGTCGTTTGTTTCCTCCAAATTTCTGGATGGTAGTCACAACGGACGCCAGCCTGCTCGGATGGGGAGCAGTGTTTCGTCACCACACAGCCCAGGGAACTTGGTCTCAGCAGGAATCGACCCTCCCGATCAATATTTTAGAGATCCGAGCTGTTCGGCTGGCTCTGAGGCATTTTCACCAGCATCTGGCGGGCCGCCCAGTCCGAATACAATCGGACAATGCCACGGCGGTGGCATACATAAACCATCAGGGAGGTACCCGCAGCAGGGCAGCCATGCACGAGGTAAAACAGATTCTGACCTGGGCAGAGGTAAATCACTCTGTGATTTCAGCGGTCGACATTCCGGGCGAGGAAAACTGGGCAGCGGATTTTCTCAGCCGTCACGGCATAGCGTCAGGGGAATGGTCGCTACATCCCGAGATTTTTCAGCAGATATGCCGACGCTGGGGAACCCCAGATGTGGACCTGATGGCTTCCAGGATAAATGCCAAGGTGCCCAACTTCGTCTCCCGGTATCGGGATCCGCAGGCAATTGCAGTAGACGCCCTGGTTCTACCGTGGAATCAGTTTCATCTTCCATACTTGTTTCCACCAATAGCTCTGCTCCCAAGGGTGATCAGAAAGATCAGGTTAGAAGGGGTCCCAGCGATATTAATCGCTCCGGATTGGCCGCGTCGCTCATGGTACGCGGAGCTGGTACAGTTGCTCGCCGACGCACCCTGGCGACTGCCAGAGCGCGCGGACCTTCTCTCCCAGGGCCCAGTTTACCACCAGAACTCAGCGGTCCTGTGTTTGACGGTCTGGCCGTTGAATCTTGGATCCTGACCAGGGCTGGATTCTCTAAAAAGGTCGCCGCGACGATGGCTAGCGCCCGAAAGCCCGTCTCGGCTCGCATCTACCACGGTACTTGGAAAGTCTTTTTTGCTTGGTGCAGGGAACATGGTTGTTCCCCGCTTCTGTTTTCAATTCCAAACATTCTGTCATTTCTTCAAGCGGGCCTAGATTCAGGTCTAGCGCCAAGTACGCTTAGACGGCAGATATCAGCCTTGTCGGTTCTTTTTCAGCGAAGGATCACGTCTAATTTTCAGGTTAGGACCTTTATTCAGGGGGTTGTCCATATAGTTCCCCCCTACAAGGCTCCCTTAGATGTTTGGGATCTCAATCTAGTCCTGGGAGTCCTGCAGGAATCTCCATTTGAACCTCTGCAGGAGGTTTCTCTGACATTCCTTTCCTGGAAAGTGGTGTTTTTGGTAGCCATAACATCCATAAGGCGGGTTTCGGAGCTGGCAGCACTGTCTTGTCGAGCTCCGTACTTACTTTTCCATCAGGATAAGGTAGTGCTCAGGCCAGCACCACCTTTTTTGCCTAAAGTCGTGTCCTCATTTCATATCAATGAGGACATTGTTCTACCTTCTTTTTGCCCAGCTCCTACGCACCGGGTTGAGAAGGCTCTCCATACGCTAGATCTGGTGAGAGCACTCAGGAGATATGTATCTCGGACGGCGTCCTTTCGGCAGACGGACACGCTGTTTGTCCTCCCTGAGGGTCGCAGGAAGGGACTCGCTGCCTCTAGGTCAACCTTGGCTAGGTGGATTTGGTTAGCCATTCAGGAGGCTTACCGCATCAGAGGAGCGGTGGTTCCCGCAGGGATCAAGGCTCACTCCACCAGAGCGGTGGTGCATCCTGGGCCCTTCGGCATCAGGCTTCGGTGGAACTGGCGTACTGGTGATGATTTTTGTGGAGGGACGCTTGCCCTTTATCACCCATGTCCTTTCTATACACTGGTAACCTCAGGACATGAGGGTTTCTCCCCTTTTTTACCACATGATATGGGGATTCTGTGAGGAGAGTGGATGCCCTGTGGAGCCTTAGGTATTTCTGCTCTGAGTCATGTTTACTATTTCCTCTGCATGTTATTTTCTGTTTTGACTTTTGTACTTTTTCTAATAAAATACATTTAAAATTATTTTATTTCTTGTCACCCATTTGCTTCTTTTCCTCCTGGTGTACATTCTGCGGATGCCAGTCTGGGTAGAAGGATTCTTCAGGGCGCAGTTGCGCACCTATAAGCAATGCTTGGTTATAAATTACACTGTGGAGTCGGTTTCCCACCCAAGGGACTGCTTTGGGACGTCCCACAGTCCTGTGTCCCCCAATGAGACGAAGGAGAAATACGGATTTTTGTGCTACTCACCGTAAAATCCTTTTCTCCGAGACGCTCATTGGGGGACACAGCACCCTCCCTATTAGCCGGATGGCTTCGATTTCTAAGTTAATTTTATTTGCTTGGGTCTATATCAGTAGATTTACTTCTGGATATATTGTACCTGTATTAACATTAATTTATTCTCTAGCCTCCTACTGCTTTTTGCACTAAACTGGGTTTCCTGCGGCCAGTGCTGAAGTGTATACGGCGGAGGAGGAGCTAACCTTTTTTGTTTACTTAGTGTCAGCCTCCTAGCGGCAGTAGCATACAGCCACAGTCCTGTGTCCCCCAATGAGCGTCTCGGAGAAAAGGATTTTACGGTGAGTAACACAAAAATCCGTATTTTTGACAACACTAAGATCTTTCATCCCAAAGGTCTTGACTTCAGCATGCGTTCTAAAGTCATAACAGGTATGAAAACAATAATGATCATACAAAAATTCCAACTCACTCAATTGTGTGGCCAGTTTTGTTATCTGGGGTCTACAGCATGCACCTAACCAACATCTCATCAAACATCAAGTCACAGTAGATCAGGTCTAGAACAGCAATATATTGAGCTTATTAAGCAGCATCTTCACTATTGAAGCTTGGTTCTTCTTTAGCTCAGATGCCAAAATAAAAATTATTTTTACAAAATCAGTTTTAACGAGAAATCTTCTACGATGCTTTTATTTGTTCCGTTTTTCTAAGCATTTCTGTATCTACTATTTCAATACTGTCTAGTTAAAAACTAATCTTCTTTAGGTGATTAATGAGACTCTAGCTCCAATGTGGAATGAAATGCTTCTGTATGACAATCTCCTCATGGATGGAAACAGGGAAGACTTGAAGAACGACCCTCCACTTATTATTATTAATATTTTTGACCAAGATACATTTGTAAGTAACATACTTGTATTACAATTATGTCAGTATCTATGAGAGCTCGAAAGAAAAACACATTTTTAATGTAGTGCAAACATTCACTGGATCCAAAAACCTAGTGTGGAAATAATTAGTTCTGGAATATTAAAACAATACATGAAATCATCTTCATCAATTACAGAATTTCCATTGTTCTTTTTTAAATTTGTATTTTCTAATCAATTAAATAATAATAATTAATTATTTTCCTAACATAAAATTTGTATAATGTTTCCACTACATATTATGTCTGCGATATGAAGACACAGCCACACATCACGAGGATGAGATTCTCTAAAATCACCTCCTTGAAGAGAGAGAGGAAAAACATGGGCAATTGTTTTTATTGGTTCCCATTTGACGCCATTGTTAACATTTACTTTATTGCACAGCAATTAATATTGCTATATTGACTACATGGGAAAGGTTTTATATAGAAAGTTTTTTTATTAAATCAATCATTTATTGCTCGATGTCCTTTGTTGGTATTCTTCTTCACGTATTTTTATAAATCTGAAATGTTAATTGAAACATTGTAAAACAAAATGAATGTGTATACTGTTTCTATATATTGTAGGGGCCACCTGACTTTTTGGGTCGAGCCTTTGCTACTCCAACTGTAACACTTTTAGAAGATGAGGATAATGAAGATGAAGGTCCTAAATATATCCAACCGCCCTTGCAATTCTTTGACATCTATAAGGGTAACGTAGCTGGTGGAGAGCTCATAGCTGCTTTTGAACTTATAGAACTTGAAAACAGAACATATATGAAAGAGGTATGTATATCATAGTAGTGAACTGATGAGCAGAGAAAGCTTTTATTGTTGCTTTTCAAGCTTTTAAACAATAGGAAACATTCACAATGGGCATTCTACAATATATTCTGGAGTTTTTGTGAGTATAAATGCCTGATGCATACATCCATAGCAAATGTACAAGGTAGATATAGTGAAACATCCTCTTCAGATTTAGGAAAACATAGAATATTGGAATACACATATAGATGTAGCCTTTCTTAAAAAGACAAAGACATCCTCAATAATCTGATGAAGAAAAGAGAAAGAAGCGTGTATACAGGCTAGGATCTCCCCTTAAATTGACAAGCAAATATAATTTTATTATCATACAAAATAAGCAAGACAAAAAACACCCATTTAAAAAGCCAAGAAAAGGCTAAGCATAAGCAACAGCTGGAAGGCCGCGAAAGGCCCCTCCAGACTCCTCCACTATGTGCACCAGGGTATAGCAAGGTAATACTCACTAAAGATAATATATGCCAAGGCTAAACAAGAAAAGAAACAGTTCTTAATCATTACAGCACCCAAACAGAAGGTTCCTATATGAAAGAATAACTAGGGCTGAACTAAGAGTGTGACACAAAAGCATAGCTGGAAAAACCATAAAGGAACAGAATAAGCGAGGCTGGAAACCTGTTGGTAATAATGTAAGGGTCACCCTGTCCCATCATGGTATGTGGAGGGAAGAGAGTCCCACGCGTATCGTCACACAGCGTGGCTTCCTCACTCCTTTTGCTATCTGTGGATTTATGTGTTTTTCTGTAATGTCTATTGTCTGTATAAGTCCCCTCTATAATGTAAAGTGCTGTGGAATATGTTGGCGCTATAGAAATAAAAGTTATTATTATTATATCCTGATGCAGAAAAGTGTAAAGCAACACCTAACCATACAAACTCAATTGCGTTTGTTGTATTAAAGGGGTTTTCGAACACAGAAAGCACATTTTAACCCTTCCTTACCGATGACAGGATAGTACGTCATCAATAAGGATCCCCTGCTTTGAGATGGGCTCCGGCAGTGAGCGCATCGCCAACCCCCCGTCACGTGATCGGGGGTCGGAAACATGTTGCTTTGACAACCAGAGGTCTCATAGAGACCTCTATGGTTGTTGCCGGCATATTGCTGTGAGCGCCGCCCGGTGGTCGGTACTCATAGCAATGCAGTAAATCTGCTACATATGGGCGATCTGCTTATCGCCCATATATAGCAGAGCTGATCGAGTTGTGTATGCTACTAGCCTCCCATGGAGGCTATTGAAGCATGCTAAAAGTAAAAAAAAGTGTTTAAAAATTTTAAAAAAATTAAAAAAACCTAAAAGTTCAAATCACCGCCCTTTCGCCCCAATCAAAATAAAACAATAAAATAAAAATCAAACATACACATATTAGGTATCGCTGCATTCAGAATCGCCTGATCTATCAATAAAAAAAAGGATTAACCCAATCGCTACATGGCGTAGCGAGAAAAAAATTCAAAATGCCAGAATTACGTTTTTTTGTTCACCGCGACATTGCATTAAAACGCAATAACGGGTGATCAAAAGAACATATTTGAACAAGCGTGGTGTCATTTAAAATGTCAGCTCGGTGCACAAAAAATAAGCCATCACCCGACCCCAGATCATGAAAAATGGAGACGTTACGGGTCTCGGAAAATGGCGCATTTTTTTTTTTTTTTAGCAAACTTTGGAATTTTTTTCATCACTTAGATAAAAGAGAACCTAGACATGTTTGGTGTCTATGAACTCGTAATGACCTGGAGAATCATAGTGGCAGGTCAGTTTTTGCATTTAGTGAACCTAGCAAATAAGCCAAGCAAAAAACAAGTGTGGGATTTCACTTTTTTTGCAATTTCACAGCACTTGGAATTTTTTTCCCGTTTTCGAGTACAAGACATGGTAAAACCAATGGTGTCGTTCAAAAGTACAACTCATGTCACAAAAAATTAGCCCTCACATGGCCATATTGACGGGAAAAATAAAAAAGTTATAACTCTGGAAAGAAGGGGAGCTAAAGATGAAAACGAAAATTCGAAATAAGCTCCGGGAGTGAAGGGTTAATCAATAGAACTTGGAATAAAATAAGTTCCACAATTGACAATATTTTCAACTATGTTGCTATGAATGCAGAGCACAGCAGCTGGTGACAAACTCATCCCAAGTACTGTGAACAGCATAGGCAGCTAATGAATGAAGACAACATTAAATCATTGTCCCTGCACATGTACTGCACACAACTTACTCTCCTCAGCTATCTGCCCTTCGTCTCACCGGTAATTTTGTGACATTTTTGTGATCTGCTGGTATAGCTGTCCCAAATGTAAAAAAGAAAGTGTCCCTTTAAAAGAAAACACTAACATTATAATTAAATTTATGTTTTTACATATTTTTTAACTAAGGTTGGAGTTAGAAATTGTGCTAGGGCTAAGGTTAAGGTTAGAGTTAGGGTTAGGATTAGGATTAGGGTAATAAAATAGTTACATAAAAATGCAATAAAAAGTATAAAAAATATATATATTATAACATTCTATAACTTTTTATTTTTAAAATTCTTTCTATATTGGATTTTCAAAAAAGCAAAAAAAAAATCTTGAGGGACAAGGAGCACTTTATAATTGCATTATTATTTTCTTAAAATACAATGTATGCACTTGGGAAAAGAGGTCCAATATTGATCTGGTGGAAGAGACTCAGAGTCCAAAAATTAGGGGGTTTATTACCCCAGGTGTTAACAGCCCACGTTATATCACTCACTGTACATGGATAATCATTAGATAACCTAGACCGCATGATATCTAGGTAAAGAGACTATTCCAGAACTCAGGAGATGCCATTTCAAAAACAGTTTAACACAAAAGCAATGGAAGTCGTCATATTGTAACGTGTATTCCTAATTTTGTAGCATTGCTCTACAGATTTAAGACTGTCCTGTGCTTCATAATGTATTCTTACAATTAAGTACTGTATAATGCATATTATACATGTTGCTTAAATGTTACATGTATGGCTTATTTACATTGTTTAAGTTAAAAATAGTTTTTGTTTTTTGTATATTTTTTTGGGAATAAGAAATAACTTGCTGACATTGAATTATAAAAGATAATAGGTTATAATGACAGTTGTTAATATAGTCACACTCTCAAAAAGTTTTTTAAAGGATCTTTTAAAGGGAATCTGTCACCCTAAATTGGCGGGATATTTAAATGATGGCAGTCAGGTCAGATGGGCGGTGTTTTGGGTACTTGCCTTAACATGTTGTTCGCCGCTGTCTCCATTATTTCTGGGAATTGTAGTCGTTGCCCTCCATATAACGCGCCTGCACATTGCAATCTGCGGACAAAGCATACTGCGCGTGCGCAATTCAAGATTGCAATGCGCAGGCGCGTTATATGGAGGGCAACGACTACAATTCCCAGAAATAATGGAGACAGCGGCGAACAACATGTTAAGGCAAGTACCCAAAACACCGCCCATCTGACCTGACTGCCATCATTTAAATATCCCTCCAATTTAGGGTGACAGATTCCCTTTAAATGTGTTTTCTTCCCACTTACTTGCACTATGCAGGAACTATTTAGTTTTTTTCCCTTTTATTAATTCACTGCAGCCTGCAATACCGAAGTATGAAAAAATAACAGAACCTGAATTTATGGATGAAACAATGGAGCGTTACATCATTCCAGAAGGAATTCGACCAGTCCTTAAGCAATTCAGAATAGAGGTAAATATTACATTATTACAATAAATTTGTAACGCAAACAATGTTTCACATATAATCAATTTTGGTAATCGTGTTCGTTTCCTAATATACACTTCAACTTGTCTTTTTATAACTACTTAGCTTAAAATATGGAGACGATCAAAATGGATGGAGAGCAGAAACATTCTGCCATTCATTAGAATTTTTGTCCCTGCACAAACTAAATACCGTACTCTCCTCAATATTGAAATTACAACACCAAGAAGGAAAAGTTGCACTTGGGCATGCAAATCATCCATATCTGTTGTTGGCAGCGCCTTTTACAATTGTCGAGCAATGATTTCCTAGATGTGATTGATGGGAAGCCAATCCAGCGATGCTCAGGCGATGTAGTATGATTAGGCCACACAAGCTGCTATCAGTAGTACAAGGAACATGCTTCCAGGTTTTGTTAACCAAATTCAGGCTATTATTGTATCCAAGACATGAATGTGACTCATCATTGAAGAAAATAGACCTCTAGTCCATCCTTTATTGCTCCATTCCAGCTTTTGGCTTCCGTATGGAGATCATGTGGACAACACCATGAAGAGGCCGTTACAAAGCAACATCCCACCTTTAATACTCTCAGGACTATGGTGTGGGATGGCATAACTTACTGTAGCCAGACCACTCTACTCATCAGTCCAGACACATAACAGCTTGGCGTTACATTGATTTGGTGGTGGAATCATTGGTATGACCATTTCTCAAAATGCCCCAGGAGCTGTTTTTCAGCACAACTGCAGGCCGCAAGTTTCTTGTGCTATTGTAAGTAGCCTAATCATGTTACGATAGCCAGCATGGTCTTTAGGACTTGTCTCTCATAACGTCATTGGTTGGCAATTGCAAAGTGGGTTGCCAGCAGCGGATCTTGAGGATTTGCGCGCCTAGGTACAGTCACCATGGCAAATCATTTCTCAGACAACCTTTAATAAACTCATATTCAGTGCTGAATAAGTGAAGATCAATTGCATAACATTAACATGTCTATTGATCCTGTGAATTCCAAAATACCATGAGTCTTTCTTCTTAGTAATGCAATTTCAATGTTGAGGAGTATACTATAAGAAGGCAGCAGTGTTATTAAGGTACTGTATGGCATGATTATTTCTGCACTGTATGATAGCATTATTTGGTATCCCATATAAAGGGCCTTTAGTTTCTAACAAGTTGACAAGGGAAACAATTTTTTAAATTAAATTATTTAGGGACATTTTCAACCACTTGTTTTATCGAGCTTTGAACAATTTTATTTTTAGGTATTTTTTTGGGACGCGATTTTACGAAGGATAAAATTATTTGAAGTTTACAAACCCAGGTGCGGGGTTGA
The DNA here is from genome assembly GCA_033576555.1 of Oophaga sylvatica. Taxonomy (NCBI): domain Eukaryota; kingdom Metazoa; phylum Chordata; class Amphibia; order Anura; family Dendrobatidae; genus Oophaga; species Oophaga sylvatica. The sequence continues at coordinate 182,107,582 of JARQOD010000003.1, read as the reverse complement.
AGTCTGGAAAAATAGTTGAATCTGGGTTATACTGAGCACAAAGAATTTTTCCAAATTTTTCTAAATTGGAAATCATATTTTTATAGTACAACATTGACCAAAATTTTTTTTTTTTCTCTGTTTTTTTTTTTCAAGCATTCCATTAAAAATACCTGAACTGTTTCCCAATTTTGGGTCTTATATATTTTTAAACCCTATTTTTAAATTTGGCCATATTTTTAAAAAGGGGC
>JARQOD010000003.1:182065151-182107252 GCA_033576555.1 Oophaga sylvatica | reverse complement strand
GAAAAAGAGCTGCCAGAGCATCATCATTCCATTTAGTAAGGACTGCCCACTTTCTGAATTTCTGACAATACAGCTCAGCGGCTTCTTGACCCTGATTCAATGCCAACAAGGTTTTTTCAGCTTGATCAGTAACATTAAGTTCATCGTACAATAACCCCAGAGCCTGAAAAAACACATCAACATCATTCAAAACGGATCCCCAGGTGTCAGGGAAAAGGCCCAATCCTGAGGGTCACCGCGCAACAGGGAGATGACAATTTGAACCTGCTGCGTTGTGTTCCCTGAGGATTTAGGCTTCAAAGCAAAAAACAACTTATAGTTATTTTTAAAATTCAAAAACTTAGACCCATCCCCCAAAAATAAATCCGGCATAGGGATCCTAGGTTCCACAGCAGGCAACCCAGCAAGATAGATAGCAATACTCCAAACTTCACAGCAAGCTGCTCCACACGATCGGACAAATGCTTGACCTCCATTGGGGAAAAAATTCCTCCTCAGCCCCCCAGAGAAAAAGAGGGAAAAAATGCAACAAACAGGAAAAAAAAATTTCTGACAACTCTGACAACTTTTTTTTTTCCTTTACTATTTTTCCCTTCTATTGAGTACCATAGAATTTTCAGTATGGCTGGTGATTCTGTTATGTTATGGCAGCTGAGGAGGCAGGAGCAAAAAAACGCATAGGCAGCCTAACACCAGAGAGGTTGGAAACTAATAGGTTGCAGACCCCTAAACTAACCGCACAACTAGAAGCAGCCGAAGGTCCTAGAGATAGCTGTAGCGGTGGCTAATGGATTAATAATGGGTTAAGGCCACCTTGCTATTGGAAGGTACTTTACGTCAGGTTAATAATTGAGAGTTGTCAATTTGACAACTCTCAATTATTAATCCTATTGCATGAAATGGTTAAAAAAAAGCACACACACATTAATTAAAAATAATTTTAATGAAATAAATACCCAGTTTTTGACCATATTTTATTGTACTGGTAATCCTTCGAATCCCTTGTTTTCCTGTAATAAAAATAACATAATAAAACAACATTATCCTTACCTCTCCGGCGCTCAGTCAGGTCCCCCGCTGCAATCCATCTGAAAGGGTTAACAGTTTTACAGCGAGGACCGCAGCTAATGCTGCAGCCTCGCTGTAAACCCGCGAATTAACCCATTAGCCACCGCTACAGGGCAATGGGAATAGACGGACTAAGTGCCAGAAAAGGCGCATCTAATCATAGATGTGCCTTTTCTGGAGTGTCTGGGGGCAGATGTTAGTAGCCAGGGAGGGCACAAAAAAAATGCCCCTTCCCTAGGCTATTAATATCTGCCCCCACTCACTGGCTTTCCCTGTCTGGTGGAGAAAATACCGCGGGAGTCCACGTATTTTTTTTCAACTAATCTGTGTTCGTATTTTCATCTTGTCTAACCGCCATTATATGTTTGGGGGCTTCCTACTCTTTTGTGGTCTACTCCGGGGCAGTTAGATTTCCTCTTTCCATCTTCAGGGATAGCTATCTCTCCGGCTGTGCCGAGGCGTCTAGGACCGCCGTAGGTACGCTGCTTCTAGTTGTGCAGTTAGTTTAGGGGTCTGCAACCTATTAGTTTCCAACCTCTTTGGTGTTTGACTGCCTATGCGGTTTTTTGCTCCTGCCTCCTCAGCTACCATAACATAACAGCTATTATTTTCTGCCCCCACTCACTGGCTTTCCCTGTCTTGTGGAGAAAATACCGCGGGAGCCCATGCATTTTTTTTCAACGAATTTACACATTTAATTAGCACCTACATGTCTGAAATTTTGCACACATACACTCATGTAATTATTAGTGAAAACCATATATCAAATTACATGAAATGACATGGTTAACTAGCGGCTATTATACAATGTAGAAGTGTATGAACTATAAATATATACAGTATATATACAGTATATATCTATATCACAATGACATGTATATATATATATATATATATGTATTCTATGTGTATATATCTATTCTTTCTATTCTTTATTAAACCTGTCAGTGTGATTTTACAGTATAGCCGGAGATGAATTGCCGGCTTTTATAAAGGACACCGGTGCGTATTTCTCACAATTCACACGCATGGTCCGTGTGGAATCCGTTTTTTTTACAGCACCCATAGACTTGCATTGGCGACTCTCGGCCGAGATACGTGTACAATCGCAGCATGCTGCGATTTCACTCGCACATATAAGACGTGCGTGAAAAAATCGGATGATGGGAGCTGCCCCATAGATTAACATTGGGACGAGCGCTATGCGATTTTTTATCGCCTCGCGCTCGTCCGTATTATACGGTAGTGTGACTCCGGCCTAATTACCGGACAGCTGACATGTGCAGATATTTTGCAGGATGGCTGTTTGTCAAATGTGTCTGGTGTGAAAAAGACCTGAAGAGGCCGGTGTCACAAATATTACCTTCGTTTTATGTGTTTTTGAGGTCTTTTTATGATCAGAATAATTTGGGGCCCTTAGGCAAGCCTGATAAAAAGAGGATTATGCAGCATTTGAGAGATAAAGAAGTATTAAGTGATGTGCCATACTGCAATTCTGCACAGTCAATGGAGGTATCGAAACTTTTTTGTGTACCTGGAGTTACAAACAGGCAAAAGGACATTGTGTGGCTCTTATTGCATCATGTTTTACCAACAAAGTCTTTTATGAGTGGAAGAGGGATTAAAGTGACAGAACGATGCCCAAGAGAAGGATGTGGAGGAACTGAAAATATTTACCATCTTTTTTGGGAATGTTTGTTTGCAAAAGAAGTTTTTATGCATTTAAAACGTTTTTTTTTATTACACTGTGTGGTTTTAATAGCTTTGATTTTGAGAAAGTTTTGTTAGGCCGAAATTTTAATGGATCTTCTAATGAACGAGCAACTTGGATATTGTGCGCAGTTTTTAACCCCTTCACCCCAAGGGTGGTTTTGTCATGTGTGCATTGCCACGAAGATCGTCGCGGTTGCACATTTTGACTTCTCACAGCTGAGCTGCTGTTTCTTTGTGTTTGGCAGCTAGGGAGTTAATTCTGTCTGTGCTCGGTGCTGGGACTGGGTGCAGTTTCTCCCGGCTGCAATTGATTATTTGTTGATTGATTTCCTTTAAATTCCTGGTTGTCTGCTTGGGGAGTTGCCAGTGAAACCTTCATGCAGACCACAGATAGGAATGAATCTGTATAGACTTTAGTTGTGAGCTCCTTAGTTGTTCTAAGCTCAACTTGGTTAGAGTTTATTTCCCAGACCATTTATGTTCCTTTGGTGTTTGAGTGTGTATGCAAGCGAGTGTTATCCTGTCTGTCTTATATGTCTAATCTGTGTATTTTGCTAAGATCAGCCCATATCCCTTTGGTGGTAGTCAGGATCCTTCTTAGGACTGATTACAGGGTTCAGGGTCTGATAGGAGACAGGGTTAGGTTGGAGACTTGGACCTCTGAACCATTATCAGTACCTCCAAGGTGAGGGATTAGTTAGGACCCCAGTTTAGGGTCAGGTTAGATCCCGGTCCACCTCTTTCCTGTTTCAGCTCATCAAGTCCTCAAGATTAACCCTGAGTTCAGCAGATATCGTGTCAGGTAAATCTATTCTATACTTACATGCTGATGTTGCTATACTAGTTGTTGTATAGAGTGTTGTTCTTGTATTAATAGTTTACTGACATTGTATACATATCATTAGACAGCGTGACATTTTGTAGCGCCCGCGTCCCTGCCTGCTGCCAGACAGGGACGTCGCTCTCCTCACCTGTCCTCGGCGCCCTCCTTCCGCCCTGCTGGTCCCGCGCGCTCCTTCCCTGCTACTGGCCTTAGGGCGCGCGCCCGCACCCTCCCCCGCTCTTAAAGGAGCCGCGCGCATTTTCCAAATCAGTCTCCAGCCAATGCTGGAGGACTCCACCCTATATTAAGGGCTTCCTCCTTAATGTAGGTGCCCGAGCAATGTTGTTCCTGTGCAGTCTAACTTTGTTTCAGCCATCAGCTCCTGATTCCAGTTTCCTGCCTGTTACCTGTCGGCTTGCCTGTCTGCCATCCGTCTGCAGTTCCATCCAGAGGTTCGGACGTCATCTGCAGAGATCCCCGGCTCTTGCCTGCTCACCTAGGAGCGATCATCTGCCATCCGACTGCAGCTCCATCCGGAAGTTCGGACATCATCTGCAGAGATCCCCGGCTCTTGCCTGCTCACCTGGGAGCGATCATCTGCCATCCGACTGCAGCTCCATCCGGAAGTTCGGACATCATCTGCAGAGATCCCCGGCTCTTGCCTGCTCACCTGGGAGCGATCATCTGCCATCCGACTGCAGCCTACCTGGAGGCTCCACCATATCAGGTCGTATATACCTGCCTGTCTAGAGTCTGCCTGGTCACTTGCTGTGACATCCTGCCTGTCTAGAGTCTGCCTGGTCACTTGCTGTGACAACCTGCCTGTTCCAGAGACTGCCTGGTCACTTGCCATGTCAACCTGCCTGTCCAGAGACTGCCTGGTCACTTGCCGTGACAACCTGCCTGTCCCAGAGACTTCCTGGTCACTTGCCGTGACAACCTGCCTGTCCCAGAGACTGCCTTGGTCACTTGCCGTGACAACCTGCCTGTCCCAGAGACTGCCTGGTCACTTGCCGTGACAACCTGCCTGTCCCAGAGACTGCCTGGTCACTTGCCGTGACAACCTGCCTGTCCCAGAGACTGCCTTGGTCACTTGTCGTGACAACCTGCCTGTCCCAGAGACTGCCTTGGTCACTTGCCGTGACAACCTGCCTGTCCCAGAGACTGCCTTGGTCACTTGCCGTGACAACCTGCCTGTCCAGAGACTGCCTCGGTTACTTACCGTTACAACCTGCCTGCCCAGAGACTTCCTTGGTCACTTGCTGTGACAAACCTGCCTGTCCAGAAACTACCTATATCTCCTGCCGTGAATCCCTGCCCTTTTCCCAGGTGCCACCCGCTCTCTTACAAGTAAACTCTCTTGTATAATAAAGCTTTGTGGTTCCACCAACCTGACCTGTCTCGTCAGTAGTTCCACCCACCAGACCCGTTACAGTTTGCTCGGGCCATGGAACCCGGTGGCACCCAAACCCCTTCACTCCCGGAACTGTGTCATGAGCTGTCTCGCCAGAGGTCTCAACAGGAGGCTATCCTGGGTCACCTGCGGAACGTCAAATCCCGTCTGGACACTCTGAAATCATCAATAGCAACCATCGCTGGAGCCATGACTCATAATCCGTCAGTCCCGCTGATTCCCAATTCCGTGGTTTCCATTCCCGGACCCCGACTGTCAGCTCCTCCTAGGTTTGGAGGCGATCCTGCTCTGGCTCGGGGTTTCATTAATCTGTGCACCCTGCATTTTGAACTCCTGGCACACCAGTTTAACTCTGACCGGGCCAAAGTTGCCTTCATCATGTCCCATCTCACTGGAGAGGCCCTGGCCTGGCTTAACCCTCTCTGGGAGAGAGAGGATCCTCTGGTGTCTGACCTGCCTGCGTTTCTCTCGGCCTTCCGGAAGGTATTCGACGAACCTGGACGGAAGACTTCCTCTGCATCATCTCTGCTGCGTCTCCGTCAGGAGAGTTTCACCGTTGGTCAATATGCCATACGGTTCCGGACTTTAGCCTCAGAACTAGCTTGGGACAATGAAGCTCTAATTTCGGTCTTCTGGGAGGGTCTGTCCGGCCGTATTAAAGACGAACTTGCCGGTCGGGACATTCCAACCTCGCTTGATGATTTAATAAATCTTGCCAATCGAATTGATCTACGGTTCCAGGAACGAACCAAAGAGATCACCCGTAAAAAAGAGTTTTCCCATCTTGCACCCTCGTGTCAGAGATCTATAACCTCTTCCGTTTCTCCTCAGGTGCACCCTGCTGAGCCTATGCAGGTCGACCAGACCAAGATGGTCAAAGCCCGTCAGGACTCACGCCGTGCCGAGAAAAGTTGCTTCTACTGCGGCAGTAAGGAGCACTGGATCCAAACCTGTCCGGAGAGGTCGGGAAAACGCCTGTGTCTAGGTTCGCTCGGAGAGGTCAATCTAGACAAAAATAAATCCTCTTCATCCCTGCTGCTGTCGGTTTCAATTCTGATCGGTAAGAACCGCCACTTCGAAATGGCCCAACTTGATTCTGGAGCAGCTGGGAATCTCGTGTCACAGGCTCTAGTAGAGAAGTATCACATTCCCACCAAACCTCTTGTTGAACCTGTATCTGTTGCTGCTGTGGATGGGGGCCTCCTACCTCGTCCCATCCGACTTATCACCGAAGTCAAACCCTGCAGGTGGGAATGTTGCATTCTGAGAGCATCTCGTTTCATGTTTTACCTGGACTCTCTCATGCTCTCTTACTAGGTCTGCCTTGGCTCCAAAAACATGCACCTGTGCTCGACTGGCAGAATGGAGAGGTTCTTCGCTGGGGACAGGACTGTCATAAAACATGTCTGGTGCCTGTTCATCCTGTCTATTCTTCTCCTACACCTGCTAATCTACCTGGACTCCCGATTCCATATTGGTCATTTGCTGATGTCTTCAATAAAAAGGAAGCAGAGACATTACCCCCGCATAGACCATATGATTGCCCGATTGACCTGTTGCCCGGTACTACGCCTCCCCGTGGGCGTATTTACCCGTTGTCTGCTGCTGAGACCAGGTCGATGTCCGAATATATCGAGGAGAACTTAGCAAAGGGATTCATCCGGAAATCTACCTCCCCAGCGGGAGCAGGTTTCTTCTTCGTTAAAAAGAAAGACGGATCTCTCCGTCCCTGTATTGACTACAGAGGCCTAAATTCGATCACGGTGAAGAATAAGTACCCTCTTCCGCTCATTCCAGAACTGTTTGATCGTCTTAGAGGGGCTAGAGTCTTCACCAAACTAGATCTTCGTGGAGCATACAACCTGGTTCGTATCCGTCGAGGAGATGAATGGAAGACGGCATTCAACACCCGGGACGGCCACTACGAGTACTTGGTGATGCCCTTTGGTCTCTGTAATGCTCCAGCAGTCTTTCAGGAGTTGGTCAACGACATCTTCCGGGACCTCCTCTATTCCTGCGTTGTGGTGTACCTTGACGACATCTTGGTCTTCTCTCCGGATCTTCAGTCTCACCGGAGGGATGTTCGTCAGGTTCTGCTCAGGCTCAGGCAGAATCACCTCTTCGCCAAATATGAGAAGTGCCTCTTTGAGCAGACATCGCTTCCGTTTCTGGGCTACATCATTTCTCAGACAGGCCTACGAATGGATCCGGAGAAATTGTCTGCCATCGAGAAGTGGCCCCGACCGGAGGGGTTGAAGGCCATTCAGCGGTTCCTGGGATTTGCCAACTATTACCGTCTCTTCATACCGCACTTCTCTTCCAGGACTGCTCCAATCTCAGCGCTCACTCGCAAGGATGCTAACCCCAAACAGTGGACGCCCGAAGCAGAGGAGGCCTTCCTTTCTCTGAAACAGGCCTTCTCTTCCGCTCTAGTGCTGCATCGCCCGGATGGCAACAAGCAGTTCTTCCTGGAGGTGGACGCTTCCTCTGCTGGAGCCGGAGCGGTTCTTACCCAAAAATCGCCATCCGGGAGGATGGTATCCTGCGGTTTCTTCTCCAAACTCTTCTCCTCCTCCGAGCGCAACTACTCTATAGGAGATCGAGAGCTATTGGCCATTAAGTTGGCATTGGAGGAGTGGCGTTACCTACTCGAAGGGGCTCTTCATCCGGTAATCATCTACACGGACCACAAAAATCTGGCATACCTCCAGCAGGCACAGAGACTTAATCCTCGTCAAGCCCGGTGGTCCTTGTTTTTTGCCCGCTTCGATTTTCTTTTGCATTTTCGCCCAGCTGACAAAAACGTCAAGGCGGATGCCTTGTCTCGGTCTTTCCTGGTGTCGGATCTCGAAGATGAGCCTAAACATATCATCGATCCCGCCAGAGTGATGCAGGTGGCTCCCGTGAGTCTAAATCGTCTCCCTCCTGGTAAGACGTTCGTATCAGAAACCGATCGGAAGAGAATCCTACATTGGGGTCACTCGTCTAAACTCGCTGGCCACGCTGGTCAAAGAAAGACCCTCCAACTCATTACCCGGCATTATTGGTGGCCTACCCTGCACAAAGACGTAATAGACTTTGTTTCTGCCTGTGTCTCCTGTGCCCGCAACAAAGTTCCGAGACACCTGCCTGCCGGCCGTCTTCTTCCGCTTCCTGTACCCGCTGCCCCCTGGCAGCATATAGCCATGGACTTCATAACAGATCTGCCCGTCTCTGCGGTTGTACGGTCATTTGGGTGGTCGCTGACCGCTTTCCAAGATGGCTCACTTCATTCCTCTGCCAGGTCTCCCGTCTGCACCCGAGTTGGCTAAAGACTTTATCTGCCACATCTTCCGTCTTCATGGTCTGCCTCGTCACATTGTGTCGGATCGTGGGGTTCAGTTCACCTCACGTTTCTGGAGAGCCACTTGTAAGTTGCTAGACGTCACCCTGGATTTTTCCTCCGCTTACCACCCACAGTCCAATGGACAAGTTGAACGAATAAATCAGAATTTGACCAGTTATCTTCGACATTTCGTTAATGCCCACCATTCTGACTGGGTGGAGCTCCTGCCTTGGGCCGAATTCTCCTACAATAATCATGAGAGCGAATCTTCCACCAAGTCTCCGTTTTTTGTAGTCTTCGGTCAGCACCCTCGGATCCCTGTCCCTGTTTCCATCTCTGTGGACAATCCAGCTGCGGAATCTCTAGTTAGAGAATTCTCCTCCATCTGGGAGAGTACCCGGTCCGCACTCATTCAGTCTTCCGAGCGCATGAAAAGACATGCTGACAAAAAACGTCTGGATCCTCCTCAATTCCGTCCTGGGGACAAAGTCTGGCTTTCGTCCAAATATGTTCGACTCAAAATTCCGTCCTACAAGTTAGGTCCTCGGTTCATCGGTCCTTTTGAGATCATCAGTCAGATCAACCCGGTGTCCTATAAATTGAAACTCCCCACCAATTTGAGAATTCCTAATTCTTTTCATGTATCTCTCCTCAAACCTGTGGTTCTTAACTCTTTTTTTAAGTCTACAGGTACACCTCCTGCTCCAGTGTCTGCTGATGATGAATTTGAGGTAGAGAACATTCTGGCCACAAAAAGGGTAGGAAGAAAGACTTATTTTTTGGTGGATTGGAAGGGGTTTGGTCCTGAGGAGAGAACCTGGGAGCCTCGGGAGAACATCCATGCCCCTCTTATCCTAGCTAAATTTCTTTCTGGCCTAAAGAGGGGGGGGCCTAGAGGGGGGGGTACTGTAGCGCCCGCGTCCCTGCCTGCTGCCAGACAGGGACGTCGCTCTCCTCACCTGTCCTCGGCGCCCTCCTTCCGCCCTGCTGGTCCCGCGCGCTCCTTCCCTGCTACTGGCCTTAGGGCGCGCGCCCGCACCCTCCCCCGCTCTTAAAGGAGCCGCGCGCATTTTCCAAATCAGTCTCCAGCCAATGCTGGAGGACTCCACCCTATATTAAGGGCTTCCTCCTTAATGTAGGTGCCCGAGCAATGTTGTTCCTGTGCAGTCTAACTCTGTTTCAGCCATCAGCTCCTGATTCCAGTTTCCTGCCTGTTACCTGTCGGCTTGCCTGTCTGCCATCCGTCTGCAGTTCCATCCAGAGGTTCGGACGTCATCTGCAGAGATCCCCGGCTCTTGCCTGCTCACCTAGGAGCGATCATCTGCCATCCGACTGCAGCTCCATCCGGAAGTTCGGACATCATCTGCAGAGATCCCCGGCTCTTGCCTGCTCACCTGGGAGCGATCATCTGCCATCCGACTGCAGCTCCATCCGGAAGTTCGGACATCATCTGCAGAGATCCCCGGCTCTTGCCTGCTCACCTGGGAGCGATCATCTGCCATCCGACTGCAGCCTACCTGGAGGCTCCACCATATCAGGTCGTATATACCTGCCTGTCTAGAGTCTGCCTGGTCACTTGCTGTGACATCCTGCCTGTCTAGAGTCTGCCTGGTCACTTGCTGTGACAACCTGCCTGTTCCAGAGACTGCCTGGTCACTTGCCATGTCAACCTGCCTGTCCAGAGACTGCCTGGTCACTTGCCGTGACAACCTGCCTGTCCCAGAGACTTCCTGGTCACTTGCCGTGACAACCTGCCTGTCCCAGAGACTGCCTTGGTCACTTGCCGTGACAACCTGCCTGTCCCAGAGACTGCCTGGTCACTTGCCGTGACAACCTGCCTGTCCCAGAGACTGCCTGGTCACTTGCCGTGACAACCTGCCTGTCCCAGAGACTGCCTTGGTCACTTGTCGTGACAACCTGCCTGTCCCAGAGACTGCCTTGGTCACTTGCCGTGACAACCTGCCTGTCCCAGAGACTGCCTTGGTCACTTGCCGTGACAACCTGCCTGTCCAGAGACTGCCTCGGTTACTTACCGTTACAACCTGCCTGCCCAGAGACTTCCTTGGTCACTTGCTGTGACAAACCTGCCTGTCCAGAAACTACCTATATCTCCTGCCGTGAATCCTGCCCTTTTCCCAGGTGCCACCCGCTCTCTTACAAGTAAACTCTCTTGTATAATAAAGCTTTGTGGTTCCACCAACCTGACCTGTCTCGTCAGTAGTTCCACCCACCAGACCCGTTACACATTTTCACTGGCCATAAAAAATTATCTCCAGTTACCATGGATCCAGTAGCCAGCTGGCTCTGCAGTTGCAGGGATTATCCATGGAGCTGACGGACATTAAGTCCAAAGTTTTGTCTCCCCTGGAGCAAACCAGAGTTGAACCTAAGGTTGCTCTCCCGGACAGGTTCACTGGTGGGCGAGACAAATTTTTCACCTTCCGGGAGGCATGTAAATTGTATTTTCGGCTTCGGCCTCGATCATCAGGGAGTGAGGAGCAGAGAGTGGGAATTGTTATCTCACTTCTGCAAGGGGACCCTCAATCCTGGGCATTTTCCCTTCCTCCGGGATCCCCGGCTCTACTGTCTGTAGATCAATTTTTTACTGCCCTGGATTGGTATATGATGACCCAGATCGGGTCTCTCTTGCTGAGACAAAATTACGTAAGATACAGCAGGAGATCGTCCGGCAGAGGAATTTTCTTCTGAGTTTCGTAGATGGGCCACAGATACTCAGTGGAATGACCCAGCTCTTAGGAGCCAGTTTTGTCATGGGCTTTCTGATAAATTAAAAGACGTTTTGGCTCAGTATGAGTCTCCTCCTTCTCTGGAGGCTGCTATGGCCTTAGCTATCCGTACTGATAGACGGCTTCGGGAGAGGGGTGAGGTAACCCCACTCCCTGTTGTTTCTCCACCTACCACTAAAGTCCCTTATGTTGAGGTTCCCCTTGTCTGTTCGGATGAGCCTATGCAGTTGGGAGGGACATCATTTCGTAGGAGGGGATTGGCGGTACGCCGCAGGACTAGAAGATGTTTTTTCTGCGGGAAAGAGGGACATTTTGTTGGAGAATGTCCATCCCGTGCCTTGTTGAGCCAAAAGTCGCCGGAAAACTGTTAATCCCAGTTGTGTGGTGGACGACAACCTGGGAGTATGTATTTCATCCGCCAGTTCTTCTCAGTTCCTTGTACCAGTGGAGGTGGTAGTTGGTACGAGAGTGGAAAGATTGTCTGTTCTTCTTGATAGTGGTTCCGGGGCTAATCTGGTTGACGCTCAGTTTGCTCAGGCTCAAGGTATACATCTGAGTGTATTGGTCAAACCGATCCCTATATTCTCCATTGACGCCAGGCCTCTGGGCCAAGGTAGCTTTGTTCATGAGGTTCATAACATTGACCTTCGGGTAGGGGCAATACATAGGGAACAATTATCTTGTTATGTGTTGGAGGGTCTACCTACTCCCATTGTGTTGGGACTTCCTTGGTTAGTTAAACATAACCCTGTGATTAATTGGCAGTCCAGAGAAATAAGCCAATGGAGTGAGTTTTGCAAAAGCAACTGCATGAACACAGTCATCAGTGCGGTCGTGCCTAGTACATTGCGTCCTTTTTTGGAGGATTTTGGGGATGTTTTCTCTGAGGAGGGGTGTCAGGAGTTGCCTCCTCATCGCGTGTATGACTGCTCTATTAATCTCCTTCCTGATGCTAAGTTGCCTAAAGCTAGGTTGTATAATCTTTCTGGTCCTGAGAGGCAGGCTATGAAAGATTATATTTCTGAAAGTCTGGCCAAAGGGCATATTAGACCTTCATCTTCCCCAGTAGCCGCGGGGTTCTTATTTGTGAAGAAGAAAGATGGAGGCCTACGCCCTTGCTTGGATTTCCGCGAACTTAATCGGATTACTGTTCGAGATCCGTATCCACTCCCTCTTATTCCTGATCTCTTCAATCAAATTGTTGGCGCCAAATGGTTTTCTAAATTGGATCTCAGGGGGCGTATAATCTGATTAGGATAAAAGAGGGGGATGAGTGGAAAACGGCGTTTAACACGCCGGAGGGACATTATGAGAACCTAGTCATGCCTTTTGGTCTGACTACTGCACCAGCAGTATTCCAACATTTTGTTAATGACATTTTTCGTCACCTTGTGGGGCTGTTTGTGGTTGTATATTTGGACGACATTTTAATTTACTCGCCAGATCTTGTGTCTCATCAGGAGCATGTGAGACAGGTGTTGCAGATCTTGCGAGACAATAAATTATACGCCAAACTGGAGAAGTGTGTATTTGCCGTACAGGAACTTCAGTTTTTGGGTTTTTTGGTGTCAGCCTCCGGTTTCCGTATGGACCCTGAAAAGGTGAGAGCAGTGCTTGAATGGGATCAGCCAGGGGATCTTAAGGCTCTGCAGCGTTTTTTGGGTTTGCTAACTACTACCGGAAATGTATTTGTAATTTCTCATCTGTCGTCAAACCTCTCACTGACATGACAAGAAAAGGGACGGATTTTTCTAAATGGTCGGACAAAGCTTGCCAAGCCTTTTCCTCTTTGAAGAAATGTTTTGCTTCGGCACCCGTTCTCATCCAACCAGATGCATCTCAGCCGTTCATTGTGGAGGTGGATGCGTCTGACGTAGGGGTGGGTGCTATATTGTCCCAGGGTCCGTCCCCTGGTAAATGGCATCCGTGCGCTTTCTTTTCTAAGAAATTGTCGTCCGCCGAAAGGAATTATGATATCGGCAATAGGGAACTTTTGGCCATTAAGTTAGCTTTTGAAGAATGGCGTCACTTTTTGGAGGGGGCAGTCCACCCGGTTACCGTTATTACTGATCACAAGAACCTGTTGTATTTGGAATCCGCTAAGCGTCTGAATTCCAGACAAGCTCGATGGTCGTTGTTTTTTACCAGGTTTAATTTTGTCGTCACTTATCGCCCGGGGTCTAAGAATGTAAAGGCTGATGCCTTGTCTCGCAGTTTCCCAGGGGCCGGGAAAACGGATGACCCGAGTCCTATCCTTCAGGAGGGGGTGGTAGTGTCGGCTGTATTTTCTGAGCTTGAGGAGGAGGTGTTAGAGGCTCAGGGGGACGCCCCTGCAGGACCTCCAGGGAGACTGTTTGTCCCAAATCTGTTGAGACAAAAGGTTATTGAGGCACATCATAATTCTGCTCTAGCAGGACATCCAGGGAGTAAGGCTACTTTAGATCTCCTTTCTCGCCGGTTTTGGTGGCCTAATGCTAATAAAGATGTTATAACTTTTGTCGCGTCATGTGGGGTGTGTGCTCGCTCTAAAACCCCTCATACCCGTCCGTCTGGGACCCTTTTACCCTTGAAACTTCCGGAGCGTCCATGGACTCATTTATCTATGGACTTCATTACGGACCTTCCTCCGTCGTCAGGGAATACTGTCATACTGGTGGTTGTTGACAGGTTCAGTAAGATGGCACATTTCGTTGCTCTTCCTGCACTCCCTAATGCTAAAACTCTGGCGCAGGTGTTCATTAGGGAGATCGTTAGACTTCATGGGTTGCCTTCTGATGTGGTGTCAGATAGGGGGTCTCAGTTTGTGTCAAAATTTTGGAGGGCATTTTGTTTACGTCGGGGGATGCAATTGTCATTTTCCTTGGCTTTTCATCCGCAGACCAATGGTCAGACAGAGCGTCTGAATCAGAGCTTAGAGACATATCTCCGGTGTTTTGTCTCAGAGAACCAAGAGGACTGGTCTTCTTTCTTGCCTCTGGCAGAGTTCGCTCTTAACAACAGGCGGAGCGAGTCCACTGGTAAGTCCCCGTTCTTTGGGGCATATGGTTTTCATCCCCAGTTTTGTACTTTCAATGGGGGGGGCCCTTCTGGGGTTCCTGAGGAGGAGCGTTTCTCGTCGTCACTTGCTTCTGTGTGGAGAGGTGTATTGAATAATCTGAGTGCGATGGGGAACCGTTACAAACGTATGGCTGATAGGAGGAGAGTTTCTGGTCCAGATCTGAATGTGAACGATCTGGTATGGTTGTCTACCAGGAATATAAAACTTAAAGTGCCCTCCTGGAAACTGGGTCCCAGATTCATCGGGCCGTACAGGATCAGTTCCATAATTAATCCTGTGGCATTTCGTCTGGACCTCCCTCTTACGTTTAAAATTCATAATGTGTTCCACAAGTCATTACTTAAAAGGTATGTGGCACCAGTCATACCGTCACCTCTACCTCCTCCTCCTGTGTTGGTCAATGGTAACTTGGAATTTCAAGTATCAAAGATCATTGACTCACGTCTGAATCGCCGGTCCCTTCAGTACTTGGTGCATTGGAAGGGGTATGGTCCAGAGGAGAGGACGTGGGTCCCTGCGTCTGATGTTAACGCAGATCGTTTGGTTCGGACCTTCCACAGAACTCACCCGGGCAGGCCTGGCTCTGAGGGTCCGGAGGCCCCTCGTAGAAGGGGGGGTACTGTCATGTGTGCATTGCCACGAAGATCGTCGCGGTTGCACATTTTGACTTCTCACAGCTGAGCTGCTGTTTCTTTGTGTTTGGCAGCTAGGGAGTTAATTCTGTCTGTGCTCGGTGCTGGGACTGGGTGCAGTTTCTCCCGGCTGCAATTGATTATTTGTTGATTGGTTTCCTTTAAATTCCTGGTTGTCTGCTTGGGGAGTTGCCAGTGAAACCTTCATGCAGACCACAGATAGGAATGAATCTGTATAGACTTTAGTTGTGAGCTCCTTAGTTGTTCTAAGCTCAACTTGGTTAGAGTTTATTTCCCAGACCATTTATGTTCCTTTGGTGTTTGAGTGTGTATGCAAGCGAGTGTTATCCTGTCTGTCTTATATGTCTAATCTGTGTATTTTGCTAAGATAGCCCCATATCCCTTTGGTGGTAGTCAGGATCCTTCTTAGGACTGATTACAGGGTTCAGGGTCTGATAGGAGACAGGGTTAAGGTACTGCCACACTAAACAATCCCGCTAGCGATCACAATAACGACGCATACTAATGCGATCGCTAGCGGGATTGTTTCTATATCGCTAAGTGCCGCCACATTTAGCGATATAGTTAACGGCGCTATCGCCGTTAGCGATCTTCTTAACAACTTTAGCGGTACAAAAGTACCGCTAAATCGCTAAGAAAAGGTGCCACACTAGCGATATATACTTACCCAGCGGGAGCGCCGACGAGAAAATAGGGTCCGGAGCAATTCCAGCGACGAGCGAGATCACAGCAGGAAGCTCGTCGCTGGCAGCTGCCGCACTGAACAACATCGCTAACGGGATCGCTAAATAGTGAAGTTTTTTAGCGATCCCGTTAGCGATATTGTTCAGTGTGGCATACCCTTTAGGTTGGAGACTTGGACCTCTGAACCATTATCAGTACCTCCAAGGTGAGGGATTAGTTAGGACCCCAGTTTAGGGTCAGGTTAGATCCCGGTCCACCTCTTTCCTGTTTCAGCTCATCAAGTCCTCAAGATTAACCCTGAGTTCAGCAGATATCGTGTCAGGTAAATCTATTCTATACTTACATGCTGATGTTGCTATACTAGTTGTTGTATAGAGTGTTGTTCTTGTATTAATAGTTTACTGACATTGTATACATATCATTAGACAGCGTGACAGGTTTGCACGTTAATGACCGGGCCAATTTTTACAATTCTGACCACTGTCTCTTTATGAGGTTGTAACTCTGGAACGCTTCAACGGATCTTCACGATTCTGAGAATGTTTTCTCGTGACATATTGTACTTCACGTTAGTGGTAAAATTTCTTTGATATAACTTGCATTTATTTCTGAAAAAAACGCAAATATGGCGAAAATTTTGAAAATTTAGCAATTTTCAAACTTTGAATTTTTATTCCCTTAAAACAGAGAAATATGTCACACAAAATTGTTAATAAATAACATTTCCCACATGTCTACTTTACATCAGCACAATTTTGGAACCAAAATTTTTTTTTGTTAGGAAATTATAAGGGTTAAAAGTTGACCAGCGATTTTTCATTTATACAACACAATTTACAAAGCCATTTTTTTTAGGGACCACCTCACATTTGAAGTCACTTTGAGGGGTCTATATGGCAGAAAATACCCAAAAGTGACACCATTCTAAAAACTGCACCCCTCAAGGTACTCAAAACCACATTCAAGAAGTTTATTAACCCTTCAGGTGCTTCACAGAAGCTGAAGCAACGTGGAAGGAAAAAATTAACATTTAACTTTTTAGTCACAAAAATGATCTTTTACAAACTTTTTTTTATTTTCACTAGGGTAAAAGGAGAAAATGGACAGATAAAGTGTTGTGCAATTTCTCCTGATTACGCCAATACCCCAAATGTGGGGGAAAACCACTGTTTGGGTACACGGCAGAGCTCGTAAGGGAAGGAGCGCGTTTGACTTTTTCAAACCAAAATTGGCTGGAATTGAGATTGGATGCCATGTCGTATTTGGAAAGCCCCTGATGCACCTAAACAGTGGAAACCCCCCACAAGTGACACCATTTTGGAAACTAGACACATTATGGAACTTATATAGATCTGTTGTGAGCACTTTGAACCCCCAAGTGTTTCACAAAAGTTTATAATGCCTGGGTGTGAAAAAAAAACAAAACAATTTTCCACAAAAATGATTTTTTAATCCGAAATTTTTGATTTTTCCCAAGGAAATTGGACCCCAAAAGTTGTTGTCCAATTTTTCCTGGGTACGCTGGTACCCCATATGTGGGGGGGGGGAAACTGGGCGCACGGCAGGGCTTGGAAAGGAAGTAATAACGTTTTTGAATGCAGACGTTGATGGGGGTCATGTTCCGTTTGCAGTGCCCCACATGTGCCTAAAGAGTGGAAACCCCCCACAAGTGACCCCGTTTTGGAAACTAGACCCCTAAGGAACTTATCTAGATCTGTGGTGAGCACTTTGAACCCCCAAGTGCTTCACACAAGTTTATAATCCCCGGGCATGAAAATAAAAAATCCTATTTTTTTCCAACAAAAATTATCTTTTAGTAACCAATTTGTTATTTTCCCAAGGGTAATAGGAGAAATTGGACCACAAAAGTTGTTGTCCAATTTGTCCTGAGTACGCTGATACCCCATATGTGGGGGGGGGGACCACTGTTTGGGCGCACGGCAGAGCTCAGAATGGAAGGAGCACCATTTGACTTTTTCCAACCAAAATTGGCTGGAATTGAGATTGGATGCCATGTTGCATTTGGAGAGCCTCTGATGTGCCTAAACAGTGGAAACCCCCCACAAGTGATTCAATTTTGGAAACTAGAGCCCCTAAGGAACTTATCTAGATCTGTGGTGAGCAATTTGAACCCCCAAGTGCTTCACACAAGTTTATAACGTAGAGCCGTAAAATTAAAAAATCATATTTTTTCAACAAAAATGATCTTTTCACCTCAATTTTTATTTTCCCAAGGGCAACAAGACCCAAAAGTTATTGTGCAATTTGTCCTGAGTACGCTGATACCCCATATGTGGGGATAAACCACTGTTTGGGTGCATGGCAGAGCTCAGAAGGGAAGGAGTGCCGTTTGACTTTTTCAGCGCAGAATTGGCTGGACGCCATGTCATGTTTGGAGAGCTCCTGATGTGCCTAAACAGTGGAAACTCCTGACAAATGACACCATTTTGGAAACTAGACCCCTCAAGGAACTTATCTAGATGTGTGGTGAGAACTTTGAACCCCCAGGTGTTTCACTAAAGTTTATAACGCCCGAGCATGAAAATCAAAAAATCACATTTTTTCCACAAACATGATCTTTTAGTCCCCAACTTTTTATTTTCCCAAGGGTCCTGCTCTCAGCAGGCACTGAGGAAGCTGCCTCCCTGCAGGACCCCGCGGCCATCTTGGATCCGGGGTCTTGCAGGGAGGAAAGCCTCAGAACAGCGCAATCACATCGCGCTGTTCTGAGGGTCTCAGGAAGCACGCAGGGAGCCCGCTCCCTGCGCGATGCTTCCCTGTGCCCGGGTACGCCGCAATCATGTTTGATCACGGTGTGCCAGGGGTTAATGTGCCGGGAGTGGTCCGTGACTGCTCCTGGCACATAGTGCCGGGTGTCAGCTGTGATAATCAGCTGACTCCCGGCCGCAATCGGCCGCGCTCCCCCCGGGAGTGCGTCCGATCGCATGGGACGTACTATCCCGTCCATGGTCAGATTGTCTCTGGTTTCATGGACGGGATAGTACGTCGGATGGCAGAAAGGGGTTAAAGAAGTTTTATGCAATGTAAGGAACTTGCTTTTTTTAAAGAAGATTTTTATTTCTCCTGAAGTAGCTAAAAAGATCTTTTTATCCAGAGTTTTTATTTGCTATCTGTGGGATAAGAATCGGCTGGGAGAAGAAGATGCTGAAAGCTTTTGGAATTTTTCAAGATGGCAACAGCTTATGTATGTACCCTCACTTGTTTTGAGGGTATTTTTTTCTGTATGATGATTAACTGATCCTTGTGAGTCACAACACATGAGATGATCGAGTGTTAAGGTCGTTTATGAGGATCATTTATCTGAGGAAAAAAAGAAAAAAAATCTTTCGAAAAGGTGGTTTGGTCGGGGGTCGCTCTAGTAGATTGATACAATGCATACCTTGTTTTGGTGCTTGTTAGTACGCCAGGTGGCTCATACAGTCATCTGGTGGAAACCATGGCCCCCCAGGATTGAAGTCACTAGTCTGGGTAAGTGTGAGGGCTTATAGTGCAATGTGCCCCAGGAGTGGTCGCCCTGGTGGGAGTCTGAACTTACTTGGAGTGAGAGCCTGGGTAAGTCTTGGACTCCGTAACACGGTGCAGCTAGCCTTTCATACTTTCTTGAGTACCCTACCCCTATTCCTGGCCTTCGGGTCAGGAAGGGGAATTTTTATAAACCCAGTCAAAGGTCTGGTCAGCTTTACGCTGAGAAGCCAACACGAAACACAAATTCTGGTTATCGCTTCTCTGCCTTTTGGCTAAGATCAACTGTAGTATCTTTTGAAAAGGCGGCTTTGGCCTGGGCCTCCCTAGTAGATTGATACAATGCACACTGGGGTTTGGCGCTTGTTAGTAGGCTAGGTGGCTGATATAGTCATCTTGTGGAAAACATGGCCCCCTAGGATCAACGCCATTGGGCTAGGTAAGTTTGAAAGCCTAAGGTGCGAAGTGCCCCAGGAGTGGTGACCCTGGTGTGCACTGAACTCACTGGGCTTGGGAAACCCACGGGTTTTAGCACGTTTTGTACTGCACTTCAACTTTTCTTACTTTTTAAGCACACACCCTTAATCCGAGCCCTCTGGCAAAGATAGGGGAATTTTTAAATTCCCGGTGGAAGGGCCAGCCAACATTATGTTGTGGAAACTTTCACTTTAACTTATTTTTTTTCACTGTTTGTGTGTTCACTTTTTCACGTGTGTCCATCACTTGGATTTGTTGGATGCGGTACCCTTATGGGTTCCCATCTGATAGGTCTAGGGGGAGAGTGTGTGGCTTTCAGGTTCCTCTCCCCCTAACCCCTGACACTTTTTCTTTCATCATGCACACACCTTTATTCCGGGCCTTTTGGATGGGGAATTTTTAAAATTCCCAGTCGAAGGTCCAGTCAGTATTAGGGCTCATACTCCGAAAATGGCGCCGAAAATGGATGATAATCAGACGAAAAAAAATCGGATTCAAATCTGACCAATGTTATTCAATAGGTGAGTTCTCATTTGCGATTTTTTTCTCATCAGAAATTGGTGTGAGAAAAAAATCGCAGCATGCTGCGATTTGATGTGATTTTGGGATGATAATCGCTAATGCAAGTCAATGGGTGCGATTAAAAAAAGCACAGCACTCGCACCATGCAAGTGCTGTCCGATTTATACGCACCAGTCTCCTTTGAAAAGCCGGCAATTCATCCCTGGCTACTGTAAAATCACACTGACAGCTCACAAAACAGTAGATACATACACATAGAATACATATATATATATATTATATATATATACATGTCATTGTGACACATACATTAATATATATTTATAGTTCATACACTTCTACATACTGTAATAGCCGCTAATTCAATTGCCGGCTTTTGTGAAATTACAGAAGCCGACATGAAATGATACATTGTTTAGACACAGTTAACCATGTCATTTCATGTATTTTGATATATGGTTTTAACTTACAATTACATAAGTGTATGTGTGCAAAATTTCAGACATGTAGGGGTTAATTAAAGGTGTAAATTCGTTGAAAAAAAATGCGTGGGCTCCCGCTGTATTTTCTCCACCAGACAGACAAAGCAAGCGAGTGGGGGCAGATAATAATAGCCTAGGGAGGGTACATTTTTTTTGTGCCCCCCTGGCTACTAACATCTGCCCCAGACACCCCAGAAATGGCAAATCTCTAATTAGATTCGCCCTTTCTGGCACTTTGCCCGTCTATTCCCATTGCCCTGTAGCGGTGGCGAATGGGTTAATAAGGGGTTAAAGCCACCTTGCAATTGAAAGGTCACTTTAAGCCAGGTTAATAATTGAGAGTTGTCAATTAGACAACTCTCAATTATTAATCCTATTGTATGATAGAAAAATCAAACACACACAGTTTAATAAAAAAGAAGTTTAATTAAATAATCACACAGTTTTTGACCATATTTTATTTTCCTGCTAAAACCATTTCCTGTAATAAAAATAAAATAAAAAAGCAAAATTATTCTTACCAATCCGATGCACAGTCAGGTCCCACGCTGTAATCCATCAGAAAGGGTTAACAGGTTACAGCTCACAGGGAGCTAATGCTGCCTTCTTAGATGTAACCCCCCGAATGAATAACTTCCTCTCCCGAAAGGAGAGGAAGTGATTAATGAATGGAGCTTAATTGATTTATTGGCACTTTCACTTCAGTGACCTGACCTAAAGTGAAAGTGGGACACAATCAATTAAGCTTCACTCATTAATCACATCCTCTCCTGTCGGCAGGAGATAAGCTCATTCATTCAGGAGCTTTCAGCTGAGCAGGCATTACTTGCGCTGCTTAGCTGATTGCTAGTTAACCCTTTGTGAAGGATTACATCGTGGGACGCGACAGATCGGCGGAATAGGTAAGAATAATGTTGTTTTATTATTTTTTCTTTATTATAGAAGATCAAGGGCTTCGCAGGGATTAAGAGTTAAATAAAAGATGGTCAAAAAAATGTGTTTTTATTTCATTAAAATTATTTATTCTTAAAGTGTGTGTGTTTTTTTAATTTCCTTCAATAGGATTAATGATTGATAGTTGTCAAATTGACAGCTCTCAATTATTAACCTGGCTTAAAGTGATCTTTCAATAGCATGGTGGCTTTAACCCCTTATTAACCCATTCGCCACCGCTACAGGGCAATGGGAATAGACGGGCAAAGTGCCAGAAAGGGCAAATCTAATTAGAGATTTGCCCTTTCTGGGGTGTCTGGGGGCAGATGTTAGTAGCCAGGGGGGCACAAAAAAATGTACCCTCCCTAGGCTATTATTATATCTGCCCCCACTCGCTTGCTTTGTCTGTCTGGTGGAGAAAATACAGCGGGAGCCCACACATTTTTTTTCAACGAATTTACACCTTTAATTAACCCCTACATGTCTGAAATTTTGCACACATACACTTATGTAATTGTAAGTTAAAACCATATGTAGCGCCGGCGTCGGCGTCCCTGCCCTCTGCCAGGCAGGGACGCTGTTCCCCTCACCCCTCTGCTCCAGGTCCGGCGTCCTCCTGCCGCTCTGCTGGCGGCGCACGCTCCTTTCCTGCCACTGTGCTTAGGGCGCGCGCGCGGGCGTTGCCCTCCCTCTTAAAGGGGCCCGCGCATCGTCCTAAGGAGTCCCCGGCCAATGGCCGGAGGACTTCACCTTATATAAGGCCCCTCCTCCAAAATTGAGGTGCCGAGCAATGTTGTTGCACTGTTCACTACTCTGCTTCAGTCCTCAGGGTCCTTGCCAGATACCTGTCTGATTCCTGCCAGGTTGCTGTCTGTTACCTGCCTGCTGGCCTACCTGGAGGCTCTGCCGTCACGTACCGTGATCTGCTATTCCTGTGGCTCTCGCCCGCTCACCTGGGAGCGCTCATCTGTTATCTGCCTGCTAGCTCACCTGGGAGCGCTCATCTGTTACCTGCCTGCTGGCCTACCTGGAGGCTCTGCCGTCACGTACCGTGATCTTCTGCTATTCCAGTGACTCTCGCCGCTCACCTGGGAGCGCTCATCTGTTACCTGCCTGCTAGCACACCTGGGAGCGCTCATCTGTTACCTGCCTGCTGCCTACCTGGAGGCTCTGCCGTCACGTACCGTGATCTTCTGCTATTCCAGTGACTCTCGCCGCTCACCTGGGAGCGCTCATCTGTTATCTGCCTGCTAGTCACCTGGGACGCTCACTGTCCTGCACCTGGCCTACCTGGAGAGCTTGCCGTCACGTACCGTGATCTTTGCTATCCAGTGATCCGCTCTCACTCCTGCCCACTCATCCAGAGACTGCCCCGGTCACTTGCCGTGACCTCCTGCCCACTCTTCCAGAGACTGCCCCGGTCACTTGCCGTGACCTCCTGCCCACTCATCCAGAGACTGCCTCGGTCACTTGCCGCGACTTCCTGCCCGTTCATCCAGAGACTACCCCGGTTATCTGCTGTGACTACCTGCCATCCACCCTGGTCGCCACCCGCTCTCTTACAAGGTCCGCCCCTTTGTATAGTAGCACAGAGGTTCCGCCTCCCAGACCCGTTACAGTTTGCTCGGGCCATGGAACCCGGTGGCGCCCAAGTTCCCTCCATCTCGGACCTGTGTCATGAACTGTCCCGTCAGAAGTCCCAACAGGAGTCCATCCTGGGTCACCTGCGGAATGTCAATTCTCGCCTGGACACTCTGACAGCTCCACCAGCAACCACCGCTGGTGCCATGACTCGCAATCCGGCAGCCCCTCTGCTCCCCAATACCATGGGCTCCTGTCACGGACCCCGGCTCTCCGCACCTCCTCGCTTCAGAGGCGACCCTGCTCAGGCTCGGGGCTTCATTAATCAGTGCACTCTGCACTTTGAACTCCTCTCCCACCAGTTTAACTCCGACCGGGCCAAAATTGCCTTCATCATGTCCCATCTCACTGGGGAGGCCCTGGCCTGGCTGAATCCTCTTTGGGAGAGAGGAGATCCTCTGGTGTCCGACCTGTCTGCCTTTCTCGCGGCTTTTCGGAAAGTCTTTGACGAACCCGGACGAAAGATCTCATCCGCATCATCTCTGCTACGCCTCCGTCAGGGAAATCTCACCGTGGGCCAATATGCCATACGGTTTCGTACCCTTGCATCGGAGCTGGCCTGGGACAACGACGCTCTGGTATCCGTTTTCTGGGAGGGTTTGTCCGGCCGTATTAAAGATGAACTCGCCGGTCGGGACATTCCTACCACTCTCGATGACCTTATAACTCTCGCCACCCGGATTGACCTACGGTTCCAGGAGCGGGCCAAAGAGGTCACCCGTGAGAAGAGGTTTCCACGTCTAGCTCCTACGTTTCAGAAACCCGTCACTCCCTCCGTTTCTCCCCAATTACACTCTCCTGAGCCTATGCAGGTCGACCAGACCAAGATGGTCAAAACCCGTCAGGACTTACGCCGTGCTGAGGGGAGTTGCTTCTACTGTGGCAGTAAGGAGCATCGGATTCGTACCTGTCCGGAGAGGTCGGGAAACGCCTGTGTCTAGGTTCGCTCAGAGAGGTCGACCTAGACAAGGAGAAAGCCTCTCCATCTCTGCTGCTGTCAGTCTCAATTCTCTGTGGGGAGAATCGTTATTTTGAACTAGCCCAACTTGACTCTGGAGCAGCCGGGAATCTTATGTCACAGTCCCTGGTAGAAAAATACCGCATTCCCACCAAACCTCTGGTTGTACCATTATCAGTCGCTGCTGTGGACGGGGGTCTTTTACCACACCCCATCCAACTCATCACCGAACCCATAACTCTGCAAGTGGGAATGCTGCATTCTGAGAGCATCTCTTTTCATGTTCTGCCTGGACTCTCTCACGCCCTCTTACTAGGGCTACCTTGGCTCCAGAGACATGGACCCGTGCTCGACTGGCAGACCGGAGAGGTTCTTCGCTGGGGACAGGATTGTCATAAGACGTGTTTGGTTCCTGTTCATCCTGTCTGTCCTTCTCCTACCCCAACTAATCTACCTGGACTTCCGATTCCCTATTGGTCATTTGCTGATGTCTTTAATAAAAAAGAGGCAGAGACATTACCTCCTCACAGACCATACGATTGTCCTATCGATCTGTTACCTGGTACTACGCCTCCCCGTGGGCGTATTTACCCATTATCCGCTGCTGAGACCCGGTCGATGTCCGAATATATCGAGGAGAATTTGGCCAGGGGATTCATCCGGAAATCTACCTCCCCGGCAGGAGCAGGCTTCTTTTTCGTAAAAAAGAAGGACGGCTCTCTCCGCCCCTGTATAGACTATAGAGGTCTTAACCAGATCACGGTGAAGAATAAGTACCCCCTTCCGCTCATTCCAGAATTATTTGATCGTTTGAGGGGGGCTAGAATCTTCACCAAACTGGATCTCCGTGGGGCGTACAACCTGGTCCGTATCCGTCAAGGGGATGAATGGAAGACTGCATTTAACACCGGGACGGCCACTATGAATATCTAGTGATGCCCTTTGGTCTCTGTAATGCTCCTGCCGTCTTTCAAGAGTTGGTCAATGACATCTTCCGGGACCTTCTCTACTCCTGCGTAGTGGTGTACCTGGACGACATCTTGGTCTTCTCTCCGGATCTCCAGACTCACCGGAGGGACGTTCGTCAGGTTCTGCTCAGGCTCAGGCAGAATCACCTCTTCGCTAAATTTGAGAAATGCCTCTTTGAGCAGACTTCGCTGCCGTTTTTGGGCTACGTTATTTCTCAGACCGGCCTACGAATGGATCCAGAGAAACTGTCGGCCATCGAGAAATGGCCCCGACCGGAGGGATTGAAGGCCATTCAGCGGTTCCTGGGCTTCGCCAACTACTACCGCCTCTTCATACGCACTTCTCTTCCCGGACTGGCCCAATTTCCGCACTTACCCGTAAGGGTACTAACCCAAAGAGTGGACGCCCGAAGCAGAGGAGGCCTTTTCTTTCCTTAAAGCAGGCCTTTTTCTATTCCGCCCCGGTGCTGCATCGCCCGGACGGCAACAAGCAGTTCTTCATGGAGGTTGACGCTTCCTCCTCTGGAGCCGGAGCGGTACTTACTCAAAAATCATCTTCCGGGAGGATGGTAACTTGTGGCTTCTTCTCCAAACTCTTCTCCTCTTCTGAGCGCAATTATTCCATAGGAGACCGAGAGTTATTGGCCATCAAGCTGGCATTGGAGGAGTGGCGTTACCTACTCGAGGGGGCTCTTCATCCGGTAATTATTTACACTGACCACAAAAACTTGGCTTACCTCCAGCATGCCCAGAGACTTAACCCGCGCCAGGCCCGGTGGTCCTTGTTTTTTGCTCGTTTTGATTTTGTTCTACATTTTCGCCCGGCAGACAAGAACATCAAGGCGGACGCCTTGTCCCGATCCTTCCTGGTGTCGGATCTCGAGGAGGAACCTAAGCATATCATCGATCCCGCCAGAGTAATGCAGGTGGCTCCCGTGAGTCTAAATCGTCTCCCTCCCGGTAAGACGTTCGTATCGGTACCGATCGGGAGAGAATCCTACACTGGGGTCATTCGTCTAAATTAGCTGGCCACGCCGTCAAAAAAAGACCCTCCAGCTTATTACTCGGCATTACTGGTGGCCTACCCTGCACAAGGACGTAATAGACTTTGTTTCTGCCTGTGCCTCATGTGGCCGCAACAAGGTTCCGAGACATCTGCCTGCCGGTCGCCTCCTTCCGCTTCCTGTACCCGCTGCTCCCTGGCAGCATATAGCCATGGACTTCATAACGGACCTCCCCGTTTCTGCCGGTTGTACGGTCATTTGGGTGGTCGTTGACCGCTTTTCCAAGATGGCTCACTTTATTCCCCTGCCAGGCCTCCCGTCTGCACCCAAGCTGGCTAAAGACTTTATCCGCCACATCTTCCGTCTTCATGGCCTGCCCCGCCATATCGTGTCGGATCGAGGGGTACAGTTCACCTCACGTTTCTGGAGAGCCACTTGTAAATTGCTAGACGTCACCTTGGACTTCTCCTCCGCCTACCACCCACAGTCCAATGGTCAAGTGGAGCGGGTCAATCAGATCCTGACCAGTTACCTCCGGCACTTCGTTAATGTCCACCATTCTGACTGGGTGGATCTCCTGCCATGGGCCGAATTTTCTTACAACAATCACGAGAGCGAATCTTCCTCCAAATCCCCGTTTTTTGTAGTCTTCGGTCAGCATCCTCGGATCCCATTTCCCGTCTCTATCTCAGTGGACAATCCGGCTGCGGAATCTCTTGTTAACAAATTTTCCTCCATATGGGAGAGTACCCGGTCCGCACTCCTTCTGTCATCCGAGCGTATGAAAAGACATGCTGACAAAAAACGTCTGGATCCTCCTCAATTCCGTCCTGGGGATAAGGTCTGGCTCTCGTCCAAGTATGTCCGGCTCAAGATTCCTTCCTATAAGTTAGGGCCTCGATTCATCGGTCCTTTGGAGGTCATCAGTCAGATCAACCCAGTGGCCTATAAATTGAAACTTCCGGCCAACTTGCGGATCCCTAACTCCTTCCATGTATCTCTCCTCAAACCGGTGGTACTTAACTCTTTTTCCAAGTCTACAGGTACGCCTCCTGCTCCGGTTTCAGCTGAAAACGAATTTGAGGTAGAGAACATTTTGGCCACCAAAAGGGTAAGAAGGAAGACCTATTTTTTGGTGGATTGGAAGGGGTTTGGTCCTGAGGAGAGAACGTGGGAGCCTCGGAAGAACATCCATGCCCCTCTCATCCTAGCTAAATTTCTTTCTGGCCTAAAAAAGGGGGGGCCTAAAGGGGGGGGTACTGTAGCGCCGGTGTCGGCGTCCCTGCCCTCTGCCAGGCAGGGACGCTGTTCCCCTCACCCCTCTGCTCCAGGTCCGGCGTCCTCCTGCCGCTCTGCTGGCGGCGCACGCTCCTTTCCTGCCACTGTGCTTAGGGCGCGTGCGCGGGCGTTGCCCTCCCTCTTAAAGGGGCCGCGCGCATCGTCCTAAGGAGTCCCCGGCCAATGGCCGGAGGACTTCACCTTATATAAGGCCCCTCCTCCAAAATGAGGTGCCGAGCAATGTTGTTGCACTGTTCACTACTCTGCTTCAGTCCTCAGGGTCCTTGCCAGATACCTGTCTGATTCCTGCCAGGTTGCTGTCTGTTACCTGCCTGCTGGCCTACCTGGAGGCTCTGCCGTCACGTACCGTGATCTGCTATTCCTGTGGCTCTCGCCCGCTCACCTGGGAGCGCTCATCTGTTATCTGCCTGCTAGCTCACCTGGGAGCGCTCATCTGTTACCTGCCTGCTGGCCTACCTGGAGGCTCTGCCGTCACGTACCGTGATCTTCTGCTATTCCAGTGACTCTCGCCCGCTCACCTGGGAGCGCTCATCTGTTACCTGCCTGCTAGCACACCTGGGAGCGCTCAGCTGTTACCTGCCTGCTAGCCTACCTGGAGGCTCTGCCGTCACGTACCGTGATCTTCTGCTATTCCAGTGACTCTCGCTCGCTCACCTGGGAGCGCTCATCTTCTATCTTCCTGTTAGCCTACCTGGAGGCTCAGCCATCACAGGTCGTATCTACCTTCATCCAGAGACTGCCCCGGTCACTTGCCGTGACCTCCTGCCCACTCATCCAGAGACTGCCCCGGTCACTTGCCGTGACCTCCTGCCCACTCTTCCAGAGACTGCCCCGGTCACTTGCCGTGACCTCCTGCCCACTCATCCAGAGACTGCCCCGGTCACTTGCCGTGACCTCCTGCCCACTCTTCCAGAGACTGCCCCGGTCACTTGCCGTGACCTCCTGCCCACTCATCCAGAGACTGCCTCGGTCACTTGCCGCGACTTCCTGCCCGTTCATCCAGAGACTACCCCGGTTATCTGCTGTGACTACCTGCCCGTCCACCCTGGTCGCCACCCGCTCTCTTACAAGGTCCGCCCCTTTGTATAGTAGCTCAGAGGTTCCGCCTCCCAGACCTGTTACACCATATATCAAAATACATGAAATGACATGGTTAACTGTGTCTAAACAATGTATAATTTCATGTCGGCTTTTGTGATTTCACAAAAGCCGGCAATTGAATTAGCAGCTATTACAGTATGTAGAAGTGTATGAACTATAAATATATGTATATATATATGTCACAATTACATATATATATATATATATATATATATGTATTCTATGTGTGTATATGTATTGTTTCTATTCTTTATTAAAGCTGTCAGTGTGATTTTACAGTATAGCCAGGGATGAATTAGCGGCTATTATACTATGTAGAAGTGTATGACCTATATATATATATACATATATATATATATATGTATATATATATATATATATAATTATTTGCTTTTTGTGTACATTTTTTTTACAATGTGATTTTTACATGACTTTTTACATAGAGATAACTGCTCTATGTAAAACTTCATGTTAAAATCGCATTGCATACAGATGGAAAACTGATGGAAAACTGATGGAAAACGCATGGTGCGATTTAAAATCGTATCAAAATCGCATGCCTTTTTACAACAAATGTACCGTTTTTTTCCTGCAGAAAACGGACCGATTTTTTTCCAGCCAGTGAGTATGAGCCCTTACACTGTAAAACCTTCACTATTTATTTTATTTATTATATTTTTGTCACTGTGTGTCACCTATTCACGTGTGTCCACTTTGTCACTAGGATTTTTGTTAGGATGCGGTTCCCTCAAGAGTTCCCTTCTTGATAGGTCTAGGGGGGAGTGTGTGCTTCCGTTCCCCCTGATCCCCCTGGCTCTCCACTTTTGGGGTAAGAGCATTGTCGGCTCCTCTCCTCCAGGAGGGGAGCACACGTTTAGGCTCCCAGTGTCTTGCTTGGGTTAGAACTTGGGTAGATGCTTAGGGTAAGATTGAGTCTCCTTTGGCTTCGGCTGGAGGAGGCTATTTGTTCCTGTCCCTCCCTGTGGCTTTCTGGCTCGGGCGGATGGGGAATGGTTTGGGGGACCCTTCTCCTTTAGGAGAGGGTTTCAAGATGATCAGCATCCTAGTGCACTTTTTTGTGGCACTTACCGTAGTCACTTTTTTAAGCACACTCGGGTTTAGACACGAACTCGGGCTTTCAAAAAAAAAAAAAAAAAAAGTCTGGCCAGAAGGATTCTAAGCCAATCGTGCCCTTAGCCTTGAGACATCGGCGGATTAAAAGCCATCTTAAGTCTCATGCTGCTTTAGAGGGCAGATACGCAAACAAAGGCGATCGACCCATTTATCCCTTTGAAGATGGCATCAGCAGTAGCGGCCTCAGTGCACTATGCCAGAGTTGGTGACTTTCATATTAAGAACTTGTACAAGATCAAAGTGGACTATGCATCCAAGGAGAAGATGACCTTAAAGTTTTTCGTGAGGAGAGTGCTGCTGGAGATCCTAGGAGTAAAGAGGGAGGACATCCTGTCCCTTCAAGACCGCCCCGGTTCCTTCATTTTGACCCTGGGGTCGGAGCATGCTTGCCAGAGCCTCTTCCTCCGGATTTACAGGCGCCTTTAAGATGAAGACCTAAAAGGACTCACCTTTGTCATTTTATACTCCAGTGGAGAGAAGCCACTCGTTCAAATGAGCAACTCTCACGTTCCTTTAGTTAATATTATTTGCTTTCTTCAGAATTTCTTTCCAGAACTGCGGTATTCCCACAAGGTCATGAATTAAGAGAAGCTTTGGACAGGAAAGCATACATTTTTTGTTAAATTTTGTGAGGATGCGAGTGGTATCTGTTATGAATGTTTTAGAAATGAATTCTGAGCAGAGGCTCCCTCTGGTGGTTAACAAACAGTACTAAACCATTCAATGAGGATTGGCAATCAGGGTATTACAGACTGGCTGGATATAAGGGAGGTTTCCCCCATCATGGTTGCCGGTGATAAATTGTTCCTGTCTCAACGTTGTTTCCTGGTTCACTTTGAAGCTTTCTGAGTCTTGCCTCTTCTCCTGCTCTCAGATAAGATATTTTCTGTTTTTTGTTTTTGTGCTTACCATTTGCATTTTTCTCTGCATTTCTGTGAGATTGGCCAGGTTCCCCTTCCCGGGGGGCTTGGGCCCCTCTCGGTTTCTCTGGAGCCACTGTTGTTTGTTCATTTGCCTTTTCCAGTTTTTTCAGTGGCTGCGGCTGAGTTTTGTTGCACCAGAGAACTAATTTAGGTGGTAGAGGTCGTGTGATCTCAGGTGTTTTTGCAATTAGTAGCGTTGGCTTAGGGTTTTTTGGATTTGCTGGTGACACTGTTGAGGATTTATTCAAAATTGAAGTGGTGAGCGGTCCAGCTCACCCCAAACCATCTCGATTGGGTTCAGGTCTGGTGTCTGTGGAGGCCAGGTCACCTGGCGTAGCACCCCAGCACTCTTCTTCTTGGTCAAATAGCCCTTACACAGTCTGGAGGTGTGTTTGGGGTCATTGTCCTGTTGAAAAATAAATGATGGTCCAACTAAACGCAAACCAGATGGAATAGCATGCTGCTGCAAGATGCTGTGGGAGCCATGCTGGTTCAGTATGCCTTCAATTTTGAATAAATCCCCAACATTGTCACCAGCAAAGCACCCCACACCATCACACCACCTCCTCCATGCTTCACGGTGGGAACCAGGCATGTAGAGTCCATCCGTTCACCTTTTCTGCCGCAAAGCAGTAATCAAAGCAAAAGGTGGCTACTTTGAAGAACCTAGAATTTAAGACATATTTTCAGTTGTTTCACACTTTTTTGTAAAGTGTAATGTATAATTCCACATGTGTTAATTCATAGTTTTGATGCCTTCAGTGTGATTCTACAATTTTCATAGCCATGAAAATACAGAAAAATCTTTGAATGAGAAGGTGTGTCCAAACTTTTGGTCTGTACTGTATTTGAGAAAAATGTTGTGAGACTGCTGACATACCAACAGCTTTCATATTAACCGCGTCAGATATATGCCATCCTATACGGTTTTTCAGAGGTCCGGTGGTGCAACCTGTGTATTGGATATTGTCCCAGATCGATGTCAATTGGACAGTCATTTTGTATTTCTTCCATTTTCTTACTATTGCACCAACAGTTGTCTCCTTCTCACCCAGCGCCTTAGGTATGGTTTTGTAGCCCATTCCAGCTTTGTGCAGCTCTATGATCTTGTCCCTGACATCCTTAGAAAGCTCTTTGGTCTTGCCTATGTTGTAGAGGTTAGAGTCTGATTGATTAATTGAATCTGTGGACAGGAGTCTTTTATAACGGTGATTATGTAAGACAGCTGTCTTTAATGCAGGTAACGAGTTGATTAGGAGCGTCTAACTGGTCTGTAGGAGCCAGAACTCTTAATGGTTGGTAGGGGATCAAATACTTATTTCTCTCTACAAAATGCAAATAAATTTATATAATTTATACAATGTGATTTTCTGGATTTTATTTTTGATATTCTATCTATGTTAAAATTAACCTACCCTTAAAATTATAGACTGTTCATGTGTTTGTCAGTTGGCAAAAATCAGCAAGGGATCAAATAATTATTTCCTTCTTTTACGATCGGGGACGCCGCGTGGCTCACCAGCCAACACTCCCATGTCGTTGAACCATAACAATGACGAGGTATGCGTCCCAGGTGATCGTGGAATGTGGACCCACTGTACCACAGGGGGGACATGATCCTACCCGAACTAGGGAAGGGTAGCGACCGGGGTCTGTGGCAGCTGAGCTTGTGGACAAGATGGCCATATGCAGGACTAAAAGACACCGCACAACTTCAGGTATGAAGAAACATAAAATTTACTTAAATAAAGCAAATTACATCAAAACACCAGGTTCCGGATTATGCACATCACGAAGGAAACACATCTCATGTTGACAGGCGAAGCAAGAGGTCATCACGGGTTAACGCAGTCCAGGGTCGTCTGGGACGGGCATACTAGGATGGCCTATCTCTTAGGCTTTAGGCGTAGCACAGGCACAGCAGGAGAACATCAGACGCTGACCTCAGACTAACTTCAGACGATAAATAGGAATAAACAGCCGCACTCAATGAGTATATTTATCAATGCATAACATGGGGATTTTTATTAGGGTCACCACAGCAATAGTACAAGTGTCAAAGTAACGTTTCGACCAAAAAAGGTCTTTATCAAACAAACTTAAGGGTATGCCACACTAAGCGAGATCGCTAACGAGATCACTACTGCGTCACCATTTATGACGCGTTAGCGACTTAGCTGTGTGTGACATGTAGCAGCGATGTGGCCCCTGCTGAGATGTCGCTGATCGCTCATGAACGTTCTGAGCCGTTTTTTGATCGTTGGTGTCCCGCTGGTGAGCCTGAATCGCTGAGTGTGACACCCTTTATGAATGACTTCACCAGCATCGCAGCTGGGACTAGATTTTCCCAACGACCGCAGAGGTCGTTATACAGATCGCTGATGAGATGTGTTTGGAATCACAGATCGCTGATGAGTTGTGTTTGGAATCACACAGCTAAGTCGCTAACGAGATCGCTACTGCGTCATAATGGTGAGCAGTAGCACGTAGCGATCTCGCTTAGTGTGGCATACCCTTTAGTAGAAAACATCACCACAGATCCTCCAGATTCTCTGAGCGCCAGTAACCTCTGGGATAGCACAGTTCCAGGAATGTTGGCACTCGGGCATCGACTGGTCAGGTCCAGGACTCACTGGCGGGACCGTCACCGGGGAACAGAGCTGGAGACTCCCAGGAACCACGGAGGAGGAATCCATCTGGGAACACAAGCGGGACCGGCTCAAGAGCACAACTTTGACCATCGGAACCAGGAACTGGACATCTGGACACAGGCTGGACATCGGAACACAGATAGACATCCGGACTCAGGCAGGACATCTGAACACAGGCGGGACATCGGAAGATGGACTGGACATCGGGAACATGGACCGGACATCGGGAACATGGACTGGACATCGGGAACGCGAACTGGACATCGGAACACGGACTGGACATCAGGAACAAGCCGGGACATCAGGTAGGACATCAGGACTCGGATCTCAGTTAGAACATCAGAACACTGGAATCGGACTCCGGACATCTGGCACGACCTAAAAAGGAACCCAAGCAGTCTGGTGCAAGCCCCGCCGGGTTGAACCGGAGCCGACCGGGGATTGCACCAAATAACTAGCTAAGCACAGAGTAGCAGAGACTCAGCAGACACACTGGACTACTACTTCCAAGATGACAAAACAGGAGAAAAGATGGAGTTTTCATTTTCATTGCAAAAATATAAAAAGTTTATTTAAGCCACAATAAGGCGACAAAACATAAGACATAACATGACAATGATGTGTATAAAAAGACACGAAAACATATGGCAAGCAGAAAAACACCATAACACAATATAGCCAATTCAATAACAGGAGGAAAAAATCCCTAGGTATAATGAACACTAGAAAAACCTGGGGCATACCATAGTCCCATAGCTGATTACCATAGTCAGAGTCAGGAGTGTGTTCAAAGGAAGGTATATCCAGACCCACCGCAATTAATAGCTTAAACACAATGAGAGGTTATATTGTGTCAAAGAGCGGGGTGTAAGGAAAAAAAAAGGGGGAGTTAAACCTCACCAGATGCTGCCGGCCATATGGGAATCCCCGACGCACGTTTCGCTGTCGTTCACCTCGCTTTCTCAAGGGGAGTGTGTTGTAGGTCACTAACAGGACCTTTAAGTAGCCATAGAAACCGGTCATGTGACCGCAGAAGGTGCCGCCCACCGTTAATGGCGCATATGCCCGATGCTGTCCCTCCAGCCGCCGCACACCGGACACGTCACCTGACCGCAGGACCTAGGTTCAGAAATGAACCACGGCGATGTGCCAGCATAACTTTGCCGGTCAGCGGCGGGTGGCAGCAGAGAGCGATCGCGCACATGCGCACCACGCAAGTAAAAGTATATATAGAGCACATAGTTTGCAATTGAACAACAATTCATATAATCAAAATATGGGGTCCATGGATCTTTATCCCAATGGTACAAATCTTCATAGGTCCAATTGCTTTCCATCACCGATCGCAATATAATATAATGGTCCCAACATTAAGGGATATTAGGGCTGAGCCTCCAGCGGATAGCCACATTCCAAAACTTAATGTGAACTGAATAAAAAGAAAAAAAGTGCAATTTAAAAACAACACACATAAAAAATGATGCAAGCTTATAAGAAAAATAAAAAAACCAAATTTGGGAGACTTTCACAAGAAGGGGGCAAAATTAAGGGCCTCATTGAGCCCTTTCGGTGTCACTGTGTCAAGAGTCACAATCCACTTTAACTCTTGTTGTGCCAGCATTTTCTTTATATTACCCCCTCTAATTCCGGGATGTATAACATCAATTCCTTTAACCTTGAAGTTAGCAGGATCACAGTTGTGTTTATCCCTGAAATGTCTAGGGATGGTTTTCAAACTAGATATATCTTCCATTTTACTAGCTGCGCAAATGTCTCTAACATGTTCACGTATTCGTATTCTGAGTTCACGTGATGTTAAACCTACGTAAATTAAGGGGCAGCTGCATGTAGCAAAATAAATTACATTTTTCGTGCTGCAAGAGATATATTCTCTAATCTCATATTCTTTCATCCCATCACTTGAATGAAAATTAGAACTGCGAGAGACATTTGCGCAAGCCATACAATGGCCACAACTATAACATCCCTTCTGACGTCTAGTACTCCCAAACGGATTTATTGTGGGTGCAATATAATGGCTCTGAACCAGTATATCTCTTAAATTCTTGGATCTCCTAGGGGTCATAAGAGGTTTCTCCGTGAGGACGGATCTCAGAGCGGGCTCGGTTTTCAAAACTGACCAATGTTTAGTGAATATGTCCCTCATACTCTCCCATTCATGGTTGAACACTGATATAAAACGAATGTTATTATCCTCCTTTTGCTTTGGAGCAGAGTGATACAGCAGATGTTCACGTGGGGTGATTTTTGCCCGATTGTAGCCTTTTTTAATGCTACGTTTGCTATATCCACGCTGCTCAAAGCGTCTCCTAAGGTCCAGTGCTTGATGTTCAAATTTCTGGCCGGATGAGCAAATCCTACGCATTCTCAAGAACTGTCCGACTGGGACGGCCCCCACAGTGGATCGACTATGCGCTGAGCTAGCGTGTAACAACGCATTCACAGAGGTATTTTTACGAAAGACATCCGTCTGGAGGACAAAGTATTGTCAACTTCCAATTTGACGTCCAAAAAATCAATCTGATTATAATCATACCTATATGTAAGTTTGATATTTAACTGATTGTCATTAAGTTCAGCCATAAAGTCCTCCAACTGCTGCACCGTGCCACGCCAAAGTAGTAGAATATCATCAATATAGCGTAACCAGCACAGCACATGGTCAGCGGCCCCCGCCCCCGCCTCGCCAAAAATGAACCTCTCCCAGTAACCCAGAAAGAGGTTAGCGTAGGCGGGCGCGCAGGCCGCACCCATGGCTGCGCCTCGCTTCTGATGATAAAAGCCATCCTTAAAAGTAAAGAAGTTATGCGTTAATGCAAAGTGCAGCAATTCGAGGAGAAAACCACAAAGGGGGCCGTCCAAGTCGGAGGCCTCGAGGAAATGGCGGACTGTTTGTAAACCATCTTCGTGATTAATACACGTATAGAGTGTCTCAACGTCAGCTGTGACCAACAAAGTGCCTTCTTCCACAGAGACCCCGTCAATCCTCCTCAGGACATCCGTTGTGTCTTTAATGTAAGATGGTAATGTCTCTACTATTGTTTTTAAATAGAAGTCAATAAATTTACAGATGGGATCAGAAAGACCATCCATCCCAGACACAATCGGACGTCCAGGGGGATTGACGGGGTCCTTATGAACCTTATGGAGGAGATAAAATGTAGCAATTTTGGGAAAAGGTACAAATAATCCCTCAAACATTTTTTTATTGATGACACCGGAATCAAATGCTCCCATGAGGATCCTGTGTAGCTGTGCCGAGAAAGAGGTCATTGGATTATGGGTAAGTTTATCATAAACTTGGTGGTTTCTTAATTGCCGAAAGGCTTCACGTTCGTATTTTGCCCCCTTCCTGTGAAAGTCTCCCAAATTTGGTTTTTTATTTTTCTTTATAAGCTTGCATCATTTTTTATGTGTGTTGTTTTTAAATTGCACTTTTTTTCTTTTTATTCAGTTTACATTAAGTTTTGGAATGTGGCTATCCGCTGGAGGCTCAGCCCTAATATCCCTTAATGTTGGGACCATTATACGTTAATGACCGGGCCAATTTTTACAATTCTGACCACTGTCTCTTTATGAGGTTATAACTCTGGAACGCTTCAACGGATCTTCGCGATTCTGAGATTGTTTTCTCGTGACATATTGTACTTCATGTTAGTGGTAAAATTTCTTCGATATAACTTGCGTTTATTTTTGAAAAAAACGCAAATATGGCGAAAATTTTTAAAATTTTGCAATTTTCAAACTTTGAATTTTTATTTCCTTAAAACAGAGAAATATATCACACAAAACAGTTAAGAAATAACATTTCCCACATGTCTACTTTACATCAGCACAATTTTGGAACAAAAATTTTTTTTTGTTAGGAAGTTATAAGGGTTAAAAGTTGACCAGCGATTTCTCATTTTTACAACAAAATTTACAAAGCCATTTTTTTTAGGGACCACCTCACATTTGAAGTCACTTTGAGGGGTCTATATGGCAGAAAATACCCAAAAGTGACACCATTCTAAAAACTGCACTCCTCAAGGTACTCAAAACCACATTCAAGAAGTTTATTAACCCTTCAGGTGCTTCACAGTAACTAAAGCAACGTGGAAGGAAAAAATGAATATTTTACTTTTTAGCCACAAAAATGATCTTTTACAATGCTTTTTTTTTAATTTTCACAAGGGTAAAAGGAGAAAATGGACAGATAAGGTTGTTATGCAATTTCTCCTGAGTACGCCAATACCCCATATGTGGGGGAAAACCACTGTTTGGGCACACGGCAGAGCTCGTAAGGGAAGGAGCGACGTTTGACTTTTTCAAACTAATATTGGCTGGAATTTAGATTGGATGCCATGTCGCGTTTAGAGAGCCCCTGATGCGCCTAAACAGTGGAAACCCCCACAAGTGACACCATTTTGGAAACTAGACCCCCTAAGGTACTTATCTAGATCTGTTGTGAGCACTTTGAACCCTCAATGTTTCACAAAAGTTTATAAAGCCTGGGTGTGAAAAAAAAATAAATCAATTTTCCACAAAAATGATTTTTTAGTCCCAAATTTTTGAATTTTCCCAAGGAAATTGGACCCCAAAAGTTGTTGTCCAATTTGTCCTGAGTACGCTGATACCCCATATGTGGGGGGGGAAACTGTTTGGGCGCACGGCAGGGCTTGGAAAGGAAGTAGTAACGTTTTGGAATGCAGACGTTAATGGGGGTCATGTTCCGTTTGCAGTGCCCCAGATGAGCCTAAACAGTGGAAACCCCCCCAAGTGACCCCATTTTGGAAACTAGACCCCCTAAGGAACTTATCTAGATCTTTGGTGAGCACTTTGAACCCCCAAGTGCTTCACACAAGTTTATATGCCCAGGCATGAAAATAAAAAATCCTATTTTTTTCCCACAAAAATTATCTTTAGTCACCAATTTTTTATTTTTCCAAGGGTAACAGGAGAAATTGGACCACATAAGTTGTTGTACAATTTGTCCTGAGTACGCTGATACCCCATATGTGGGGGGGAACCACTGTTTGGGCGCACGGCAGAGCTCGGAATGGAAGGAGCACCATTTGACTTTTTCCAACCAAAATTGGCTGGAATTGAGTTTGGATGCCATGTTGCATTTGGAGAGCCCCTGATGTGCCTAAACAGTGGAAACCCCCCACAAATGACCCCATTTGGGAAACTAGACCCCCTAAGGAACTTATCTAGATTTTTGATGAGCAATTTGAACCCCCAAGTGCTTCACACAAGTTTATAACGTAGAGCCGTAAAATTAAAAAATCATATTTTTTCCACAAAAATGATCTTTTCACCCCAATTTTTATTTTTCCAAGGGTAACAAGACTCCAAAAGTTATTGTGCAATTTGTCCTGAGTGCGCTGATACCCCATATGTGGGGTAAACCACTGTTTCGGTGCATGGCAGAGTTTGGAAGGGAAGGAGCGCCGTCTGACTTTTTCAACGCAGAATTGGCTGGACTCCATGTCGTGTTTGGAGAGCTCCTGATCTGCCTAAACAGTGGAAACCCCCATAAATGACACCATTTTGGAAACTAGACCCCTCAAGGAACTTATCTAGATGTGTGATGAGAACTTTGAACCCCCAGGTGTTTCACTAAAGTTTATAACGTACAGCCGTAAAATAAAAAATCTTTTTTTTTTTTTACAAAAATGATTTTTTCGCCCCCAATATTTTATTTTCACAAGGGTAACAGAAGAAATTGGAACGCAAAAGTTGTTGTCCAATTTGTCCTGAGTACACTGATACCCAATATGTGGGCGAAAACTACTGTATGGGCACACGTCGGGGCTCGGAAGGGAAGTAGTGACGTTTTGGATTGCAGACTTTGATGGAATGGTCTGGGGGCGTCATGTCACATTTGGAGAGCCCCTGATGCACCTAAACAGTGGAAACCCCCCACAAGTGACCCCATTTTGGCAAATAGACCCCACAAGGAACTTATCTAGATGTGTGGTGAGCACTTTGAACCCCGAAGTGCTTCACAGAAGTTTATAACGCACAGCCGTAAAAATAAAAAATCTTTTTTTTTTTACAAAAATGATTTTTTCGCCCCCAATATTTTATTTTCACAAGGGTAACAGGAGAAATTGGACCCCAAAAGTTGTTGTCCAATTTGTCCTGAGTACGCTGATACCCAATATGTGGAGAAAACTACTGTATGGGCGCACGTCAGGGCTCGGAAGGGAAGTAGTGACGTTTTGGATTGCAGACTTTGATGGAATGGTCTGGGTGCGTCATGTCGCATTTGGAGAGCCCCTGATGCGCCTAAACAGTGGAAACCCCCCACAAGTGACCCCATTTTGGAAATAGACCCCACAAGAAACTTATCTAGATGTGTGGTGAGCACTTTGAACCCCGAAGTGCTTCACAGAAGTTTATAACGCACAGCCGTAAAAATAAAAAATCTTTTTTTTTTTTGCAAAAATGATTTTTTCGCCCCAATATTTTATTTTTACAAGGGTAACAGGAGAAATTGGACCCCAAAAGTTGTTGCCCAATTTGTCCTGAGTACGCTGATACCCAATATGTGGGAGAAAACTACTGTATGGGTACACGTTGGGGCTCGGAAGGCAAGTAGTGACGTTTTGGATTGCAGACTTTGATGGACTGGTCTGGGGGCGTCATGTCGCATTTGGAGAGCCCCTGATGCGCCTAAACAGTGGAAATCCTCAACAAGTGACCCCATTTTGGAAAATAGACCCCACAAGGAACTTATCTAGGTGTGTGGTGAGCGCTATGAAGCCCCAAGTGCTTCACAGAAGTTTATAATGTACAGCCGTAAAAACAAAAAAATAATTTTTTTTGTACAAAAATGATATTTTCGCCCCCAGTTTTTTATTTTCCCAAGGGTAACAGAAGAAATAGGACAAGTTGCACAATAACTCTTGGGGTCAAGAGTACGCTGATACCCCATATGTGGGGATAAACTACTGTTTGGACGCATGGCAGAGCTCAGAAGTGAAGGAGCACCGTTTGACTTTTTCAACGCAGAATTGGCTGGAATTGAGATCAGACGCCATGTCACATTTGGAGAGCCCCTGATGTGCCTAAACAGCGGAAACCCCCCAATTCTAACTCCAACCCTAACCCCAACACACCCCTAACCCTAGTCCCAACCCTAACCACAAACCTAACCCTAACACACCCCTAATCCCAACCCTAACCCTAATCCTAACTTTAGCGCCAACCCTAACCCTAACTTTAGCCGCAACCCTAACCCTAACCCTAATGGGAAAATGGAAATAAATACATTTTTTTAATTTTATTATTTTTCCCTAACTAAGGGGGTGATAAAGGGGGGTTTGATTTACTATTTATAGCGGGTTTTTATGATTGGCAGCTGTCACGCTAAAAGACGCTTTTTATTGCAAAAATAGTTTTTGCATCACCACATTTTGAGAGCTATAATTTTTGCATATTTTGGCCCACAGAGTCATGTGAGGTCTTATTTTTTGCGGTATGAGTTGACGTTTTTATTGGTACCATTTTTGAGTACGTGACATTTTTTGATCGCTTTTTATTTCGATTTTTGGGAGGTTAGAATGAACAAAAATCAGCAATTCATGAATTTCTTTTGGGGAGGCGTTTTTATTGTTCCGCGTGTGGTAAAATTGATAAAGCAGTTTTATTCTTCGGGTCAGTACGATTATGGCGATACCTCATTTATATCATTTTTTTATGTTTTGGCGCTTTTATAGAATAAAAACAATTTTATATAAAAAATAATTATTTTTGCATCGCTTTATTCTGCGAGCTATAACTTTTTTATTTTTTCGCTGATGATGCTGTATGGCAGCTCGTTTTTTGCGGGACAAGATGACGTTTTCAGCGGTACCATGTTTATTTATATCGGTCTTTTTGATCGCGCGTTATTCCACTTTTTGTTCGGCGGTATGATGATAAAGCATTGATTTTTTGCTTCGTTTTTTTTTTTTTTTAAGGGGTTCACTACAGGGGTTAACTAGTGGGACAGTTTTATAGGGGGGTCGTTACGGACGCGGCGATACCAAATATGTGTACTTTTATTGTTTTGTTTTTTTTATTTACAGGAAGAAATGAATTTATTGGGGAATATTTTTTTTTTTTTTATTTATTTTGGATTTTTTTTTATAACATGTTTATTTTTATTTTTTTAACTTTTTTACTTTGTCCCAGGGTGGGACATCACTGTATTTTATCAAATCGCTGGTGTGACAGTGTGCACAGCACTCTGTCACACCAGCGATCGCTCAGGCATAGATGCAGGCTTCTCAGTGCCTGCTCTCGGCAGGCACTGAGGTAGCCGCCTCCCTCCAGTACCCCGGCGCCATCTTGGATCCGGGTCCTGGGAGGGAGGAAGCCCTCAGAACAGCGCGATCACATCGCGCTGGTCTGAGGGTCTCAGGGGGGCGCGCAGGGAGCCCCCACCCTGCGCGATCCTTCCCTGTGCCCCCAGTACAACCGCGATCATGTTTGATCGCGGTGTGCTAGGGGTTAATGTGCCGGTAGCGGTCCGTGACCGCTCCTGACACACAGTCACGGGTGTCAGCTGTGATAATCAGCTGACACCCGGCGGCGATTAGCTGCGCTCCCCTCAGGAGCGCAGCTGATCGC
The DNA here is from genome assembly GCA_033576555.1 of Oophaga sylvatica. Lineage (NCBI taxonomy): Eukaryota > Metazoa > Chordata > Amphibia > Anura > Dendrobatidae > Oophaga > Oophaga sylvatica. The sequence continues at coordinate 182,065,569 of JARQOD010000003.1, read as the reverse complement.
CTATGACGTACTATCCCGTCCATGGGCAGAATGGCACGGTTTTATGGACGGGATAGTACGTCTAATGTCAGAGAGGGGTTAATGTTGGGACCATTATATTATATTGCGAATGGTGAAGGAAAGCAATTGGACCTATGAAGATTTGTACCATTGGGATAAAGATCCATGGACCCCATATTTTGATTATATGAATTGTTGTTCAATTGCAAACTATGTGCTCTATATATATTTTTACTGCCGTGGTGCGCATGTGCGCGATCGCTCTCTGCTGCCACCCGCCGCTGACCGGCAAAGTTATGCTGGCGCATCGCCGTGGTTCATTTCTGAACCTAGGTCCTGCGGTCAGGTGACGTGTCCGGTGTGCGGCGGCTGGAGGGACAGCATCGGGCATATGCGCCATTAACGGTGGTGGCACCTT
>JARQOD010000003.1:182028491-182065051 GCA_033576555.1 Oophaga sylvatica | reverse complement strand
AAAAACGGATGCCAGCGGATCCGCCGCCCATAGGCGACCATTATACAAAATGGCGGATCCACTGTAGTCCGCCATTTTGGCGGAGCAAAAAAACGCTGCATTGGACGTTTTTCTGAAATGACGGACGCCAATTTTTTGGCGGATCCGTCAAAAAACGGACCTAACGGACGACCATCCGTCAAAATCCGTCACTAATGCAAGTCAATGGGAAAAAAACGGATCCGCCAAAAAAAAAATGGCGGATCCGTTTTTTTCACATTTTGACGGATTTTGACTGACGTCGCACGACTGAAGTGTGAAAGAGGCCTTATAACATGCTCATTCCCTTATTTCATGAGAAAAAAAATAAATAAATAAATCGATGAAGTATCAGCCAAATATTATATTTGCCTGTATTATGTATTATTTACATAGTGCCAATATATAGAAAAGCCGGCACTGAGTATGCAGAAGAACTCGACTCATAGTAACAACTTAGACCAAGTCTATCATAAGGCGGCCTTACATTGGGCGATTATGCTCTTTGGGGGCAATTGCTAGGTAAAGATGGCACTGCCACTGAGGACTGTAAGCGCCTCCCCAAATGAGTGCATGAATAGAAAGTGTTAAATTCAGACCGGATCCATGTCTTTTTTTTTTTAGGAGACTGGACTTCACATTTTGAATATAAAGTGAATATCACAAAATGGCTGTTGACACCAATTACACAAGCTTGGTGTTTCACGGCAGGGCCAATAAATTAAATACACCCTCTCACCTGCTTGGTTTCCATCTATGAAGCCAGAGCTGTCAATCAAGGAAGAAGGGGGATGCAGATTGAAGGAAAACAATCAGGTGGGAAGGTGTATATAAATGATTGGCCCCGCCATAAAGCACATAGAGCCCGTACAGTCATTCTGGGCTGACCGTCAATTAGTAACAATGACGTTACAACTTCCCAGCTCATTCTTCATCTCAGGTGGATACCTTTTTATCTAGATTTCTAGCTTCCACTTCAAGATTTACAACTCGAGTGTCCTTAATTTCTTCAGCGTTGATCTAGTAGAAAAAAGGAAAAAGATAGAATTTTAGCCAATGCAAAAAAAAATAAAAAATAAAAATAAAGACAAAAGAACACACACCCCCCTAAAATATATCACTGGAGGATTTACACATGTTATGCTTTTCCCAATTGTGCTCTTATGTGTCAGTCCCATGGTGTTCAGCTCCAGAGATTCGGCACATTTGCAGAATGTGGTTTCTCTAACACAAACAAGGACTGCATGAAAAAAATCGGAGATGATGTAAGCCAACTTGCAATTTTCATTTAAAATAGGCCTTTGCAGAAAGTATTTTATTCCCATTTAGTTTTTCACTTTAGTGTTCCTTAATTAAGCTGCACTCCAGTGAGAGAACACGATGAAAAACACTGGGACATCAGCCAACAATAAGGGCTGCAATCAAAGCACATAAAAGTCTTAGCCATTATCTGTGGTTACTTAGATTACAACAGATTTTCAAGAACAAATGTCTAAACTTACAGTTATTGTTCCCTTCCCGGCAGGCTTGCCCTTCTTCAGCTCCAGTGGCCCCTTAAACTTACGATTGGACACAATCTAAAAAGTACATTACAAAAACAAGCTTCAGGTATGCCTAATAATCACTAATTTTCACCAAAATTCTATTTCTTCATATTTATAAAGGGTGATTACATTAGGAATTATCTTGATTAAAAAGTGTGATTAAATGTGTACATATATGGTAATCTACAGTACTGTCAAAAGTTTTAGGCACATGTGTAAAAATGCTGCCAAGTAAGAATGCTTTAAAAAAAAAAAATACACGTTAATAGTTTATTTTTATCAATTAACAAAATGCTAAATAAATAAAAACATAAAAAATATTTGGTGTAACCATTCTTTGCCTTCAAAACAGCATCAATTTATCCAGTTTCACTTGTACACAGTTTTTTTTTTTTTTAACTAATTCGGCATGCAGATTGTTCCAAACATCTTGGGATCTTCTGTGGATGTAAACTTGGGCAACGCTTGTCTCAATGTAATCCAAGACAGAATCAAGGATTTTAAGATCAGCATTCTATGTGGCATATTATCATTTCCAGGACTCCTTGTTGTGGTTTTTTTTATGCTGAAAATAGTTTTGGGTCATCATCTTGCTACAGAATAAACTTGGAAGACAATCACAAACCTCCCTGATGGGGAATAAGTATTCATAGTGCATAAGCATCGGCCTCTATTTCTCGGCATTGAGGACACCATTAAATCTGACAAAATACCTAATTAGATTTGCGGAAATATATCACCAAACTTGCAAAGAACCTTCACCATGCTTCAATGTTGCCTGTAGGCACTCATTATTGTACCACTCTCTGACCCTTTGGTGAACAAATTGCCTTCTGTTGTACCTTGTGGTCTTCATGGAGGTAAAAAAAGACATCTGGGCAGACTTCTCAGAACAGTAGAAAGGTGTATCTTGGTCCCACTAGTTGCTGCCAGTACTAAACTAATGGCACTGCTGGACATCTTCCAATTTCAAATGGAAATAAGCATGATGTGTCTTTCATTGGCTGCACTAAGTTTCCCTTGCTGACTACTGCAGATACGGTCCTCAACATTGACCATTTCTTGGCATTTCATGAAAAGAGCTTGAACATCACATCTTGAAACCTCAGTCTGTTTGGCAATCTTTGCCTGGGAGAGACCATTATGATACAGCATTGTGTATGACTTCTAACATGAAAAGGTCTTATCACAATCTCAACTTTGTATCTGTTCCTCAACTAGGTCTAAAGGTACTGCCACACTAAACAATCCCGCTAGCGATCACGATAACGACGCATACTAATGCGATCGCTAGCGGGATTGTTTCTATATCGCTAAGTGCGGTCACATTTAGCGATATAGTTAACGACGCTATCGCCGTTAGCGATCTTCTTAACGACTTTAGCGGTACAAAAGAATCGCTAAGAAAAGGTGCCACACAGCGATTAGATACTTACCCAGCGGGAGCGCCGACGAGAAAATAGGGTCCGGAGCGATTCCAGCGACGAGCGAGATCACAGCAGGAAGCTCGTCGCTGGCAGCTGCCGCACACAACAACATCGCTAACGGGATCGCTAAATAGTGACGTTTTTTAGCGATCCCGTTAGCGATATTGTTCAGTGTGGCATACCCTTAAGCCTCCTACACAGTTAATGACTGTTTCAACCTACATATGAAAATGATGATCGTCATCATCTGCTTACTTATACACCTGACTGTAATCCTATAAAATCCCAGACTTTGTATAACTCTACCTTAGAGAATTGATACAGTTTTGAAGGCAAAAAAGTGGTCAAGCCAAAATTTGTTTTTATTTCAATTTCTCTTTTGTTCATTCACTTTTATATTTTGGCAATTGATAAAAATAAAACTATAAAATACTACAATATCTTTGAAAACGTTCTGTAGCAGCATTTTTTCCACACCTGCCTAAATTCTTTGCACAGTAGCAAATCCATTTCTTATATACAGCATTTCCACAGATTAAAGTCTTGTGTTCGACATCTTAGACAGGGTTGATAGCTTGAGTTATTTTATGCTTGACATCTTAAAAAAAAAAAAAAAAAAAACATTTACAGATAGCCAACATTTTTTCTTGAGATCTTGAAAAGCTAGAATAATTCATTAAGATTTTAAGCAGTCACTGTAAAATAAAAAGAATTACAAAAGAATTACAATCAATATGTAGAAACTTCTCCTGCTTCATAAACATAAGACAACGCAATTTTTAATTACAGTGAAGGAGGACAAAAAAAGGCTTTATTTTTTTTTTTTTTGGACATCCAGGAATTTCCGGGACATTTCTGAGCCCTGATATTGGGGCATAAAAAACACAAGCGATTAAAAAAGAACCCGTCTTCTTATCAAGAACGAAAGCTTTGTTAAAGGGAACCAGACAGGGTTGCCCGATGTCACCTTTGTTATTCAATTTAGCTATTGAACCACTGGCCAGACGTTTGAATGATGGTCGATGGTTTGAAGGGATCAAAGTGGGGGGAAGAGCATTGTGTTCGGCATTGTTTGCTGATGATATTGTCCTGTTTAGGAGTAGGCCCAAAACACAACTGAGTGAAGTTATAGCACAAATTGAGGGGTTCGGGAAATTGGCAGGATTCAGACTTAACAAAGATAAATGTGAAATACTCTTTTTGGGCGAAAAAAGAGAGAAGAGAGAGAGAGGCTCACTATGTGACATTCCTATTGCCAGAAAAACAATTAAATACTTGGGAGTACTGGTGGGGAGGGATCCAAAAGCTTTATATTCCTTAAATTATTCCCCACTAATCGAACGTATAGAGAAAGAACTGCAGGGGTGGGCTAATCTTCTGCTGACCCTTTTTGGAAGAAATCATCTGATAAAAATGATGAGCTTTTCTAGGCTCCTTTACCCCATGCAGACAATCCCATTACTTCTCAAACATACAAACGTAAAAAGACTGAAGAAGGCATTCTCTCACTTTTTGTGGGAGGGAAAAAGACAGAGGATTAACGCTAATAAATTAATGCTACCAACGGAGGGGGGGGGGGGGGGAAATCAGGCTACCAAACATTAGAGGCTATAACTTGGCTTGCATTTTGAGACATGCAATTGACTGGATTAGACAAACAAGTACAGTCATGGCCAAAAGTTTTGAGAATGACACAAATATTAATTTTTACAAAGTCTACTGCTTCACTTTTTCTAATGGCAATTTGCATATACTCCAGAATGTTATAAAGAGTGATCAGCTTAACAGCAATTACTTGCAAAGTCAATATTTGGCTAGAAAATGAACTTTATCCCCCAAAACACATTTCAACATCATTGCAGCCCTGCCTTAAAAGGACCAGCTAACCTCTTTTCAGTGATTGCTCCATTAACACAGGTGTGGGTGTTGATGAAGAAGAAGCCACTTCTCTCCAGAAAAAACATCATGGACAGACTGATATTCTGCAAAAGGTACAGGCAGTGGACTGCTGGGGACTGGGGTAAAGTTATTTTCTCTGATGAATCCCCTTTTCGATTGTTTGGGACATCAGAAAAACGCCTCATTCGGAGAAGACAAGGTGAGCGCTACCACCAGTCTTGTCTCATGCCAACTGTTAAGCATCCTGAAACCATTCATGTGTGGGGTTGCTTCTCAGCCAAGGGAATCGGCTCTCTCACAGTCTTGCCTAAAAAACACAGCCATGAATAAAGAATGGTACCAGAATGTCCTCCAAGAGCAACTTCTCCCAACCCTCCAAGAGCAGTTTGGCGATCAACAATGCCTTTTCCAGCATGATGGAGCACCTTGCCATAAAGCAAAGGTGATAACTAAATGGCTCAAGGAACAAAACAGAGATTTTGGGTCCATGGCCTGGAAACTCCCCAGATCTTAATCCCATTGAGAGCTTGTGGTTAATCATCAAGAGACGGGTGGACAAACAAAAACCTAAAAATTCTGACAAAATGAAAGCATTGATTGTGCAAGAATGGACTGCTATCAGTCAGGATTTGGTCCAGAAGTTGATTGAGAGCATGCCAGGGAGAATTGCAGAGATCCTGAAGAAGAAGGGTCAACACTGCAAATATTGACTTGCTGCATTAACTCATTCTAACTGTCAATATAAGCTTTTGTTATTCATATGTTTGCAATTATTATATTTCTGTCTGTGATAAAAACATCTGTCAAACACACATAAAAACCAGAGGGCAGCAGATCATGTGAAAATATAATATTTGTGTCATTCTCAAAACTTTTGGCCATGACTGTAGACTTCCTGATTGGACTTTAGAAGCCGAATTCTGTAAGCCATGGGACCTGAGATCAATATTACATACATCCATACCAGATTTACCACTCAATCTTAAACACTCATTGCTATGTAGAGACACAGTTATGACCTGGAAGGCGGTTAGGAAAAAGTTTGGGCTAGCATGGAATATTTCGAAATTCATTAACATCTGGGCAAGCCCAGATTTCCCACAGGGGAGGGACAATGACCTGTTTAGAGAGTGGAGGGAGAAGAGGATAAGGACTTTAAGGAACTTGATGCATGATACAGAGCGGAGATGGATGATGTGTGGGGAAATAAGAGAAATATGATTTGCGCCCGTTTCAGACTCTCCAGTATGAACAGATAAAGCACGGGATAATGAGGAAATTACTCAACTTAAACAATGAATATGAGGTGAACCACTGACACAATTTTATTAAAGGACATCAGTGAGATTACCATTTCAGGTCTTTACAGGGATTTGAGAGAAGCATTAGTTCCCAACAAACCAGGGAAAATTTTAGAGGGATGGGCAAAGCAGTTGGGAAACCAAGAAGGGGAAGAAAAAAATCTTGAAAGGGTGGATGGAGATGAGGAAGAAGATAGCAAACAAAATCTGGAGAGAGACTCAATATAGACTTATACATAGGGCTATATATGGTTTCAATTTTTTGAATATTAGACAACAAGACAAACTGATGAAATGTCCGAAATGTGGTATGGAAAGAACGGACTTATATCATGGGATTTGGCAGTGCGGAAAAATTGAGGGATTTTGGAAGCAAGTTCAGGGGTTGGTTCGAACAATCTGGAATAGGAACATGGAGCTGGAACCAATGGCTTGGCTATTTCATTATCATCATCAGGAGGGAAGGGATAAAGAAGGGGATACAATACCATCTCTCTTCCACGATACAGTCATGATAAGTAAAAGGGCAATTCTCCAGAAATGGTTGGTGAGAGAAATTCCCTCGAGAGAAGAGGTGATAAACCAGATGAAAAAACACTCATGCTACAGAAAGTGGTGGTGGAGAGGAGCAAGGAAAGATCGACAGCAATTTTTTTCAGTAAATGGAGAAAGTTCATAAGTGGTATATGCTCAGGAGATGAAATAAGACAAATAATGTTAACATTTGTATCTACTGAATGGTATGCGAAGGAAGATCTGTTAGGATCCCTAGGTAAGCTGAAAATATAGGGGAGGTTCCGAGGCCGAGTCGCATGGGGAGTGGGAGGGAATGTTTAGGGTAGTTAAGTAAGGTTGGATTTAAGACATAGTAAACTGTTGAAGGTTGGGAGGAGGAAAATAGGAAGGAAGAATATATAAGGAGGAGGAGGTGATAGAGGCAAACTGGAAGGATTTTGTGAATTTAGTGAGATTCCTTGATAGTTATTACGATGTTTGATATATTTTTATATGCTAATACTTATCCTTTCTATTATACAATTTGTATATTGTATGCAAGAAAATCAATAAAAGTTGATTTAAAAAAAAAAAAAGAAGCCGTCACTAGATTCTTGCTCCTGAACCACTAGCAACATGAGTCAGCCTGGCTGCGTGAGTGTACACATATAGGTGAGAATGGTCAAAGACCTGTAGCGGGGCAGAGAGAAGAAGGACAAGGAGCAGTTATCCCGGACTAATCAGGTTGCACACTATGGTCCCCAGTCAGATTTTCAAACTTGATTTTCTCTGAAATGGAAGATCATGGAAATGGAAGATCATTTAAGAGATACATACCTGGCTGCAATTGCGCCGCATGACTCAGGCAGAATGAATCTACTGACAGGTTCCTTTTAAAGAGGTGTTCCAATTTTGACAAAGGTTATCCTTTAGATACGAATAGTTCAGCAATTTTCCAAAGTACTGTGGCCCAGATTCATCAAGACTGGCAATTTTTGGCTGGTCTTAATGAGGGGGTGGGGTCAAACACTCCTGACTCATGTAGAAGCACATGCCTCTTCATAAATCAGGACCGTCCGATGAATAGCGTGCGCCTCCGTGTCCCAAGCCAGAAATCTTACTGGATAAGATTTCTGGTATAAGGAACCTTGCCATTGTCCTCATTTTGGCTAAACTAGGGGAAATGGTAATGAAAAGTTGAAAATTTTGATACTTTTCAAAGAAATTTACATCACAACTTTGGCAAAATTGCTTTTATGAATTTGGGCTTATGCCTTGTTAGATCTACATGGTTTAAGATTTCGGCTTGTTATTCTATAGGAACCTTCCTTGCTTGAAGGATAAAAAAATAGTGTCTTCATGTCAGACACAGATGCACAGCTCAGTGCAAACAGTACTGTAAGCTAAACTGTAAGGAATCCTGCACCTGTGCCATGTTCAATTGATCAGGACATTTTGATCCACTGAATAATAGTCCCAAAAGAGATCTTGAAAACAGTGAGCAATTAACATTCAAAGTATAGTTGCAAACTACCATTAAAGGGATTTTCCAGTTATTGAAAACCCTTTAATAAGTCACAGTTTGAATTAAATAAAAGACAAAAAACATAGCTTCACTCTGACCCTGGGTCCAGCGCTGAGTCTCCACCGCTCGCTGCTAGCACCCAGTGTTGGTTATTGCCTACAGTACTGACATGTCAACATCGCTGCAGCCAATCAGCAATTCTACTGGCTCGGGCCACTGAGATCTCCGTTTGGCTGCAACACTGTTGATGTGCCATCAGTGCAACAGACAATAACAGACACCAGGAGCAGCGATAAAGACTCTTTGCAGGACTGGGAGTAACTTTTTTTTTTTTTACATTTCACAATACAAACGGCATACTCTATTGACTAGCTCTCTTAACTGATGAGAATGGTGTAGTTACTTTAAAGATTAAACAGCTATTTTGACATGGATTTTCAGTCTAGCTATCGCTCGATATCTCTTCTCCCTTATGCCTCAAAACTACTGGAACAGCATGTATATCTTGAACTGTCCTCCCACCTCTCCTCCTGCTCTCTCTTTGACCGCTTACAATCAGGTTTCCGACTGCATCACTCAACTGAAACTGCCCTAACTAAAGTCACCAACGACCTACTAGCTGCCAAGAGCAAGGAACACTACTCTGTCCTCCTTCTCCTAGACCTGTCTTCTGCCTTTGACACTGTGGACCATTCCCTCCTGCTCCAGACTCTCTCATCTCTTGGCATCACAGGCTTGGCCCTTTCCTGGATCTCATCATATCTAACAGATCGAACATTCAGTGTCTCCCTCTCCCACACCACCTCCTCACCTTGCCCCCTCTCTGTCAATGTTCCTCAAGGCTCAGTTCTAGGACCCCTACTCTTCTCCATCTACACCTTCGCCCTGGGCAGCTCATAGAATCCCACGGTTTGCAGTATCATCTCTATGCCGATGACCTGCAGATCTACCTATCTGGACCTGACCTCACCTCCTTACTGACAAAAATCCCACAATGTCTGTCTGCTATTTCATCTTCTCAGCTCGCTTTCTAAAACTGAACATGGACAAAACATAATTCATAATCTTTCCCCCATCTCCCTCTACCCCTCCACCAGACCTATCCATCAATGTCAATGGCTGCTCACTTTCCCCATTCCCGAATGCTCGGTTCCTCAGGGTGATCCTTGACACTTCCCTCTCTTTCAAGCCACATATCCAAACCCTAGCCTCCTCCTGACATCTCAAACTTAAAAATATTTCCCGGATCCGTGCATTCCTTGACCATGACACCACAAAAACACTAGCGCATGCCCTTATCTCCCGCCTTGACTACTGCAACCTCCTACTCTCTGGCCTCCCCTCTAGCACTCTGGCACCACTCCAATCCATCCTACATTCTGCTGCCCGACTAATCCACCACCTGTCTCCCCGTTATTCCACAGCCTCTCCCCTATGCCAAGCCCTTCATTGGCTCCCCATCGTCCAGAGGCTCCAGTTCAAAACCCTAACTATGACATACAAAGCCATCCACAACCTGTCTCCTCCATACATCTGTGACATGGTCTCCCGGTACTTACCCACACGCAACCTCCAATCCTCTCAAGATCTCCTTCTCTACTCTCCTCTTATCTCTTCTTCCCACAACAGCATACAAGACTTCTCGCGTGCTTCCCCCATACTCTGGAATTCTCTACCCCAACACATCAGACTCTCGCCTACCATCGAAACCTTCAAAAAGAACCTGAAGACCCACTTCTTCCGACAAGCCTACAACCTGCAGTGATCCTCAGTCTACTGAACCACCGCACGACCACCTCTACCCTCTCCTAGTGTATCCTCACCCATCCCCTGTAGACTGAGCCCTTGCGGGCAGGGTCCTCTCTCCTTCTGTACTTGTGTGTCTTGTATTGCTCATGTTTATTGTACTTGTCTATATTTGTCCCTTCTCACATGTAAAGCGCCATGGAATAAATGGCGCTATAAAAATGTATAATAATAATAATATTTAAGATGGACATATTATGAGTCCACCTAAAGAATAAATTAGCTCATGAGTCTAAGTCTTTATACTGAGCAGTGTGAGATCTCAACAGGTAGGAAGGACACTGAGGAGCTGTCAACCAGGCTAGGTGGGTGAAGACAGCTAAACTTTCATATATGATTATATAGAGTCATTCAGACATGGACTTTCAAAGTAAAAACAGCATCTTAAATAGATCTGAGAGATATGTACAATTTGTATTGTGAAATCTTGTGAAAGGACCATTTGAAATCCATTTGAAATCCAGCACAAAATAAAGTCCACAAATTGTGCAAGCTGCACTCCACAATATCTAATTGTACATTTATACACTACTACATACTTGACCAAGAGTACACTCAAACCCTCCAAGATAATCATCATCATTCAGGTCCACCGACTTGTTGTCAATGTCATACACGCCGAACTTGATGCTCTGCACTTTCTCAAAGTAGTAATCAATGACAGGCTTTGTGGAAAACTCTGGGCTCTGACAGTTCTTCACCCTCTCTGTTCGAGCCAACTAGAGTGAAAAGAATAAAGTGTGACAATTAAAAATCTGAGTCAATTCTCTTGGCTGGCTTAAAATGTAGATCTTGTTGCTAGATTCTCACAGTCGGAAAACAAATGAATAAAATGAATTAATAAATTTAATAAAATGATAGTGAAGCTGCCCCCCCCACACACAAATGCATGCATTCTTTGGCTAAAGGCATTTTACAATAAGTTTCCATTAAACATTTTGGACCGTTTAGCTTCTGCAGCTTCTATGTTTCACAGAACATACCAGACTGTATGAGTTAACGAGTTAACAATCAGATCTATCCAAGTGAGCTTGTCCATTTGCAGGGCCTGTAACATTATGGCTATGTTCACACTAGGTGTTTTTGCTGCTTTTTTAATGTAAATTTTCAGCTGTGTTTTACAGTACCAGCAAAGTCTATGAGATTTCAGAAATCTCATGCACAGCATGGTTTTTTTGTCCTCAGTATTTTGTGAATTTGCTTGTTTTCTGCAGAATAGAGCATGTCACCTTTTCCCACAGTTTTTCAACCATTGAAAGTAATAGGTGATGAAAAAACGCTAGAAAAAAGAAAAAAAAACCCACAGGTATCAGGTTTTGCTGGGTACAGGTACAGCAGTATGTGAAACCCATTTATTTTTTTGATTTTTCCCAAGTTTAAACCATAATATCTTCATGTTCATGACAGTTGAGAATGGCAGTTTAGGATTAGTACTGTTTAATTAAATTACTGATGTATCAAAGCAAATAGTGGCAGACCAAGGTTTGAGATTGAGCAATGCCTGTAGCCGACCAAATTGTGAAGGTAAACAATTTCTTATAAACTCAATGACCTGTCCATGTATAAGGTAAACTATTCCAGACCAATTCACCTCCCCCTGCTGTTGCATTTTCCAAAAATGGTTTTGGGCTATGTGCGCACATTCAGCATTCGCTTGCAGACATTTCTGCAGGGTTTCTGCATCTCTTGGTAGCAAAAACACTGCGGCAAAAATACGGATTTTTGTGTTACTCACCGTAAAATCCTTTTCTCCGAGACGCTCATTGGGGGACACAGGACTGTGGGTGTATGCTACTGCCGCTAGGAGGCTGACACTAAGTAAACATAAAAAAAGGTTAGCTCCTCCTCCGCCGTATACACCTCAGCACTGGCCGCAGACAAACCCAGTTTAGTGCAAAAAGCAGTAGGAGACTAAAACATAAATCAGTGCTAATACAGGTACAATATATCCAGAAGTAAATCTACTGATATAGACCCAATGAAATAAAATTAACTTAGAAAACAAAGCCATCCGGCTATAAGGGAGGGAGCTGTGTCCCCAATGAGCGTCTCGGAGAAAAGGATTTTACGGTGAGTAACACAAAAATCCGTATTTCTCCTTCGTCTCATTGGGGGACACAGGACTGTGGGACGTCCCAAAGCAGTCCACTTGGGTGGGAAACTGACTCCACAGTGCAATTATACATAGGCATTGCTCATAGGTGCGCTACCGCGCCCTGAAGAATCTTTCTACCCAGGCTAGCATCCGCTGACGCCTGAGTATGGACATTATAATGTTTTGAAAAAGTATGCAAACTGGACCAGGTTGCCGCCTTACAAACCTGTTCCGCCGAAGCCTGATGCCGAAGAGCCCAGGAAGCACCCACTGCTCTGGTGGAGTGAGCCCTGATTCCTGCGGGAACCACCGCGCCTCTGATGCGGTAAGCCTCTTGAATGGTTACCCGTATCCATCTGGCTAAAGTTGACCTAGAAGCAGCGAGTCCCTTCCTGCGACCCTCAGGGAGGATAAACAGCGTGTCCGTCTGCCGAAAGGATGCCGTCCGAGATACATATCTCCTGAGTGCTCTCACCAGATCCAGCGTATGGAGAGCTTTTTCTACCCGATGCGTCGGAGCTGGGCAAAATGAGGGCAAAACAATGTCCTCATTGATGTGAAATGAGGACACGACTTTAGGCAAAAAAGGAGGTGCTGGCCTAAGCACTACCTTATCACGGTGGAAAAGTAAGTACGGAGCTCGGCAGGATAGTGCTGCCAGCTCCGAAACCCGCCTTATGGATGTTATGGCCACTAAAAACACCACCTTCCAGGAAAGGTATGTCAGGGAAACCTCCTGAAGAGGCTCAAAAGGAGATTCTTGCAGAACTCCCAGAACAAGATTGAGATCCCAAACATCTAAGGGAGCCTTGTAGGGGGGCACTATATGGACAACCCCCTGAATAAAGGTCTTGACCTGTAAATTAGATGCGATCCTTCGCTAAAAAAGAACCGACAAGGCCGAAATTTGACGCCTAAGAGTACTTGGTGCTAAGCCTGAATCTAAGCCTGCTTGGAGAAATTACAGAATGTTGGGGATTGAAAAGTGAAGTGGGGAATAACCATGTTCCCTGCACCATGTAAAAAAGACCTTCCAAGTACCGTGGTAGATACGAGCCGAGGTGGGTTTTCGGGCGCTAGCCATTGTGGCGGCGACCTTTTTGGAGAATCCAGCCCTAGTCAGAATCCAAGATTCAACGGCCAGGCCGTCAAACACAGGACCGCTGAGTTCTGGTGGTAAACTGGGCCCTGGGAGAGAAGATCCACGCGTTCTGGCAGACGCCAGGGTGCGTCGCTGAGCAGCTTTACCAGCTCTGCGTACCATGAGCGACGCGGCCAATCCGGAGCGATCAATATCGCTGGTACCCCCTCTAACCTGATCTTCCTGATCACCCTTGGGAGCAGAGCCATTGGTGGAAACAAGTATAGAAGATGAAACTGATTCCATGGTAGAACCAGGGCATCCACTGCAATTGCCTGCGGATCTCGGTACCGGGAGACGAAGTTGGGCACCTTGGCGTTTATCCTGGAGGCCATCAGGTCCACATCTGGGGTTCCCCAGCGTAGGCATATCTGCTGGAATACCTCGGGATGTAGCGACCATTCCCCTGACGCTATCCCTGACGGCTGAGAAAATCCGCTGCCCAGTTCTCCTCGCCTGGAATGTGGACCGCTGATATCACAGAGTGATTTCTTTCTGCCCAGGATAGAATGTGTCCTACCTCGCGCATGGCTGCCCTGCTGCGGGTACCCCCCTGATGATTTATGTATGCTACCGCTGTGGCATTGTCCGATTGAATTCGGACAGGGCGGCCCGCCAAATGATGGTGAAAACGCCTCAGAGCCAGCCGAACAGCTCGGATCTCCAAAATATTGATTGGGAGGGTCGCTTCCTGCCGACACCAAGTCCCCTGAGCTGTATAGTGACGAAACACTGCTCCCCATCCGAGAAGGCTGGCGTCCGTTGTGACTATCAGCCAATGGACTGGAGGAAAATATCGCCCCTGGCGAAGAGTGATGTCCCTTGTCCACCACGAAAGCGTCTGTCTGACCTGCCGGGACAGACGGCACTGAAAATTGAGCGAGTAAGGGCTCCCGTTCCATACTGCCAAGAGAGCATGCTGAAGGGAGCGGAGATGGAACTGGGCAAATGGAATGGCTTCGATCGCTGCCACCATCCTTCCTAGGACCCTCATACAAAACCGGATGGTGTGAGGTATTGGTTGGCGAAGGATCCGTACCTCCTGACGGAGAACTAGAGCTTTCTCCTGAGGAAGAGTTATCAACCCTTGAGCAGTGTTGAAAATCATTCCTAAAAAGGTGATCCTTTGAGATGGCACGGGAGACGATTTCTTTAGATTCACCAGCCACCCCAGGCGAGCAAGAGTGTCTAGCGTAATGCTGACACTCTTCTCGCAAGCCTGATAGGACGGACCCTTGATGAGGAGATCGTCCAAGTATGGCAAAATGACTATCCCCCGGGAGTGCAGAATGGACACAACGGCAGCCATAACCTTTGTGAACACCCTGGGGGCTGTGGCTAGTCCGAACGGCAAGGCTGTGAACTGGAAGTGAAGGTTGCCGATGGCAAACCGAAGAAACCTCTGATGAGGAGGAAATATGGGGATGTGGAGATAGGCATCCTGAATGTCTATTGATGCTAGAAATTCCCCCTTTTCCATGGCTGCAATAACCGATCGGAGAGACTCCATTCGAAACCGTCGAATTCTGACAAATTGATTTAGTCGTTTTAGGTCCAAAATGGGTCTGACAGAGCCGTCCTTCTTGGGCACTATGAACAGATTGGAGTAAAACCCCTGACCCCTTTCGACCTCTGGAACAGGAACAATGACCCCGCTGCGCCGAAGAGATTCGACCGCCTTGAATAAGGCGTGAACACGGGATTCTTTTTTGGGAAGACGCGAGGGAAAAAATCGATTTGACGGACGACTGATGAATTCTATTTTGTACCCCGAGGAAACTAACTCCCTGACCCACTTGTCGTGAGTAATTGATAGCCAAGTGAGGCGAAACCAGAGTAAGCGGCCGCCTACTCTGGATAAATTGACCGGATTCTGCCTCCAGTCATTTATCCGAATATCTTTGGGATTTAGACCCTCTAGATCTTGGCTGTTGAGATCGCATTCTTCCCAAAGGGTTGGTCTTGTAGGAGACCTGGCGATCTCTGGCCTGATTAGGTCGACCTGAGCCGCTGGAGGTGGCTGGCGCGGCCCAACCTGGGTTACGAAAGGCCCTAAAGCGAGGCTGAAGCTGTCGGCGAAAAGGCTGTCTAATCCTCTGCTGAGGAAGGAAGCTGCTCTTTCCTCCCGTCGCATCAGATATGAGTTGATCCAACTTCTCGCCAAATAATCGGCCGCTCTGATACGGTAAGGACGTGAGTGATTTCTTTGAGGTTGAATCCGCTCGCCAAGTTCTCAACCACAAAGCTCTCCTGATAGCAATCGCATTAGCTGCAGCTAATGCCGCGCAATTTGCCGCATCCATAGAAGCGTTAATTAAAAAATCTCCTGCAAGAGCTATCTGATTGGAGATTTCCGTTACCTCAGAAGGCACCTCTATACCGTGAAGGACTCTATTTAGAGACTCCGACCAAGATATCATGGCCTTAGCAACTCAAGTCGCTGCAAAAGAAGGAGTGAGTGCAGAGCCTGATGCCTCAAACACTGAGTGGGCCAAACTTTCAACCAGACGATCCGTTGGATCCTTGATCGAGGAACCGTTAGGAAGGGAGAGAAGCGTTTTAGACGCTAAACGAGATACAGGAGGATCGACTGTAGGAGATTCTGCCCACACTTTCAGAAGTTCGGGAGCAAAAGGATATCTGGTATTAAGGGCCTTTTGTCCTGCAAAGCGCTTGTCCGGTTTTTCTCGGTGGCGCTGCACCAGCTCCTCAAACTCAGGATGAGCACCAAAAACCTTATGAGTTTGTCTGGCTCGTTTGAAAGACACCTTATGACCGGAGGCCAAGGTGGATTCATCGTCTATCCCCAGGGATTGATTGACAGCTTCAATCAGACTGTCAATTGTCTCCTGACAATTCGGTGCCTCTAGATTGAGGGACCCTTCAGAATCGGAATCTGAATACTGATCACTTGCCCCCAAAGGAGAGGGAGAGCGAGAAACTGAGCTAAAGGATGCCGAGGCCCCGGACAGCATAGGCGACGCAGTATGGGTTCGCTTCCCATGCGTCTGCCTGGTAAGAGCGCGGCCCCTGCAGGCCGGAGGTTCCTGAGGCGTAGTCAAGCCGGGTGAACCACTGTCCCTGCTCCTATCGGGAGCTTGAAGGGACTCGATTGCTCTGGTTAATGACGCCACAGATTGAGAGAGAGACAAGGCCCATTCCGGAGGACCTGACGCACTAGGCTCGGTTATAGGTAAGGACTCCTGAGCCGTTCGGAGTCACAGGCTTCGCAGACCCGATTAGTCTGGGCGTGCGGAAAAGGGGATCTACAGGCAATGCATGCAGTATAGAGCACCGTGTGGGTCTTAGCCCTTCTGGACATACTGGATCTGTCACAGATTTCCTCCTGTCAGAATAATTTGGATGTGGCGGTGCGGGTAGTAGCGGTGCGGAGCGCAGAAAAGCGGAGCAACCAGGCTGGAGGTAGTAGCACTTACCCCAGTCCTGTTCCCCGAACGTCCTTTAATGATTTTTCACCTCACTGCTGGACCGTGTGGCGTAAAAGGGAAGACGGAAGCTCCAGACTTCCAAAAAACGCGCTCCCCTTTCAGGGAGGCGTTCCTAAATAGCCGAGCCCTAGGGGAGGGGTCGCGGGGCGCAGGCTAGCGCCGGCCGAAGCCGGGGACCCGATTTCCAGCGCGGCCTAGTCCTCGGCCGAAGCCGGGGGCTAAATTTCAGGCCGCGGCCTAGCGCTGGCCGAAGCCGCGGCCTAAATTTTCGGCGGCGGCCGCTCGGGATCAGGGGGGCGGGCCCGCCGGAAGTGCCGCTGCTGGGGGGAGGAGCCCGAGAACGCGCCCATCCTCTAAACGCCGAATTACCCCTCGCGTTGCCTGACCCTCGGCAAAAGCCGGGGGCTAGATTTCCGCCCGCGGCCTAGCGCCGGCATGAAGCCGGGAGGTAAATTTTTGGCGGCGGCCGCCCCTGTGTCGGAGAGCGGGCCGCCGGATACGGGGGGAGGGGTATGGGGAGCTCAGCCATGGACTTGCCCGCCTTTGCTTTGGACGCGCTGCTCCTGAAACCGCTTCTCCCTTTGCTCCAACACTTCCACGACCGATTGATCCTGGATTAAAGGTGGGTTCCCGGCCGTGATCCACTGGAGCATACGTAGGCTCTTTCCTCCCAAAAAGGTCCCAGCGTCTCTCAGCCGCAGTGGTTAGAGAGGGGCTTCACAGAAAAAAAAAGGGGTGAGGATGGTGCAGGCACCCTAACTCCATCACCCCTTCAGGGGTGAGGAGAGGGACCATCCGCCTCCTTGCAGCACCGCGGTCTTGCCTTGGTGGTGCAGTGGGGGCCGCACGGACTATTATCTGCCTCTGTACAGCCTAGGGTTTCAATACCTTAGGGTGGTCAGGGCTGAGTCCAGCATTCGTGTCCCACGTCGCGGGAGAGGATACGTGGAGGCTTTACTCCACGTGCTCGCCCGTTGAAGGTTTGGGGAGATCGGACCCCTTCAAAAGGGTCCGTCGCCCCTGTCAAAACTTCGTGGGAAAGTAGAAAAAAAAAAAAAATGGTCTGGAAGAAACCAGACGTGTGCCTCCATCAGACACTAAGCATGAACTGGGTTTGTCTGCGGCCAGTGCTGAGGTGTATACGGCGGAGGAGGAGCTAACCTTTTTTTATGTTTACTTAGTGTCAGCCTCCTAGCGGCAGTAGCATACACCCACAGTCCTGTGTCCCCCAATGAGACGAAGGAGAAACGTGCATTTTTCACGGCAATAAAGGTTTTTTGGCGCTAAATAAAGATATTTAACCCCTTAACCCCCAAGGGTGGTTTGCACGTTAATGACCGGGCCAATTTTTACAATTCTGACCACTGTCTCTTTATGAGGTTATAACTCTGGAACGCTTCAGCGGATCTTCGCGATTCTGAGACTGTTTTCTCGTGACATATTGTACTTGTTTCTTCTATATAACTTGTGTTTATTTTTGAAAAAAACGGAAATATGGCGAAAAGTTTGCAATTTTCAAACTTTGAATTTTTATTCCCTCCAAACAGAGAAATATGTCACACAAAATAGTTAAAGGGAATCTGTCACCCCATTTTTGCCCTATGAGATATGGCCACCGCCATCAGGGGCTTATCTACAGCATTATGTAATGCTGTAGATAATCCCCCGATGTTACCTGAAAGAGAAGAAAAACGAGTTATATTATACTCACCCAGGGGCGGTCTGCCGTCTGACGGGCGTCGCGGTCCGGTTTGGCGCCTCCCATCTTCTAGCGAAGCCGGCCTCTTCTTTCCGTCGCGGCTCCTGTGCAGGTGCACTGCTCTGCCCTGGTGAGGGCAAAGCAGAGTACTGCAGTGCGCAGGCGCCGGACCTCTCTGACCTTTCCCGGCGCCGGGATGGAAAGATGAGGCTGGCTTCGCTACAAGATGGGAGGCACCGAACAGGACCGCGACGCCCATCGGACCGAACGGCGGAACGCCACTGGGTGAGTATAATATAACTCGCTTTTCTTCACTTTCATGTGACATCGGGGGCTTATCTACAGCATTCCAGAATGCTGTAGATAAGCCCCTGATGGCGGTGGCCGCATCTCATAGGGCAAAAATGGGGTGACAGATTCCCTTAAATGAATAACATTTCCCATATGTCTACTTTACATCAGCACAATTTTGTAACCAAAATTTTTTTTTGTTAGGAAGTTATAAGGGTTAAAAGTTGACCAGCGATTTCTCATTTTTACAACAAAATTTACAAAGCCATTTTTTTTTTAGGGACCACCTCACATTTGAAGTCACTTTGAGGGGTCTTCGTGTCAGAAAATACCCAACCATTCTTAAAACTGCACCCCTCAAGGTACTCAAAACTACATTCAAGAAGTTTATTAACCCTTCAGGTGCTTCACAGAAGCTGAAGCAACGTGGAAGGAAAAAATGAAAATTTAACTTTTTAGTCACAAAAATGATTTTTACAAACATTTTTTTATTTTCACAAGGGTAAAAGGAGAAAATGGACAGATAAAGTTGTTGTGCAATTTCTCCTGAGTACGCCGATACCCCATAAGTGTGGGAAAACCACTGTCAGGGCGTACGGCAGGGCTCGGAAAGGAAGGAGCGCCGTTTGACTTTTTCAAACCAAAATTGGCTGGAATTGAGATTGGACGCCATGTCGCGCTTGGAGAGCCCCTGATGTGCCTACACAGTGGAAATCTCCCACAAGTGACACCATTTTGGAAACTAGACCCCCTAAGGAGCTTATCTAGATCTGTTGTGAGCACTTTTAACCCCCAAGTGTTTCACTAAAGTTTATAATGCCTGGGTGTGAAAAAAAAAAAATTCCACAAAAATGATTTTTTAGTCACCAATTTTTCTTTTTTCCCAAGGAAATTGGACCTCAAAAGTTGTTGTCCAATTTGTCCCGAGTACGCTGATACCCCATATGTGGGGGGGGGGGGGTGGAAACTCTTTGGGCGAACGGCAGGGCTCGGAAAGGAAGTACTCACGTTTTGGAATGCAGACTTTGATGGGTGTCATGTTCAGTTTGCAGAGCCCCTGATGTGCCTAAACAGTGGAAACCCCCCACAAGTGACCCCATTTTGAAAACTAGACCCCCTAAGGAACTTATCTAGATATGTGGTAAGCACCTTGAACCCCCAAGTGCTTCACACAAGTTTATAATGTCTGGGCATGAAAATAAAAAATCCTTTTTTCCCACAAAAATGATCTTTTAGTCACCAATTTTTTATTTTCCCAAGGGTAACAGGAGAAATTGAACCAAAAAAGTTGTTGTCTAATTTGCCCGGAGTACGCTGATACTCCATATGTGGGGGGGGAACCACTGTTTGGGCGCACGGCAGAGCTTGGAAGGCAAGGAGCGCTATTTTACATTTTCAAACCAGAATTGGCTGGAATCGAGATTAGACGCCATGTCGCGTTTGGATAGCCCCTGATATGCCTAAACAGTGGAAACCCCCCACAAGTGACCTCATTTTAGAAACTAGACACCCTAAGGAACTTATCTAGATCTGCGGTGAGCACTTTGAACCCCCAAGTGCTTCATACAAGTTTTATAACGTAGAGCCGTAAAATTAAAAAATCATATTGTTTCCACAAAAATGATCTTTTCACCCCAATTTTTGATTTCCCAAGGGTAACAAGACCTCTAAAATTATTGTGCAATTTGTCCTGAATACGTTGATACCCAATATGTGGGGGTAAACCACTGTTTGGGTGCATGGCAGAGCTCGGAAGGGAAGGAGCGCCGTTTGACTTTTTCCAACGCAGAATTGGCTGGACGCCATGTCGTGTTTGGAGAGCCCCTGATGTGCCTAAACAGTGGAAACCCCCACAAGTGACCCCATTTTGGAAACTAGACCCCCCAAAGGAACTTATCTAGATGTGTGGTGAGAACTTTGAACCCCCAAGTGCTTCACAGTAGTTAACGTAGAGCCATAAAAATAAAAAATCATATTTTTTTTTCAACAAACATGATATTTTTGCCCCCAATTTTTTATTTTCCCAAGGGTAACAGAAGAAATTGGACCCCAAGAGTTATTGTGCAACTTGTCCGGAGTACGCGGATACCCTATATGTTGGGGTAAACTACTGTTTGGGCGCATGGCAGAGCTCAGAAGGGAAGGAGCACCGTTTTACTTTTTAAAGCAGAATTGGCTGGAATTAAGATCAGACGCCATGTGACGTTTGGAGAGCCCCTGATGTGCCTAAACAGTGGAAACCCCCCAATTCTAACTCCAACCCTAACCCTAGTCCCAACTCTAACCATAACCCTAACCACAAACCTAACCCTATCAAACCCCTAACCCTAATCCCATCTCTAGCCCCAACCCTAACCATAACGGGAAAATGGAAATAAATAAATTTTTTATATTTTATTATTTTTCCCTAGCTAAGGGGGTGATAAAGGAGGGTTTGATTTACTATTTATAGCGAGTTATGTTTGGCTGTCACACGCTAAAAGACGCTTTTTATTGCAAAAAATAGTTTTTGCATCACCACATTTTGAGAGCTAGAAGTTTTCCATATTTTGGCCCAGAGAGTCATTTGAGGTCTTATTTTTTTGCGGGACGAGTTGACGTTTTTATTGGCACCATTTTGGGGCACATGAAATTTTTTGATCGCTTTTTATTACGATTTTTGGAAGGCAGAATGAACAAGAACCAGCAATTCATGAATTTCTTTTGGGGGGGGCGTTTATACCATTCCGCGTGTGGTAAAATTGATAAAGCGGTTTTATTCTTTGGGTCAGTACGATTACAGTGATACCTCATTTATAACATTTTTTTATGTTTTGGCGCTTTTATATAATAAAAACAATTATATATAAAAAAATTTTGCATCGCTTTATTCTGCGAGCTATAATTTTTTTATTTTTTCGCTGATGCTGTATGGCGGCTCGTTTTTTTTGCGGGACAAGATGACGTTTTCAGCGGTACCATGCTTATTTATATCCATCTTTTTGATCGTGTGTTATTACACTTTTTGTTCGGCGATATGATCAAAAAAAAAAAAAAATAAGGCAAAAAAATGCTTTAAGGGGTTCACTAAAGGGGTTAACTAGTGAGACAGTTTTATAGGGCGGGTCGTTACGGACGCGGTGATACTATATATGCGTACTTTTATTGTTTTTTCTTTACATAGAAATTAATTTATTGGGGAATACTTTTTTTTTCTTCTTTATTTAAAACATTTTTTTTCACGTTAATTTTTTTTTTTTTTTTACTTTTTTTACTTTGTCCCAGGGTGAGACATCACTATATAATGTCAGATCACTGGTGTGACAGTTTGCACAGCACTCTGTCAGACCAGCGATCTGACAGGCAGTACTGGAGGCTTTCTCAGCGCCTGCTCTCAGCAGGGACTGAGGAAGCCGCCTCCCTGCAGGACCCGAAAGGACCCCGCGGCCATCTTGGGTCCAGGGTCCTGCAGGAAGGAGGCCCTCGGAACATCGGGATCACATCACGCTGCTCTGAGGGTCTCAGGGAAGCACGCAGGGAGCCCCCTCCCTGCGCGATGCTTCCCTATGCCCCCGATACACTGCGATCATGTTTTATCGCAGTGTGCCGAGGGTTAATGTGCCCGGAGTGGTCCATGGCTGCACCTGGCACATAGTGCCGGGTGTCAGCTGTGAGAATCAGCTAACACCCTTCCGTGATCAGCTGCGCGGGAGCGCAGCTGATCGCGTATGATGTACCATCCCATCCAGGGTCAATAAAGCCCAGGTCACCTGGACGGGATAGTACATCTAGGGTCAGAAAGGGGTTAAAAAAAAAAGTTTTGTGATGTAATTTCTTGGTTCAACACCACCTTTTTCATTCTGATGCAGTAGCATCAGTGTAATGGCATTAGGGCTTGGTGTCAGCAGCTGTCATTGACAACAAGCCCTAGGCCAGTGGCGTAGCAACTGTTTGTGGCGCCCGGGGCGGCAAATTTTAGGCCACACCCATTTCACTGGTCACACCCATATCCGCGCCCTGACCACACCCACTTAGCACTGCTGATCACACTGTTTCATAAACAATAATTATAAACACATACCTCTCAACCGTCCCGGTTTCAGCGGGACAGTCCCGATTTCGGGACCCTGTCCGCTGTCCCGGCCAGGCGGTTTACTTTCCGCATTAGAATCGTACATACGAAAACCCCGGGGACCTCCCACACATTCTGGCAGCCACAAGTCACGTTCCATCGCTGACCTCATTTCCCCAGGATGTGGGGATCTCACCAGCTATGCAGCGCTCCATTCAATACCCGGCTCTCACTGAGCGAGACAGGCAGGATCTGGGGATCTCTTCATCTGTTGAACAGATCCCATGTTGAGATCCCCACATCCTGCTTGTCTCGCTCAGGGAGAGTCGGGTATTGTATGCAGCGGTCCGTACAATACCCGGCTCTCACTCCAACAGATCCAGCGGCTCGATGCGTCGCCGTTCTGAAGACTCTCCCGAGAACGAGTTACAGTACCTGCTGCTGTAAGCTGACCGCCGGAAATGAGGTCAGCGGTCATTTCCAGCGTTCAGCTGACTTACATGCACGTCACCTCCGATGGAACGTGACATGTGGCTGCCAGAACGTGTGGGAGGTCCCCGGGTTTCCGCATGTACGATTCTAATGCGGGAAAGTAAACCTCCCGGCCAGGACAGCGCTACACAGATAACAGCATTCGCTCCGTCCGCACGCAGACCCATGCACATAATGGCACCCATCCTTCCCCCCTGCAGCCCCCAAGCACACAGATCCCGCAAGTAACAGGACCCTTGTACATGCGCGGCTCCGCTCTTTGTGGCCCTGTACACACACGGCTCCGCTCCACACACCTCACACGCACAAGGCTCCGCTCCGTACACCTCGTACACGCACAAGGCTCCGCTCCGTACACCTCCTACACACACGGCTCCGCTCCGTACACCTCGTACACACACGGCTCCGCTCCGTACACCTCGTACACACACGGCTCCGCTCCGTACACCTCGTACACACACGGCTCCGCTCCGTACACCTCGTACACACACGGCTCCGCTCCGTACACCTCGTACACACACGGCTCCGCTCCGTACACCTCGTACACACGGCTCCGCTCCGTACACCAGGCTCCGCTCCGTACACCTTGTACACACGGCTCCGCTCCGTACACCTTATACACACGGCTCCGCTCCGTACACCTCGTACACACACGGCTCCGCACACACACGGCTCCGCTCTGTACACGGCTCCCACACCTTGTACACACACGGCTCTGCTCCGTACACCTCGTACACACACGCTCCGCTCCGTACACCTCATACACACGGCTCTGCTACATCCACACTGTAAACCCGAGTCCGACCCCCACACACACACACACAAACTTACCCTAATCCAGCACCATGACAACATCACAGCAGAGTCTTGCACACAAGGGGACACTGATCATCTGACCCCTGACTCCTCCCCTCCTGTGACCTCATCACAGGTCCTGTGGGCACAGAAGACTATAGCAATAGCACTGGAGGACACTGATCATCTGACCCCTGACTCCTCCCCTCCTGTGACCTCATCACAGGTCCTGTGGGCACAGAAGACTACAGCAATAGCAGCGTCATTGCTAGCTGCTGTGAGGCTAATGCTGTAGAGACGGAGGGCAAGGAAAGGGTGCCGCCCCCACACACACGTGCCGCCTGGGAGGACCGCCCCCCCGCCCTCCCACGCTACGCCACTGCCCTAGGCTTAGTAATGAAAAGATGTCAGCCAGACACCGTTAGAACTAAGCCACTAAGTAAAAACAAGCAAACACAAAAACACACACAAACATACATACACAGTCACCAGCCTATGTATGAGAATTAACATAATGAACCTACATAGGCTGGAACCAAACAACAACTTTAACTTAAAGAAAAAAAGAAAAATTGCGTGGGCTCCGGCGTAATTTTCATAACCAGCACAGGGAAAGCCGATGGCTGAGGGCTGATGTTAATATTATGGGAAGAAGCCAAAAGTGGGGTAATGTTTGGGGGGGTGGGGGTGTCTATAAGATGCCTCCATTACTAACCCCATAGTGATATTATAAAAAACACAGACATCCAGAATAAAGTCCTTTATTTGAAATAATGACACGGGCTCCTTTATTGAATCTAAATTAAACCATACTCACCGAACACCTAATCCACTGAAGCCAACGTCTCCTGCAACAAAAGTAAAATAAACTACAATATTCCTCAACTGTCCGCAGAGATGGTAATTCATAATGTCCTACAACGATCCTGATAACTTTGAGAGCAGTCAGCGATACACTGACAGGAGGTAATCGCTCCCACAGTGTATATCGCTGAGCTGCCGTGAAAGAGTTAACCTAAGTTCTTCAGCTGATCAGCTTCGGTGAATTCCCTTACGGGACCACCGCTGTGTGAGAATTTTATCATGCAGCACTGGTGCCGTAAGTGAAAGCGCCGAAGCTGATCAGCTGAAGAACTCCGATGACCTCTCTCACGGCAGCTCAGTGTATACACTGGGAAGCGACTACCTCCTGTCAAGTGTATCACCGGCGGCCGGGTAGAGCGGTCAGATCTCCAGATGTGACTGTTATACACGTGAGATCGCCGTGGTACACTCGGGATTACGTGGACTACGGTGGACAGGTGAGTATATGGTGGTTTATCATTTTTGATTTTTTTCTAGGAGTTAAGGGCATCGGGGGATTTGGTGTTAGGCGAGTATAATGTGTTTTTTTTATTTTCATTTGAATATGTATGTAATTATTAAACATGTCGTGTTTCTTTTATTTTTTTTAATTTTTTTAAATGTGAGCACTGGCGCCGGCTGATGAGACTACGTAGGCTGATGGGAGGAGTAGTAAGCATTTTACCGCGGGTCACAGTCACAGCTGCGGAGTCATGCTGACATCTGACAGCGTATAAATAGAACCTGGCACTCAACTTAATGCTGGTGAATAGTAGCTTTATTTGTAGTACTAAGCACGTCCTAAGGATCACATAACATATAGTGTTCCAGAACAAGTGTATAGTGGTACAGACAAAAATATCCGCATCAATAAGATAATCAACCTTAATGCTTTCAGTGTTGAAGTGAGTAACAGGCTTAGTGAGCGAGGGCATCTGTGTCCTGACGCGGCATCCACTGCTTGTGACAGGTTCTATTTATACGTGTCACATGGTGTGGGAACATACCTTGGCACCTTCAGCATTAGTGCGCATGGTCTTTCTGTCTCGACATCTGACAGCGTGACCCCGCAGCGCTCTGACCAACAGTCTAACCGGCGGTAGAGTTGCCGCCCATAAGAACCACCGTTCCGGTGTTTCCCACTGCTGTCACGCAGATGACAGCATGGTAAACACCATAGGAAGACAGTAAAAGAGCAAACAGAAACTCAGCAAATCCGCAAACATTTTTATTATACTTTTATATTGTTTTTGCTGCGGATTTCACTGACTCAAATGAAGTCAATGTGTGGGAAATGCTGCAGAAATGCACAAAGAATTGACATGCTGCAGAAAAAAAAAAAAAGACGCACTACAAACACTCACAGGAAATTTCCTGATCATGTGCACGGTACTTCAGGATTATCATTGAAATAGCTTGCATAAGTTTTCCATAGCGTTTTTGGCCCACTTCCAAGTGGAAAAATACCATGAAAACGCATCAAAAACGCACCGTGTGCACATAGCCTTATGGTTTCACATATGTCTTGCTTTCCAGAACGGTGTTCATGTTTCTGTGGTGAAGAAAAGCTGAACTTTGGGATCCTGAAAGCCGCAGAAAAAAAACCTGCTTTTTGTAAGCAGCTTTTTTACCGCCAAGATAGCAGGTTTTGCTGCTGAAAAAAAAAAAAACATCTAGTGGGAACATAGCCCATCTGTGGTTTGCTGAAGGATCTTGGAAATTCTGTACAACCTGCGCAGCAAATTATAGAGTAGGAGGAGCTGAACAGATAGGTATACATATTTCTGAGAATAGAGTCAGTTAATTTGGGCTTAACGGTCAAGGGGTGGTCCTACTTTGTGATCGACAGCTTAACGTACAAAAGTGTGCACCTAGTGAACTGTCAATCACCAACATGGATTACCCCATTTATTACCAAATCCAGAATGAGCAGGGATTTAAATAATATACAAGTTACATTGGTATACAAGTTTGTGGGAAAATAGTCAGTATGTTCAGCTCTATTACTTGGTGCTCATAGATTGCATAGCATGTCCAAGCGAACAGGTTCTTTTTTATGAAATACGTAACAGTTACTGTACCTCTGACCATTTGCCATCACCAATGCTTTGCAGAACTACACATAATGGATCAGATTTGGATCCAATATCCTTATCCAAAAGATCTGAGCAAGAAATGGATAGCTGGACCTTGGTGACACACTGAGCCATCTGTAAAATAAAAAACACCATTGTTGTAAATGAGGATTAAACAAAAAATACTAAGCTTACACAGGTAAAGCTGATAAAAGCAGTAGTGTAATATATATATATATATATATATATATATATATATATATATATATATATATATATATATATATATATATATATATATATATATATATATATATATATATTGAAGGAAATAATTATTTGATCCCTTGCTGATTTTGTAAGTTTGCCCACTGACAAATACATGAACAATTTATAATTTTAAGGGTAGGTTAATTTTAACATTGAGAGATAGAATATCAAAAATAAAATCCAGACAAATCACATTATATAAATTATATAAATTTGCATTTTGCAGTGAGAAATAAGTAATTTGATCCCCTACCAACCATTAAGAGTTCTGGCTCCACAGACCAGTTAGACGCTCCTAATCAACTTGTTACCTGCATTAAAGACAGCTGTCTTACATAATCACCTTTATAAAAGACTCCTGTCCACAGACTCAGTCAGACTCTAACCTCTACAACATGGGCAAGACCAAAAGGCTTTCTAAGGATGTCAGGGGTAAGATCATAGACCTGCACAAAGCTGGAATGGGCTACAAAACCATAAGTAAGACACTGGGCGAGAAGAAGACAACGATTGGTGTAATAGTAATAAAATGGAAGAAATACAAAATGATTGTCAATCGACATCAATCTGGGGCACCATGCAAAATCTCACCTCGTGGGACATCCTTGATCATGAGGAAGGTGACAGATCAGTCTAAAACTACATCGGGGGAACGTGTTAATGATCTCAAGGCAGCTGGGACAACAGTCAACAAGAAAACCATTGGTAACACATTATGCCATAAAGGTTTAAATCCTGCAGTGCCCGCAAGGTCCCCCTGCTCAAAAAAGGCACAGGCCCATCTGAAGTTTGCCATTGACCACCTGGATGATTCTGTGAGTGATTGGAGAAGGTGCTGTGGTCAGGAGACAAAAATGGGTATTAGACCTACTGGTAATTCGGTTTCCAGGAGTCCATCCTGACAGCACTATGGAGGACGTCCTCCTCCTCCTTGCAGGGACAGGAAAAAGCACACAAGAGGTTAAAAGGTCCCAATCCACCCCCTATACCTCAGTGATTTGACAAGTACCACACCATGGATGAATGCAAGTGATAACGCTTTAATTTACTAAAACATATTACATCATATGAAATAGCATACAAAACAAAAAAGGGGGGAACTAACCGTGCTGTCAGGATGGACTCCTGGAAACCGAATTACCGGTAGGTCTAATACCCATTTTCCAGGACGTCCCCCTGACAGCACTATGGAGAGTACCAAAGAAAACCTCCTTAGGGTGGGACTACTGCCTGTAACACTTTCCTTCCATAAGCCGTATGCTGTCCTGACAGCACATCTAATTTGTAGTGCTTGCAAAAGGTATTTACGCTGGCCCAAGAGGCTGCCTTACAAATTTGCTCTAATGATGCTCCTGCTCTCTCAGCCCATGATACTGACAAGGCTCTAGTAGAATGGGCTTTTACCTTTATAGGACAATCTACACCTACAAATGTATAAGCTTTTGTAATTATAGTGGTAATCCACCTTGCAATGGATGTTTTGGAAGCTTTTTTACCCGTTTTTTCCCCAAAATAAGATAAACAGATTAGGGTCTTTTCTCCAGCCCCGAGTGGCTTCTAAGTAATCAATCACTGCCTGTCTAACATCCAGGGAGTGTAAAGCCTGTTCTTTTATGTTTAACGGATTCTCGCAAAAGGATGGGAGTACGATTTCCTGATTGCGATTTTGAACCGAAGCTACTTTGGGCATAAAAGCAGGATCCAGTTTTAGCACTATGTGATTCTCTCTGATTTGCAAGTATGGGTCTTTAATGGTCAAAGCTTGAATCTCCCCTATCCTCTTGGCTGTGGTAATGGCTACCAAAAAGGCTGTTTTCATAGTTAGGATTGAAATAGGCATATCCTTCTCGGGCGCATAAGGACTTTTACAAAGGGCCGCTAGTACTAGTTTAAAGTCCCAGGGAGGAGATAATTGTCTTATGGTAGGGCGTAATCTTTGAACCGCTCTGAGAATCTAACCACCCAAGGATGAGAAGAGCTAGGGAATAGTCCATGTAAGTGCTTAATGCAGAGATCTGCACCTTAAGTGTGCTAGGTCTGAGACCCATATTAAAGCCTGCCTGCAGGAAATCCAGAACTCGAGGGACATACGGGACTCCAGCTACGACATCGGACCTGCCACCTTCCAGACAGAACCTTTTCCAGATTTTGTAATATATCGCTGATGTTACAGGTTTCCTGCTAGCCTGGATCGTTGTTATAACCTGATCCGACAGACCCCGAGCTTTTAGAATGTCTCGTTCAGGATCCAAGCTGACAGATGCAATCTTTCTGGATCCTGGTGTAGGACTGGACCCTGGTGAACAATGTCCTTCCACCCAGGAAGCTTGATTGGATCCTCTCTGGTCGTAGAACCTAGAAGCGGAAACCAGCTCCTCCTTGGCCAGAACGGAACAATTAGTAGAACTCTCACTCAGTCTTCTCGAATCTTCCTCAGTACTGCTGGTATCAGCGCTATTGGTGGAAATGCATAGCTCAGGGGTTCGTGCCACCTTTGACTCAAGGCATCGACTGCTTCTGGACTGTCCGCTGGGTTCAGCTAATAAAATCTTGGCAACTTTGAGTTCTTTCTAGTAGCGAACAACTATCTGAGGCGTTCCCCAGCGACGGCATAGAAAATGGAAGACTTCCTGGTTTAGCTCCCACTCGGTCGGGTGGATCTTCTGTCTGCTTAAATAATCTGCTACTGAATTCTGCGATCCCTCCTGGTGCACCGCGGTTATCGAAAGGACCGTTCGTTCTGCCCAAACAAATATTTTTGCTGCTAGATCCTGCAGAGCTCTGTATCGAGAGCCTCCTTGATGTCTGATAAATGCTACTGTTGTCATGTTGTCCGACAGGACTCTGACGTGCCGATTTTTCAAACGATCCTGATTTCTTCTTAGCGATTCCCAAACCGCATACAGCTCTCGGTAATTTGATGACTTCTGTCTGATGCTTTCTGGCCATCTGCCCTGCAGAATTTTTCCTTCTAAGTGGGCTCCCCATCCCCATGCACTGGCGTCCGTAGTTACTATGTATGGGGAAGGTAAGCAGAGAGCTCCTCTTCTTAAATTTCTGCGTTGAATCCACCATTTTAATGATCTTTTCACCGCTGCTGAGAGCTGGATCTTTTTGTCTAGGGACGATTGTCGACGATCCCATACTGTCAGGACTTCTTTTTGTAAAGGTCTTGAATGGGCCTGTGCCCACCTGACGCACGGTATACATGACGTCATTACTCCAAGGACCTGCATGGCTGTTCTTATGGTAATTCGGCCTTTCAACAACCCTGCGACCTTTCTTCTTAAGGACTCTTGCTTGTCTTCTGGCAAGAAGGCTGTCCTGGATCTGGAATCTAGGAGTACTCCTAGAAATACTCTTCGCGATCTGGGTGTTAAATGTGATTTTTCCCGATTCACCACCCATCCGAGAAATTCCACTACCGCCACGGTCCGCTCTGTGTGAAGAGTTAAAATCCCTGCTGTTCGAGCCACTAAAAGAAAGTCGTCCAAGTAGGGCACCACTGTAATTCCTTGGCTTCTCAGATAGGCTACGATTTCTGATATTAGCTTCGTAAAAATTCTGGGAGCAGAAGCTAGCCCGAACGGGAGGCCTTGAAACTGGAAGTGGCAGGTACAGTCTGGTAGACTTACGGCGAATCTTAGGAGTTCCTGCGAGGCTGGATGAACCGGGACCTGATAGTACGCGCTTTTCAAGTCGAGGGTACACATTACCGAATTCTTGTCTATCAAAGGAATTGCTGATCTTATTGATTCCATTCTGAATCTCTTGTACCGAACAGACCTGTTCAATGGTTTGAGATTCAGAATTGTACGCGATTCGCCTGATGGTTTAATTTCATCCTGCTCCAATTCCCACCTAGGTCTCTTACGACTTGGACCTTGACTAGTGGGCTGCTGCGATCTAGTAGATAATGATGCCTGCACTTCATTACTATCCGACATGAAGACCCTGATTTGTGAAGAAGATTTTTCCTGTTTTAGAACTGCTGCTGTGCAAGAGCGACAGATCGTTTTTTTATAAGTGTCAGGGAGCTTTGTGTGACATATGGAACAGTGATTGGATTTCGCCGAGGCCTTGCCTGACTTTTTTGCTGTCTGCAGAGATGTTGGTGAAGTATCTTTGTCCTAAGTAGTACAAGAATACGTATACTAAAGACCGAGTCTGGATGTTGGTGCTTAAAGTGTGAGGGTGCAGTTTTTTGCGCTATGCGCACTTACCCCTGCATCCTCCGGTCTCTCCTCCGTCCTGGATTTCTCTGACTCCATGTCCTTCAGCAGAGATTGCTTCAGCCTTGCTGTCCGCACTCTGCTCTTATGCCTCAGAATTGCTATGGTGGCTATGGTGTCTCCTCTGTGATAATATCCACAGAGTGGCGCTCTGAGCAGTTTAAATGGGCCACCATGACGCGTGCTGGCACCTTAATATGACGTCACTGACCGTGACGTTCTAATTGTTGCCGGGGGCCTCTGCTGCAACGCACGCCTAACAGCGCCGCTGCGACGTCTATACCGCCGCCCTTTTCGCGTTCCACGCTGGAACGCATGAAGATTGCCGGCGCCACGTCCGCTTCCTCCCCGGAAGTGACGTCAGTTTTTCGGCCTTTTGCGTTCCACTCTGGAAAGCACGCTGAGTCTCGGCGTTCTCGTCACCGGAAGTGACGCTCAGCTCCCATTCTGAGGCCTAATCCTTTCTAGGCGTCCCTCCCTGGACCGGAGGGATGGCGCCTGAGCTGAGAGCCCCCCACCGGGAGGATCAGCTCTACCCGGGAACTCGTCCGCTCCCGGTCTCTGGGGCAGAGGGACTCCCAAGGAGGAAGTTTCGGCCTTGGGCTTCTTGACAGGGGGAAGGGTATTGGACCAGCCGCACGATCCCCCTGGGCCCTCCGGTAAGCTGCGCAGCGATCTGTCGTGTGTCCCTCCATGCAGGGACAGGAAAAACACTGAGGTATAGGGGGTGGAGTGGGACCTTTTAACCTCTCGTGTGCTTTTTCCTGTCCCTGCAAGGAGGAGGAGGACGTCCTCCATAGTGCTGTCAGGGGGATGTCCTGGAAAACTGAGCTCTTTGGCATTAACTCAATTTGCCGTGTTTGAAGGAAGAGAAATGCTGACTATGACCCAAATAACACGGTCCCCACTGTCAAGCATGGAGGTGGAAACATTATTTTTGGGGGTGTTTCACTGCTAAGGGCACAGGACTACTTCACTGCATCAATGGGAGACTGGATGGAGCCATGTACCATAAAAACCTGAGTGATAACCTCCTTCCCTCCGCCAGGACATTAAAAATGGGTCATGGATGGGTCTTCCAGCAAGACAATGACCCAAAGCATACAGCCAAGGCAACAAAGGAGTGGCTCAAAAAGAAGCACATTAAGGTCATGGAGTGGTCTAGCCAGTCTCCAGACCTTAATCCCATAGAAAATTTATGGAGGGAGTTAAAGCTCCGAGTTGCCAAGCGACAGCCTCAAAATCTTAATGATTTAGAGATGATCTGCAAAGAAGAGTGGACCAAAATTCCTCTGACATTTGCGCAAACGTCATCATCAACTATAAAAAAAAGTCTGACTGCTATGCTTGCCAACAAGTATTAGGTCTCGTTTGCCAGAGGGATCAAAAAACTTATTTCTCACTGCAATGCATTTATATAATTTATACAATGTGATTTTCTGGATTTTATTTTTGATATTCTATCTCTCAATGTTAAAATTAACCTATCCTTAAAATTATAGACTTTTCATGTCTTTGTCAATGGGCAAACTTACAAAATCAGTAAGGGATCAAACACTTATTTCCCCCAATGTGTAATTATATATAGATATCTCGATACAGTATATCTCGATATCTATTTCTCTCTAGATCTATCTATCTATATAGATGGCTGAGAGCTGCTGCACATTTATCAAATCTATTGTTTGGATAGATTGGGTGCAATTCTCCGTACGCCAACTTTCAGCTCTCCACAAGGAGAAAAACTTTTCCCTTTAGACCTGTGCCATAACATTACGTGTAAAGGATATCCCTTCTGAGAATGACAGAATGACGCAGCCAGCTGATTTCTAGATTGAAATGACCGATAGCAGGCAAGACAGACAAGTTTGAGAAGACTGACGTAAAAGACTGAGGTGCCAAGTTCCACTTACTTCAATCTAATAGAAAGTAATAGAAAGCTAAACTGGCAGCCCAATTCAATACAAAGAAAATGAACACTTGCTTTCAAATTGCAGTAATATTGATTCAAAGACAAGACCTGTCACAAAGAAGAAGTTCTCTTACCCTATAAAGTCAAATCTTCCGTCTACAGAACCGAGAACGGCACAATTTTATATGAGCGATTGCAGAAGTACCAATTTCAGTAAAACCAGCTGGCAGAAGCTGCCTTACAATAGGTTTAGTGTGTAATATAATACTCTGTCACCAAATATTTGTATATAAAAATCTGATTATTCAAACACACACAAATGGCTCTTTTAGTTGTGCCTGTTACGAGTTGCATCAACGTGCCAATTTTTGGCTTAAAAAACAGGTACTGGCAAAATATGCACAATTTTAAATGTTTTTCATACTTGTCTGATCTAGGCTTGTGTGTTCGTTACTAAATAAATATATCCATTATTCAAATTTAGGAAGTGCAACCATTTCTTTGTACTTCTCGTAGACTTTTTTTTATTGCATCTGTCTTACACATATTTTGTTAGAACTCCATTAATATACAGATGGTTCTCGCTCCATTGTTACTTTTTGGTAATCATAGGTCAAAATGTCATGCTCAAAGGTCAGTACAGTACATCATAGATACAAATGGGAGGATATGTTTTGATGGTAAGTGAGGCATTACTAGCCCACTGTAATGGCTCTGCTCATCCTAAAATATGTGATGACAGATACAAGCCAAATGACAAGCTCAGTCCGTTATCTTCTCCCAGCACATTCCCCTGCCATGACTCATGTCCACAAACTAACTTTTGTATTTGGTTGATGAGAAGAGGAAGAAAACCAACTGGACACGATTATGGCAAATATCTATGAGTACAAGGTGTACAGTGTTAACAAAGAGGGGATTTACAATGGAAATCAGGGTCATTGTGGTACATTTGGCAAGCATGGCCGAATAGACTAATAGATGCATGACCCTTGAGTTAAAGGCTACAGTCATTTCCATGCACAGCCTCATGTATCAATACGAAGAACTTCAGCTTTTATTTCTGCTTTGAAGTTGCAAGACATGATCATTATTAAAAACTGGAAGCAAGGAAAGATTGAAAAGTTCCTCTTCTTGAGTCCTGTGCCCCTGAAATTACACAGTATAAATACTTCAAATTCTTACAAATTATTAGAATCAGTTTTTTTTGTTTTTTTTTTACGGCCCCATACGTCTATGCTGTAATCTTCAGCCTTTGGAGTGAAGGGCCCATGTTCCTTTTTTTCCTCAGTGTCCCTAATTTTGATGCGACGGTTCCTGCTTTTGATCCAAATCTCTTTATATATACGGCCCTCTTTCATAATTAAATTACGTTATCCTATAACAATGACGATATTAGATACCAGTGAATGAAATACTTAATGTGTATAGCCATGCAGTAAAAAAGTAGCCTCTTGATCACCCAAAAAGTACGAAGTGATGTCCTTCCTCACTGTGCCGCTGACAGCAGTCTTGCAAGGACTGGCTACATCAAAGGTATTTACAATGTGGACACAAATTGCAGAAAAGAAATGTAATCACATGAATACACATACTGGCGACGCCAATATTTAGGCTATGTGCACACGTCCAGGATTATTCACGTTTTTTTCGAGGCAAAAAACGCTTAAAAACGCATGAATTCAGCATCCTATTATTTAGAATGAATTCTGTTATTTTTGTGCACATGGTGCGTTTTTTTCCACACAAAAAAACGCATCGCGGAAAAAAAAAGCAGCATGTTCATTAATTTCGCGGAAAACTAGCGTTTTTTCCCGCTATATTATTGAGCTAGAATGTTCAGGAAAAATTTGCGGTAAAAACGCACAAAATCCGCTGTAAAAACGCGCAAAAACCGTGCGTAGTCATTACTGAAAGGATGGCTGACACATTGGAGGACACATTTACTTTGAATACCTGCAAATAAGAAGTGGAGGAGGCCATCACCTAGAGGCCCCCAACAAATCATTTCCATCCAGCTGAAGCCAAAATACACCCTATTGGAGTCAGCAGATGTGCAAAAGTTTCAGGCAGGTGTGGAAAAATATACTTAATATGAACATATTTAATAATTACAACAAAACCACATAAAGATTTACTCATGAATTCTGTGTGATATATGGACTTTATAAATCTCATTATTGCGGATTTACTTCTCTTTATGGTTTCATGTGCAAGGTATTTAATCTACCGTATCAGGGAGGTTTTGCCTTCCCGTCTCCCCCCCCCTTTCTCTTTGGTACAGTGTTGTATTATACTCAGTATTTTGTACTTTATTTGCAACACTTAATAAATCACATGTTCATAAGTAGTATATTGTCTGCGTTTTCCTACAACTCTCCATAGGTTTGCATGCACGTTTGATGAGGCGGCAGACATATTTGGTTTTCAGGTATCATGGTGCTTTTGTAAAATGTGGAAAAATGCTGCAAAAGTAAAAATACTTTAAAAAAAAAAAATATCAAAGTGTTAGTTTACTTTTATCAATTAACAAAATGCAATTAAGTGATTGAAAAACAAAAGAGAAATCTGAATCACAATTTCAAGTGACCCCTACTTTGCCTTCAAAACAGCATCAATTCTTCTAGGTACTCTTGCACAAAGTAAGGAATTTTGTACGATTATGGGCATGAGAATCAGTTACCAATTAGGCCAAACAAGTGAGGGTGATCATCATTTTCATATGTAGGTTGAAGAACAGTCCTGAAATAGCTGTGCCTAGGCTTAAAACTGGAACCATGAACAGCCAAACTGATTCAAACGTGAAGTTATAGAAGACAGTTTCATGTCATACACTTTGGCAAGATTAAGCACAGCATCAAGACACAGGGTAGTTATACTGCATCAGCAAGGTCTCTCTCAGGTAAAGATGTTAAGGTAGACTGTGCTTTCAAACCGTGTTCAAACTTTTTTCAAGAAAGGCCAAAAAAAAAGGAGAACCATTGAGGACTCTAGACACATCATTCTTAGTTCCCTTTGAAATTGGAAGATGTCCAGCAGTGCAATCAGCACAGAGCTGGCAGCAACCAGAGGGACCAAGATACATACATCTACTGCTCAGATGAGTCTGGCTAGAAGTGGTCTTCATAAAAGAACTGTGGCAAAACACCATGACTTCTGTCAACAAAAGAATCAAGAGTGTCTCAATAGTCACTAAAACA
>JARQOD010000003.1:181991884-182028391 GCA_033576555.1 Oophaga sylvatica | reverse complement strand
GCCTGCTGCACTCTGATACGAACTCTGCCTGCTGCTTCATCCAGTCTGTCCTTCTGGATCCTTGTGGAGTGTGTCAATGACTGCCTTCTGGACATCTGTCAAGTCAGCAGTCTTCCCCATGATTGTGGAGCCTATTGAAACAGACTAAGGGACCTTTTTAAATGCTTAGGAAGCCTTTGCAGGTATTTTTTGTTAATTATTCTAATTTACTGAGATAGTGACTTTTGGGCTTTCATTGGCTGTGTTAGCACCATGCCGGAGACTGCTCTGACAGGCAGGGTCTGCTGCGTGTTACTTCACTTACCTGTGCTGCGGTTGGTTCTTCTCTTCCCCATTCTCTGTATGCTTCCAGCAGAACTTCCAGCCGGGCTTCTAGCCCTGTACTATGGGGCAGGATCCATATATTGCTTCTTCCCACTGGGGAGGTGCCTGAGCAACCTTCCTGTTTTGCAGTCTATGTTGTGTAAGGGTGCATACCAGTCCCTGCTTCACTCTGGTCCAAATTCTGCCTGCTGCACTCTTGTGCAATCCTGCCTGCTGCACTCATGTGCAATCCTGCCTGCTGCACTTTCGTGCAATCCTGCCTGCTGCACTCTGATACAAACTCTGTCTGCTGCACTCTAATACAAACTCTGTCTGCTGCACTCTGATACGAACCCGGCCTGCTGCTTCATCCAGTCTGTCCTTCTGGATCCAGCTACTGCACAACCATTGGTCTATCCTGGAGTGGCACCTGGCGTTCATCGGAAGCCAAGTTTAACCTCACCATCAGAGGCTCTATTGAACAGTCTGGTGCTCGCTTAGTCACGCCCACCCAGGCTCTCTGCGATCTGTGGCACAGTGGTTCCACAAACCCCGTTCGTGACAGTTTGCTCAGACCATGGACCCCGCTGGGTTCTGGATCCCGTCTGATCAGACCATGTACCAAGAGCTCTGCCGACAGAAAAGCATACAGGAGAAATTGTCTATGCAGTTGCAGTCCTTGACTACCAAGTTGGAGGCCTTAAACATCTCTCCAGAGTCTCCCCACATTTATGCTGCCGTGTCTTCTCCAGAGACTTCTCAGTCAGTCTGCTTAGTTGGAGCTTTAGGTCCCCGTCTCGCAGCTCCACCAGCTTTGACGGCAATCCTATGCTCTGCCGTGGGTTCATCAGTCAGTGCCGGCTACATTTTGAACTCCTTCCTCATCACTTCCCGTCAGACCGAACAAAGGTAGCATTTCTTATGGCACATCTTGGAGGTGAGGCCCTGGCATGGTTCAATTCGTTATGGGAGAGAGAGGACTCTATCATCTCCAATTTGTCTGTATTTGTGGAAGCCTTTCGCAAAGTATTTGATGAACCAGGGCAATCCACCTCGTCAGTTTCCACTCTTCTTTGCTTACGCCAGTCCAAATCATCTGTGGGACAATATGCGGTACGCTCCGTACTCTGGCGGCCGAACTCAGTTGGAATAATGAAGCATTGGTGGCAACATTCTGGTAGGGGCTCTCTGGAAACATAAAGGATGAGCAGGTCGACCACTTTGCTCGTGCCAGTCAGTGACAGAGGGATTGCCGTGCTAAAGGCAGGTGCCTGTATTGTGGTGACTTAGGTCACTTCATTCGCGCCTGTCCGGTGAGGCCGGAAAACTCCAGCGTTGTTGTAGCTGTTTTTGTTCTGACCCAAAGTCAGATATGACAGATCACCAGTGAGGCCAAATTAAGATGTTAAGCCCCAGATAACGAGCTCGGAGAAAAGCATGCACACAGGTGGTGAGCAAATCACTTTTCTGATTTTAATGAAACACGAGGCAGTATTTTATACCATTTATAGCCATGTAACTTATTGTAACTCATGTAGCCCATGTAGCCCCCCCCCATTATCCAGGTCAAGCTTTTTTTTGCCAAGTACCCAGAACATATTCTTGCTGACTATTGAAAACAATTCATATAAGATAAGGAGTATAAAATCCTTGAATCGGAGACTATAAGACTGCTACATCATAAGAACAAATTCTAGCAAATTCTAGCAATTAAAGGCAAAACTTCTATATCAGCGTCTAGGGTCGGCAGGAGAAGACACCTCTCAACCCCTGACTCTTACTATGGCCGTGACAATCGGTGAATCCCAGTTTGTTGAGACAGCGTAAGTGGATTCCAGGGCAGCAAGAAATTTTGTCCTCCAGGCTGTAGTGGATCGCTTCCAAATTCCAGTCCGTCTGCCTCAAAACCCTCTGGCTATCACATCTGTTGATGGGAGAACTCGTTCGTTTGGTTACTTAGCCGCTTGTGGTCCATATCGGGATGCTTCATACAGAGAGGATAGTCTTCTATGTTCTTTCTCACATGTCTCACGCCTTTCTCTTGGGTCTACCATGGCTGCGACAACACGAACCTGTGATAGACTGGCGAACCCGCTGGGGAAATTCCTGTCACGAGAAGTGTCTAGTTCCAGGACAACCGCCTAAGGTCCCGTCTTCTCCAGCATTGCTGCATGGTTTGCCATCTGCATATTGGTCCTTTGCTGATGTATTTGATAAAAAAAGAAGCAGAGACTCTGCCACCAACAGGCCATATGACTGTCCTATCGACTTAATTCCGGGATCTACACACCAGAGATGTTGGACTACATTTGGGAGAATTTGGCCAGGGGGTTAATTCAGAAGTCCTCCTCTCCGGCTGGGGCTGGGTTTTTCTTCATTAAAAAGGACGGATCACTCCGATCCTGTATAGACTATCGAGGCCTCAACCAGATCACGGTGAAAAATAGATACCCTATCCCATTGATCCCTGAGTTGTTTGACCGATTAATAGGTGCCAGGATCTTTAAAAAATTAGATTTGAGTGGCGCCTACAATCTAGTCCGCATTCGCCAGGGAGATGAATGGAAGACTGCTTTCAACGTCAGGGAAGGACATTATGAATATCAAGTGATGCCCTTCGGTCTCAGTAATGCACCTGCAGTTTTTCAGGAGTTCATCAATGATATCTTCCGGGACCTGCTTTATTCCTGCGTTGTTGAGTATCTGAACGATATTCTGGTATTTTCCCTGGATATCTCCTCCCACAGACATGCAGTTTGGCAAGTTCTTCAGCATCTTAGAGAGAATCGACTCTATGCCAAGTATGAGAAATGTGTTTTTGAACAGTCCTCCCTTCCCTTCTTGGGTTACATTATCTCAGATACCGGACTTAGGATGGATCCTGAGAAAGTCTCTTCCATCCTTAAATGGCCGCTGCCTGTTGGAGTCAAAGTAATCCAGAAATTCCTTGGCTTTGCTAACTATTATCAGCAATTCATTCCTCACTTTTCCACTCTGATTGCTCCCATCTCTGCTATGGCACAAAAGGGAGCCGATCCAAAGAACTGGTCCTCCGAGGCTGAAGATGCCTTCGACTCTCTTAAACGGTCCTTCTCGAACACTCCCGTTCCGCATCATCAGGATTTGAACAAACAGTTCTTCCTAGAGGTGGATTCATCCTCGTTAGGGGCTGGAGCTGTGCTCACTCAGAATTTCTCCTCGGGTCGCCGCGTGTCCTGCGGTTTCTTCTCTAAGGCCTTCTCCACTCCAGAGTGTAACTACTCCATCGGGGACCGGGAGTTACTCGCCATTAAGAAGGCTTTGGTGGGGCGTGCATCTCAGATGGTAAGAGAATACGGACCCACTGGACCACAGAGGGGAACCCGGGCCTACGCGGACTAGAGGAGGGCAGCGACCGGGGTCTGTGGCAGCTGAGCATGTGGGCAAGGGTGACAACATGCAGGACTAGATGACATCACACAATTTCAGGTATGAAGAAACATAAAGTTTACTTAAAGACACAGTACATAAACAGAACAAACAATGCCAGGCTCCCGATTGCACACATCATGGAAAGGTACACATCTCAGGATAACAGACGAAGGCAGGAGGACATCACGGGTTGATGCAGTCCAGGGTTATCTGGCACGGGCATACTAGGGCGGCCTCTCTTAGGCCTCAGGCGTAGCACAGGCTCAGCAGGAGAACATCAGACACCGACCTCGAACAAACGTCAGACGATGGCAGGGGTCATCACGTGTTGATGCAGTCCAGGGTCATCTAGTACGGGCATACTAGGACGTCCTATCTCTCAGGCCTCAGGCTTAGCACAGGCTCAGCAGGAGAACGTCAGACACCAACCCAGGATGGACGTCAGATGATGGAGGGGGTCATCACGAGTTGATGCAGTCCAGGGTCATCTGGTACAGGCATACTAGGATGGCCTCTCACTCAGGCCTCAGGCATATCACAGACTCAGCAGGAGAACATCAGACACCGACCCAGGACAGACGTCATCACAGGGTGGACCACGGGGAACCGGCAGGACATCGGGACACAGGCTGAACATCAAGACACAGGCAGGATAGCAGGACATCTGGACACAGGCAGGACAGCAGGACATCTGGACACCAACAGGACATCTGGACATCAGGACACAGGCTGGACATCAGGACACAGGCAAGACATCAGGGACACCGGCAGGACATCAGAACACAAGCATGACATCAGGACACTGGCATGGCAACCCAGGTCAACGGCTGGGACACGGACAGCACAGGACCAGGAACAACAGTGTGGCAGCTCAGGTCATCGGCTGAGACACGGACGGCACAGGACCAGGCAGCGGTGATCGGGATCCGGGTACAAGACAGCGGTCGCCAGACTCGGACATCGGACATGATCTCCAGGCACCAGGCAGCGGTCGTCAGGCTCCAAACTACGGTCGTCAGGCTCCGGGTATCGGACCTAGGAAGGAACTCAAGCGGGATGGTGCAAGCACCGCTGGGTTGGACTGGGGCCGGACAGAGCTAGCACCGAATAGCAGGCTGAGCACAGCATAATAGACACACCGGACTCCATCTTTAACAGACGAACTCAGGTTGGTTCACAGGATGCCAGTTACAGAAAACTCACAGTCACTGGGTACATGGTTCCAGACACAGAGGGACTTCAGGAACATAACACAAAGGACACAGTTCAGACAGGGTCAGGTACAGGAACAGATCCAGGATCAAGGATTCAAGTCTGAGCATGCAGCCCTCAGACCGGAATGGGCCTGGATATACAGCCTCCAGGGTAGGCGGAAAAACAGGACATAAATAGAAACGGGTCTGGGTACTCAGCCCCCAGAGCAGGCAGAAAAACAGGACACAAACAGAAACGGATCTGGGTACTCAGCCCCCAGAGCAGGCGGAAACACAAGACAGGACAAAAGACATCAGCTTTCCCAGAACTGATCGCAAGCAGGGCAGGAATGTGAACCAATAAACACACATGGCAAAGTTCAGGAACTTAATGCAAAGGAAAGAGGAACTTTATATAGAAGCTGCTCCTCAGCAATAGGCTGGGGACAGCAATTAAGCACACACTCTGCCCTAATAAAATCAAGGAAGGTGTGGCGTGGGCACCCTAAGCACAGACAGAAACAATTACAGCACAGTCGGCACAGGAAATGCGGCTTAAGGCACCTGGCAGTGGCTGCAAGCCTGGACATGCGGATGGTCATGCAGCGGAGCAGAGACATCACAACACATGTACGGCTACGCAGCAGAGTCGGGAACTGAGCAGCATCCATACAGGTAACAGACAACAGTATCCCAGCTGGTTAGGGGGAAAGGAGCAAAGGGTTAAAGCAGAGACATGCAGAGTAATGCCAGGGAAACAAGGTACAAACATACCGAAGTTACACAGACAAAAGACGCCTGAATCCTCCGTGCTTTCGCCCCGGCGAGAAGGTATGGCTCTCGTCCAGGTATGTCCGGCTGAAGGTTCCCTCTTACAAGTTGGGTGCTCGTTTTATCGGTTCTCTTGAAGTGCTGAAGCGGATCAACGAGGTCTCCTGTAAACTCAAGTTGCCTCCTTAATTACGGATTCCGAATTCCTTCCATATATCTCTGCTGAAGCCGGTCATCCTGAGTCCCTTCTTCAAGGATCCCAGTACCACGCCCATACCAACTGCCTCGGATGATGTTTTTGAAGTGGAGAACATCTTGTCCATGAAGATGGTGAGAGGCAAGATCTTCTTCCTTGTTGATTGGAAGGGATTTGATCCAGAAGAGAGGACCTGGGAGCCTAAGGAAAACATCCAGGCTCCGATTCTCCTCCGGAACTTCCTCGATGGCCTGAAGAAGAGGGGGCATAAAGGGGGGTACTGTCAGCAACACACCTGAGCCCTGCTGCAGTCGGTTTTTCCCTTCCCTATGCTCTGCATGCTTCCAGCAGAAATTCCAGACGGGCTTCTAGCCATGTTCTTAGAGCACGTCTGCACGCTCCTGCCCTCTTACAGGGCCAGCGCATGCACTTGCTATTTCCTCCCCAGCCAATGGCTGTGGGGCAGTATGTATATATTGCTTCCTCCCCACTGGGGAGGTGCCTGAGCAACCTTCCTGTTTTGCAGTCTATGTTGTATAAGGTTGCATACCACTACCTGCTGCACTCTGGTGCAAATCCTGCCTGCTGCACTCTTGTGCAATCCTGCCTGCTGCACTCTGATACAAACTCTGTGTGCTGCACTCTGATACGAACCCTGCCTGCTGCATTTTGATATGAACCCTGCCTGCTGCACTCTGATGTGAACTCTGTCAGCTGCACTCGGTTACAAACGCTGCCTGCTGCTTCATCCAGACTGTCCTTCTGGGTCCAGCTGCTGAGCGACCGTTGGGCTTTCCTGGAGTGGCACCTGGCGTTCATCGGGAGCCAAGTCTAACCTCACCATCAGAGGCTCTAGTGAACAGTGTGGTGCTCGCTTAGTCATGCCCCCCCCAGTCCATGGCACAGTGGTTCCACAAACCACATCCGTGACAGGCTGTAAGCCATAATCATCAACATTAACAGAAATAAACACTTGAAATTGATCACTCTGTTTGTAATGACTCTACTGTATATAATATATGAGTTTCACTTCTTGTATTGAAGAACTGAAAGAAAATAACTTTTGATGATATTCTAATTTAGTGAGAAGCATTTGTATATGTTGTAAAATCCTCAAAAGTAAGACCATTTTAAAAACAGCGCCCCTCAACTTATTCAAAACTGCTCTCAGGTAGTTTATTAACCTTTTGGGTGCTTTTCAAGAATTAAT
Source organism: Oophaga sylvatica (assembly GCA_033576555.1). Taxonomy (NCBI): domain Eukaryota; kingdom Metazoa; phylum Chordata; class Amphibia; order Anura; family Dendrobatidae; genus Oophaga; species Oophaga sylvatica. The sequence goes on along the minus strand of JARQOD010000003.1, from coordinate 182,021,307 downwards.
GCAAAGTGACATGACAGGAAGGAAAAATTGTATTTTTACCATCTAATTGTTGCTAACTTCTGAACAGGCCACTATAAGGCTGTGGTTCCACGGTCCGGAACCACAGCGCTTTGGACGGAGCGGAAATTCCGCTCTGTCTAAGCCCCGCCCCCTTTATGACGCGCGATCTTTCCGGAGGTGTTCAGGACACCTCCGGAACACCTCCGAAAGAACGCAGGGCTACATAGCCCTGTGTTAAATTCTGTTGCTGCGACGCACCGTCGCCGCAATACGCGAGGACATGCTGCGGTCTAAAAAGACGCGCCGCATGTCCGTTTACGCAGGTCTGCCACCTGCGTATTGTTATGCATAGTGGAGACGGGATTTCTTGAAATCCCCTCCACTATGCTGTAACATCTGGACGCTGCGTGTTTGGCGCTGCGCCAGCGCACAGCGCCAAACACGCAGCGTTTCCTGACCGTGGAAACTCACCCTAACCGACAGATTCTAAGGCCGTTATTTGGCCGTGAATGGCTCTTACACTCTGTTAACCATTTACATGCCATAGTCACTATTTACAACAGCATGGAAGGGGTTAAAAAGCCATGGTTGGTGCCAAAACCAATCAAGGCTGATACAGCAAGGTGTCAGCTATAATGTACAGTCGACAGCTGCTGCATTTTCACCAGTCATGGTATGCTATTGTCTGATAGGTGAGGTCAGTTAAAAGATGTATTGGTGGTACCTAAGGGGATAATGTATTTGCAGAATTTCAGTGTGGATTTTCCCAAGGAGACTGTTGCTTAGATATGATAGGTTTGTATTAGACTGTGTGCCCACAATGAGTGAGTCAAAAACAGTGTCTGAGTGAGTCAAAAACAGTGTCTTAGGCTATGTATGTTCCCATGATGAGCTTTTGGTGACTTTTTGATGTTGCAGAATTTCTGCCCCATTTCCTAATCTATTATTTAAATTAGGCTGCTTGCAGTTTTTCATTGCGCTTTTTGTGCGCGTTTTTTAACATGCATTTTTATCACCTTTTTGACTCTGCGTTTTTTATTTCTTTTTGGTGTGTCTTGCTTTAATTCTTTCACAACCAGAGGTACTTTAGTTTTTGCATTTTCGTTTTTTGCTCCCCTTCTTACCAGAACCATGTGAGGGTTTGTTTTTGTGTGACAAGTTGCACTTTTGAACAACACCATTGGTTTTAACATATCGTGTACTGGAAAACGGGAAAAAACGGGAAAAAAATTCCAAGTGCGTTGATATTTCTAAGACAGTGCAATTCCACAGTTGTTTTTGTTTTTTTTACCATGTTCACTAAATGCTAAAACTGATCTGCTATTATGATTCTCTAGGTCGTTACGAGTTATGCTATACCGTTATGCTATACCGTTACCAGCCCGTCAACGCTATGCGTTGAACGGGCTGGTAAAACGCAATATGAACCTAGCCTTAGGGTTATAATTAGGGTTAGGGTTGGAATTAGGGTTAGGGTTACAATTAGGGTTAGGGTTACAATAAGGGTTAGGGTTACAATTAGGGTTAGGGTTACAATTAGGGTTGGGATTAGGGTTAGGGTTGGGATTAGGGTTAGGGGTGTGTTGGGGTAGGATTGGAGCTAAAATTGAGGGGTTTCCACTATTTAGGCACATCAGGGGTCTCCAAACACGACGTGGCGTTCAAAAAGTCAAAAGGCGCTCCCTCCCTTCCAAGTCCTGCTGTGCGCCCAAACAGTGGTTTACACCAACATATGGGGTATCAGCGTACTCAGGACAAATTGCACACCAATTTTGGGGTTCTAATTTCTCCTGTTACCCTTGGGAAAATAAAAAATAACTGGCTAAAAAAAATCATTTTTGAGGAAAAAAATGATTTTTTATTTTCACGGCTCTAACTTTATAAATTTCTATGAAGCACTTGGGGTTCAAAGTGCTCACCACACATCTAGATAAGCTCCTTGGGGGTCTAGTTTCCAAAATGGTGTCACTTGCAGGGGGTTTCTACTGTTTAGGCACATCAAGGGCTCTGCAAACACATCATGACGCCCGCAGAACATTCCATCAAAGTCTGCATTACAAAATGGCGCTCCTTCCCTTCCAAGCTCTCCCATGCGCCCAAACAGTGGTTCCACCCCACATATGGGGTATCAGCGTACTCAGGAAAAATTGCACAACAACTTTTGGGGTCCAGTTTCTCCTGTTACCCTTGGGAAAATAAAAAAAATAGCGAGCTAAAGAATAATTTTTGAGGAAAAAAAAAGATTTTTTTCTTTTTAAGGCTGTAATCTTCTGTGAAGCACTTGGAGGTTCAAAGTGCTCACCACACATCTAGATAAGTTCCTTATGGGGTCTAGTTTCCAAAATGGCGTCACTTCTGGGGGGGTTTCCACTGTTTAGACACATCAGGGCCTCTACAAACGCGACATGGCGTCCAGCCAATTCTGCGTTGAAAAAAGTCAAATGGCGCACCCAAACAGTGGTTTACCCCCACATATGGGGTATCAGCATGCTCAGGACAAATTGCACAATAACTTTTGATGCCTTGTTACCCTTGGAAAAATAAAAATTGGGGTAAAAAGATCGTTTTTGTGGAAAAAATATGATTTTTTATTTTCACGGCTCTACGTTATAAACTTCTGTGAAGCACTTGGAGGTTCAAAGTGCTCACCACAAATCTAGATAAGTTCCTTAAGGGGTCTAGTTTCCAAAATGGGGTCACTTATTGGGGGTTTCCACTGTTTAGGCACATCAGGGGCTATCTAAACGCGACATGGCGTCCAGCCAATTCTGCGTTGAAAAAGTCAAACGGCGCTCCTTCCCTTGCGACCTCTGCCGTGCGCCCAAAAAAGTGGTTTACACCCACAAATGGGGTATCGGCGTATTCAGGAGAAATTGCACAACAAATTTTGTGGTTCATTTTTTTCTTTTAACACTTGTAATAATAAAAAAATTGGTTCCGACGTAAAGTTTTTGCAAAAAAAGTTAAATGTTAATTTTTTCCTTCCACATTGCTTCAGTTCCTGTGAAGCACGTAAAGGGTTAATAAACTTCTTGAATGTGGTTTTGAGCACCTTGAGGGGATGCAGTTTATAGAATGGTGTCATTTTTGGGTATTTTCTATCATATAGACCTGTTATGAATGTTTTAGAAATGAATTCTGAGCAGAAGCTCCCTCTGGTGGTTACAAACAGTACTGAACCATTCAATGAGGATTGGCAATCAGGAATCACAGATTGGCTGGATATAAGGGAGGTTTCCCCCATCATGGTTGCGGTGATCAATTGTTCTTGTCTCAACTTTGTTTCCTGGTTCACTTGGAAGCTTGCTGAGTCTTGCCTCTTCTCCTGCTCTCAGATAAGATATTTTCTGATTTTTGTTTTTGTGCTTGCCATTTGCATTTTTCTCTGCATTTCTGTGAGGTTGGCCAGGTTCCCCTCCCCAGGGGGCTTGGGCTCCTCTCGGTTCCTCTGGAGCCACTGTTGTTTGTTCATTTGCCTTTTCCAGTTTATTCTGTGGCTGCGGCTAGTTTTGTTACACCAGAGAACTAATTTAGGTGGTAGAGGTCGTGTGATTTCAGGTGTTTTTGCAATTAGTAGCGTTGGCTTTTTTTTAGGTTTTTTTTTGAATTGCAGTAAGTATCCTTCCTATCCTTTTCTCTCTAGGCAGATTGGGCCCCGCATTTGCTCATACTATTTTCTGTCTGTGTCTGTATTTCCTCTTGTCTAACTGCCATTACATGTTTGGGGGCTTCCTATGTTCTTTGGGCATCTGCTCCGGGGCAGATAGCTTTCCTCTTTCTATCTTTAGGTGTAGTTAGCCTCTCAGGCCGTGACGAGGCGTCTAGGACCAACGTAGGAACGCTCCACGGCTGCCTTTAGTTGTGGTGGTTAGTCAGGGTACTGCAATCCAGTAGATTCCAACCTCTCTGGTGTATTGCCTTTTTTGCCTGCTCTCCTCAGCTACCAAAACATAACATAGACCCCTCAAAGTGACTTCAAATGCGATGTGGTCCATAAAAAAAAATGGTGTTGTAAATATGAGAAATCGCTGGTCAACTTTTAACCCTTATAACTTCGTAACAAAAAAAAAATTTGGTCCCAAAATTGTGCTGATGTAAAGTAGACATGTGGGAAATGTTATTTATTAAGAAATTTGTGTGACATATCTCTCTGATTTAAGGCATAACAATTTAAAGTTTGAAAATTGCTAAATTTTCAAATTTTTTGCCATATTTCCGCTTATTTCATAAATAAACGCAAGTCATATAAAAAAACTTTTACCACTAACGTGAAGTACAATATGTCACGAAAAAACATTCTCAGAATCAGCTGGATTCGTTAAAGCGTTCCAGAGTTATAGCCTCATAAAGGGACAGTGGTCAGAATTGTAAAAATTGGCCCGGTCATTAAGCTGCAAATTGGCTCTGTCACTAAGGGGTTAAAGAATTCCTCTAGAGTGTTGCTTTTCCCACGCTAAATTACAAAGATGTCATCTATGTAACGTTTCCAGAAGATGACTTGTGTGAGAAAGGAGATGTGATTGTATACAAAAGATTATTCAACGTTGGCAATGAAGATGTTGGCAAGGGGTTGCTACATTAGAACCTATAGCTGTGTCTCGTTGTTGAAGAAAAAATTGGTCTTCGAAAATAAAGTATTTTTTGTGAGAATTAGAGTCAATAGGTCAATATAGGTAAAGCTAAACCAGCTCACCCCAGCTAGGTGTCCTAGGAGGCGCGAATCTGCAAGAGACCACTTGTAGGACTTGGAAAAAAGGAGATGATCCAGCTTAAAATGAGTGTAGACACAGCTACATGTTTCGAACATTCATTGCATTCTTTAGCAAAGCTATACATGTGCTGAATACAGAGTAATTTAAATAACCATTGACCAATTGCAACACATATGGTCAGTCACATGATAAAGTGTCATGACTGAATAAAAACATCACATGATAATAAATGAGAGAGATGCACATAAACAAATATTGATAAAAAACATTGCATGAATATAAACAAAATAAGCACATGTGAACTAAACAGGATATTCAACATCATAACGAAACATCAGTTCCCGTTTTAGATTTAGACCGTTGGGACAGCAGGTATCTAAGTTGAGCATCCAAAATGCTTCCTTGGCCAGAAGACGCTTTCTGATATCAACACCACTTGGATTTACTGCTACTTGCTCTATTCCAAAGACCTGCATTGAGGTAGTATCTCTATTGTGTTGTGATCTACAGTGTTACGATTCGGTAACCGAGGAGGATAATAGTGAAATAGGCTAGGCAACCAGACACCCAGAGAGGTTGGTAACTTAGCGGATTGCTGTCATGTGTGCATTGCCACGAAGATCGTCGCGGTTGCACATTTTGACTTCTCACAGCTGAGCTGCTGTTTCTTTGTGTTTGGCAGCTAGGGAGTTAATTCTGTCTGTGCTCGGTGCTGGGACTGGGTGCAGTTTCTCCCGGCTGCAATTGATTATTTGTTGATTGGTTTCCTTTAAATTCTGGTTGTCTGCTTGGGGAGTTGCCAGTGAAACCTTCATGCAGACCACAGATAGGAATGAATCTGTATAGACTTTAGTTGTGAGCTCCTTAGTTGTTCTAAGCTCAACTTGGTTAGAGTTTATTTCCCAGACCATTTATGTTCCTTTGGTGTTTGAGTGTGTATGCAAGCGAGTGTTATCCTGTCTGTCTTATATGTCTAATCTGTGTATTTAGCTAAGATCAGCCCATATCCCTTTGGTGGTAGTCAGGATCCTTCTTAGGACTGATTACAGGGTTCAGGGTCTGATAGGAGACAGGGTTAGGTTGGAGACTTGGACCTCTGAACCATTATCAGTACCTCCAAGGTGAGGGATTAGTTAGGACCCCAGTTTAGGGTCAGGTTAGATCCCGGTCCACCTCTTTCCTGTTTCAGCTCATCAAGTCCTCAAGATTAACCCTGAGTTCAGCAGATATCGTGTCAGGTAAATCTATTCTATACTTACATGCTGATGTTGCTATACTAGTTGTTGTATAGAGTGTTGTACCTGTATTAATAGTTTACTGACATTGTATACATATCATTAGACAGCGTGACATTTTCACTGGCCATAAAAATTATCTCCAGTTACCATGGATCCAGTAGCCCAGCTGGCTCTGCAGTTGCAGGGATTATCCATGGAGCTGACGGACATTAAGTCCAAAGTTTTGTCTCCCCTGGAGCAAACCAGAGTTGAACCTAAGGTTGCTCTCCCGGACAGGTTCACTGGTGGGCGAGACAAATTTTTCACCTTCCGGGAGGCATGTAAATTGTATTTTCGGCTTCGGCCTCGATCATCAGGGAGTGAGGAGCAGAGAGTGGGAATTGTTATCTCACTTCTGCAAGGGGACCCTCAATCTGGGCATTTTCCCTTCCTCCGGGATCCCCGGCTCTACTGTCTGTAGATCAATTTTTTACTGCCCTGGGATTGGTATATGATGACCCAGATCGGGTCTCTCTTGCTGAGACAAAATTACGTAAGATACAGCAGGGAGATCGTCTGGCAGAGGAATTTGCTTCTGAGTTTCGTAGATGGGCCACAGATACTCAGTGGAATGACCCAGCTCTTAGGAGCCAGTTTTGTCATGGGCTTTCTGATAAATTAAAAGACGTTTTGGCTCAGTATGAGTCTCCTCCTTCTCTGGAGGCTGCTATGGCCTTAGCTATCCGTACTGATAGACGGCTTCGGGAGAGGGGTGAGGTAACCCCACTCCCTGTTGTTTCTCCACCTACCACTAAAGTCCCTTATGTTGAGGTTCCCCTTGTCTGTTCGGATGAGCCTATGCAGTTGGGAGGGACATCATTTCGTAGGAGGGGATTGGCGGTACGCCGCAGGACTAGAAGATGTTTTTTCTGCGGGAAAGAGGGACATTTTGTTGGAGAATGTCCATCCCGTGCCTTGTTGAGCCAAAAGTCGCCGGAAAACTGTTAATCCCAGGTTGTGTGGTGGACGACAACCTGGGAGTATGTATTTCATCCGCCAGTTCTTCTCAGTTCCTTGTACCAGTGGAGGTGGTAGTTGGTACGAGAGTGGAGAGATTGTCTGTTCTTCTTGATAGTGGTTCCGGGATAATCTGGTTGACGCTCAGTTTGCTCAGGCTCAAGGTATGCATCTGAGTGTATTGGTCAAACCGATCCCTATATTCTCCATTGACGCCAGGCCTCTCGGCCAAGGTAGCTTTGTTCATGAGGTTCATAACATTGACCTTCGGGTAGGGGCAATACATAGGGAACAATTATCTTGTTATGTGTTGGAGGGTCTACCTACTCCCATTGTGTTGGGACTTCCTTGGTTGGTTAAACATAACCCTGTGATTAATTGGCAGTCCAGAGAAATAAGCCAATGGGGTGAGTTTTGCAAAAGCAACTGCATGAACACAGTCATCAGTGCGGTCGTGCCTAGTACATTGCCTCCTTTTTTGGAGGATTTTGGGGATGTTTTCTCTGAGGAGGGGTGTCAGGAGTTGCCTCCTCATCGCATGTATGACTGCTCTATTAATCTCCTTCCTGATGCTAAGTTGCCTAAAGCTAGGTTGTATAATCTTTCTGGTCCTGAGAGGCAGGCTATGAAAGATTATATTTCTGAAAGTCTGGCCAAAGGGCATATTAGACCTTCATCTTCCCCAGTAGCCGCGGGGTTCTTCTTTGTGAAGAAGAAAGATGGAGGCCTACGCCCTTGCTTGGATTTCCGCGAACTTAATCGGATTACTGTTCGAGATCCGTATCCACTCCCTCTTATTCCTGATCTCTTCAACCAAATTGTTGGCGCCAAATGGTTTTCTAAATTGGATCTCAGGGGGGCGTATAATCTGATTAGGATAAAAGAGGGGGATGAGTGGAAAACGGCGTTTAACACGCCGGAGGGACATTATGAGAACCTAGTCATGCCTTTTGGTCTGACTACTGCACCAGCAGTATTCCAACATTTTGTTAATGACATTTTTCGTCACCTTGTGGGGCTGTTTGTGGTTGTATATTTGGACGACATTTTAATTTACTCGCCAGATCTTGTGTCTCATCAGGAGCATGTGAGACAGGTGTTGCAGATCTTGCGAGACAATAAATTATACGCCAAACTGGAGAAGTGTGTATTTGCCGTACAGGAACTTCAGTTTTTGGGTTTTTTGGTGTCAGCCTCCGGTTTCCGTATGGACCCTGAAAAGGTGAGAGCAGTGCTTGAATGGGATCAGCCAGGGGATCTTAAGGCTCTGCAGCGTTTTTTGGGGTTTGCTAACTACTACCGGAAATTTATTTGTAATTTCTCATCTGTCGTCAAACCTCTCACTGACATGACAAGAAAAGGGACGGATTTTTCTAAATGGTCGGACAAAGCTTGCCAAGCCTTTTCCTCTTTGAAGAAATGTTTTGCTTCGGCACCCGTTCTCATCCAACCAGATGCATCTCAGCCGTTTATTGTGGAGGTGGATGCGTCTGACGTAGGGGTGGGTGCTATATTGTCCCAGGGTCCGTCCCCTGGTAAATGGCATCCGTGCGCTTTCTTTTCTAAGAAATTGTCGTCCGCCGAAAGGAATTATGATATCGGCAATAGGGAACTTTTGGCCATTAAGTTAGCTTTTGAAGAATGGCGTCACTTTTTGGAGGGGGCAGTCCACCCGGTTACCGTTATTACTGATCACAAGAACCTGTTGTATTTGGAATCCGCTAAGCGTCTGAATTCCAGACAAGCTCGATGGTCTTTGTTTTTTACCAGGTTTAATTTTGTCGTCACTTATCGCCCGGGGTCTAAGAATGTAAAGGCTGATGCCTTGTCTCGCAGTTTCCCAGGGGCCGGGAAAACGGATGACCCGAGTCCTATCCTTCAGGAGGGGGTGGTAGTGTCGGCTGTATTTTCTGAGCTTGAGGAGGAGGTGTTAGAGGCTCAGGGGGACGCCCCTGCAGGACCTCCAGGGAGACTGTTTGTCCCAAATCTGTTGAGACAAAAGGTTATTGAGGCACATCATAATTCTGCTCTAGCAGGACATCCAGGGAGTAAGGCTACTTTAGATCTCCTTTCTCGCCGGTTTTGGTGGCCTAATGCTAATAAAGATGTTATAACTTTTGTCGCGTCATGTGGGGTGTGTGCTCGCTCTAAAACCCCTCATACCCGTCCATCTGGGACCCTTTTACCCTTGAAACTTCCGGAGCGTCCATGGACTCATTTATCTATGGACTTCATTACGGACCTTCCTCCGTCGTCAGGAATACTGTCATACTGGTGGTTGTTGACAGGTTCAGTAAGATGGCACATTTCGTTGCTCTTCCTGCACTCCCTAATGCTAAAACTCTGGCGCAGGTGTTCATTAGGGAGATCGTTAGACTTCATGGGTTGCCTTCTGATGTGGTGTCAGATAGGGGGTCTCAGTTTGTGTCCAAATTTTGGAGGGCATTTTGTTTACGTCGGGGGATGCAATTGTCATTTTCCTCGGCTTTTCATCCGCAGACCAATGGTCAGACAGAGCGTCTGAATCAGAGCTTAGAGACATATCTCCGGTGTTTTGTCTCAGAGAACCAAGAGGACTGGTCTTCTTTCTTGCCTCTGGCAGAGTTCGCTCTTAACAACAGGCGGAGCGAGTCCACTGGTAAGTCCCCGTTTTTTGGGGCATATGGTTTTCATCCCCAGTTTTGTACTTTCAATGGGGGGGGCCCTTCTGGGGTTCCTGAGGAGGAGCGTTTCTCGTCGTCACTTGCTTCTGTGTGGAGAGGTGTATTGTATAATCTGAGTGCGATGGGGAACCGTTACAAACGTATGGCTGATAGGAGGAGAGTTTCTGGTCCAGATCTGAATGTGAACGATCTGGTATGGTTGTCTACCAGGAATATAAAACTTAAAGTGCCCTCCTGGAAACTGGGTCCCAGATTCATCGGGCCGTACAGGATCAGTTCCATAATTAATCCTGTGGCATTTCGTCTGGACCTCCCTCCTACGTTTAAAATTCATAATGTGTTCCACAAGTCATTACTTAAAAGGTATGTGGCACCAGTCATACCGTCACCTCTACCTCCTCCTCCTGTGTTGGTCAATGGTAACTTGGAATTTCAAGTATCAAAGATCATTGACTCACGTCTGAATCGCCGGTCCCTTCAGTACTTGGTGCATTGGAAGGGGTATGGTCCAGAGGAGAGGATGTGGGTCCCTGCGTCTGATGTTAACGCAGATCGTTTGGTTCAGACCTTCCACAGAACTCACCCGGGCAGGCCTGGCCCTGAGGGTCCGGAGGCCCCTCGTAGAAGGGGGGGTACTGTCATGTGTGCATTGCCACGAAGATCGTCGCGGTTGCACATTTTGACTTCTCACAGCTGAGCTGCTGTTTCTTTGTGTTTGGCAGCTAGGAGTTAATTCTGTCTGTGCTCGGTGCTGGGACTGGGTGCAGTTTCTCCCGGCTGCAATTGATTATTTGTTGATTGGTTTCCTTTAAATTCCTGGTTGTCTGCTTGGGGAGTTGCCAGTGAAACCTTCATGCAGACCACAGATAGGAATGAATCTGTATAGACTTTAGTTGTGAGCTCCTTAGTTGTTCTAAGCTCAACTTGGTTAGAGTTTATTTCCCAGACCATTTATGTTCCTTTGGTGTTTGAGTGTGTATGCAAGCGAGTGTTATCCTGTCTGTCTTATATGTCTAATCTGTGTATTTAGCTAAGATCAGCCCATATCCCTTTGGTGGTAGTCAGGATCCTTCTTAGGACTGATTACAGGGTTCAGGGTCTGATAGGAGACAGGGTTAGGTTGGTGACTTGGACCTCTGAACCATTATCAGTACCTCCAAGGTGAGGGATTAGTTAGGACCCCAGTTTAGGGTCAGGTTAGATCCCGGTCCACCTCTTTCCTGTTTCAGCTCATCAAGTCCTCAAGATTAACCCTGAGTTCAGCAGATATCGTGTCAGGTAAATCTATTCTATACTTACATGCTGATGTTGCTATACTAGTTGTTGTATAGAGTGTTGTTCCTGTATTAATAGTTTACTGACATTGTATACATATCATTAGACAGCGTGACAATTGCAGACTCCTAAACTGACAACACAACTAGAATTAGCCGTGGGACGTACCTACGATGCCCTAGACGCCTCGACACAGCCAAAGAGTTAACTAAGCCTAAAGAGAGAAAGGGGAAAGCTAAACTGCCCTGGAGTAGAGCCCCAAAGGAAAAGATAGCCCCCAAACATATATTGCTGGTGAGACAGATGAAGTACCAAACACAGGCAGAAAATAGAGTGAGCAAATGCTGGGGCCCAAACTGTCTGGATAGAACAGGACAGGAAAGGATACTGTCTGCAATTCTGCAAAGAACCCTAAGAAAAATTCTAACACGTCTGATATGCAAAAATCCTGAGGCCACACGACCTCTCCCCCACTAAATCAGAACTCTGGTGTGAACTGGACGCAAACAACAGATACTGAAATAACAGGGACTAGAAATACAGAAAAGACTGACATAAGCTATGGCAAAGGAAAACAGAGTCCAGCGCAGGGAACCCGGCTGAACTACCACCAGCAAGGCAGAGAACAGAGAAAAGCAAAAAGGGAAAAAAAGCCACAGATTAGAACAGACAAATAACTTATCTGAAAGATGCAGGACAAAGCAGGAGCAAGCAGACTTCCAGAAGGCTCAGGAAGAAAACCAAATCATCGGCAACAACTAAGGGAAGGCTGCTCACTTTAATCTCTCCAGTCAGTAACACCTGACCTCCAATCATCCTCTTCAGGTGATTGACTTCTGTCAGCCAGACCAGCTCCATTACCAGCAGCAACCACCAGAGGGAGCCCAAACTCAGAAGCCAGATCAAAAGTGTTCACAATAATAAAGTGTCTTAATGCATGAGAAACGCTGTGATTGGTATTAGATATGCTATTTATATCTGTGAGATGTTCTGATATGCGGTTTTTTTAATTTACCTGTGGTTCAACCTGTCAGGGATATTAATCTGTCAGGACTTTCTTAATCCCAAAAATCCCTGACAGGTGGTGACTAACAGTCACCAAAGGTGGTGACTGACAGTCCTTAGACCCACTGCTCGAAGATGGTTCTGAGCCCATCCACCACATCACTGTAGCTGTCATGTGGTCCACACTGGAGGGCTCGGAACTTTTTCTGGTAGACATCAGGAGGCAGCTGATACTTTTTTTTTATCAGGGCCTGCTTGATTGCCTCATAGTCTCCATCTTGGTCTCTAGTGAAAGGAGCAAACACCTCCAGAGCTTTTCCTCTAAGCCCTGGGGCCCACTGGTCCTCAGGCAGCTTGTACTGTCTGCAGGTTTTTTCAAACCCCTGCAGAAATATGTCCAAGTCACCATCCTCGTCCATCACAGGAAAATGCTCAGAACGGGGTTTAAAGCAATTAGCATTGCTGGACTCATTGCTGTATGGGGAAGATCTCTGCCACTTGATTCGGGCTAACTCCAGATGGTATTTTCTCTCTTCCCGCTCGGCCTGGGCTGTAGCTTTTCCCCGCTCAGCCAGGGCCTGTCAATGTTGTTGAATCAGGTTAAGATGTCCCTCATGATCCTCTCTGTGAAGTTGATCCAAGGCCATCTGCAGGAGGGGATCCACACTACTCTGGCTGCAAGTATGGCTGGCATTCACTGGTTGGATCTCTGCAGCAGCGCCACCTGTGCTGGCTTCTCCGTCATCAGGGCTCTGGTGATGGACTGGCTCTGTGGCACCTTGCAACAGTTCAGCAATCATATGGTGCCTGGTTTTGCCCATGGAGTCAATCCATCTCTGTGCCAGAGGGCAATAAGAGTGTCCTTCGACTGCTGGTTATACCAGGGCTCTCCCAACGTAGCCATCAATGCCAAACAAAAGATAGGACAGAAAAACAAGAGAAGGGGAGGGTGTGACTGCTACACGTACAGTAATGTCATAGATAAAAAATATTAAAACACTGAGTCTGTTTCCTTAAAACCTTGCACAGGATTCTTGCAAGAACCGGACAAGTTTTCAGTGTCAGGAATGATTTCTTAAACCAGCTCACTGATGTTCTGTAAAATCCAACCATTTGCCACCAATTTGTTAGAGATATTAAATTGTCAGGACTTTCTTAACTCCACAAATCCCTGATATCACAGGCCAGGAAGGTCACGAGTACAACCCACTGTGATTTTTGGAGAGAACCACTCCCCCCTATCGTCTGGACAATTACATGATTGTACGACGATCATCGGAGAAAGCCGCAGACTGTTTTCCCCACTAGGCCAGCTATCAGAAAATTAACAGTTAGCGTATGGCATATACACCTAAACCTCCGGATTCCAACACAGGTAATATTTTTATACACCCCGGTACAGTCACAGCCAACTCTCCGATAACCCCAGACTACTCGCCGCCACCACTAATCTGTTTCGGTCGATTAGACACCGTACGGTAGCTTATGCCTTTGAGGCGTAGTTTACAGAACAGAAGGAACAGAATTATTAAATGTTATATTTAATCCAAAGGGAGGCAGTGTTTATGAAAAATATACAAAATATTTTACAAGGGGACAAAACAATACAACATAAACAATTACAGAAAATAAAAGGGATTAACAGGAGAATTTACTACACTGATCGCAGAGACCATTCAGTTTAGCCGAAGGAGAGCACTTTGATTTGGCCGTCGATAAACGGGGTCCCTGCATACACAGGATATGTAACTGTGTGCACCAACACTGATGATAATTGGGATTGATCTTTTATCAGACCCCTCTCATTAATATCGGATGTATAGAAATTGCAATATTCCACATATTCCCCTGGAGACATACTGTCTGTGGTGGTCATTGTACTGCAGTGACCATGGCTATCTGTAAAGGGGGTCAGATCTTCTTTGATCCACTCAAAACCTTAAGACTTTTCCTGTCTATCTCTGTGTGGACAACAGGCATCCTCTTCAGTAAACTGGGCATTTTAATTAAGCTGCTTCACATCCGTTTGTACATTGCATTTTACATAAAGGCAGGTTTGATTGTTAGCTCCTGTCTCCTCATGACAAATTGTACAGTAAAGAGAAAAAGGGAGGGGGGTATGAGGGACCTCAAGGATTTTTAATATTTTCTATGACACAACCCACATACGATTTGTTGCATATGGTGCATTTAATGATATACATCACATGATCGCGATTGCAATTAATAAATTGCTTAATGTTGAAAACCTGGGTCTCGTCAGTGTTTGTAAAAAATTTTGTTACTGCTGCAAAAAAGGCATATGCTGCATCTGTTTAAACCACATCTATAGAAACCTTTGCAGTTTAACCATATATGACGTTGCTCCGTTTTATTGGGGAAACTGAGAGACAAAATATTTCCCAGAGTTCTAGCCCTTTTAGCTACTACTTTAACACCAGGATCCAAAATTTTCAACATAATCACATCATCTCGCAATAAAGGTAAATATTTAATGACTATATTTTCTATTTCATAAAATTGTAGACTATATTGTAGAGCTACTACTAATAGTTTTGGTGGTGTATTACAACTATTTTTTGGTTTTGCAATTCTATTAATACCTATTAGATGTGTTCTTTTCTTGTGCTGGATTCCCTCTAGTTTGAGATCCGAGAGATCTGTATTCAGCACATGTACAGTGAAGGTGTAACGCCGCTGTGTTTGTACTCTGCTAACCCCACGTTGCTCTGCATATCTCTGCTTTAACCCTTCGCTCTTTTCCCTCTAATGAGCTGGAATGCTGTTGTCAGTTATCTGTATGGATGCTGCTCAGATCCCAGCTCCCCTGCATAGCCGCACATGCGTGAGTGTCTCTGCTGCGCTGCATGACCACCTGCATGTGCGGTCCCTGGCTACCGCTGTGGAAGCTACCCGCTGGTTGCAAGGTCCTCTGCGGTTGTGCATGACTTGCCACGTGTGTTCAGGTTTGCAGCCGTTGCCAAGTGTCCTTGCTATGCTGATTTGTGTCTGGCTGTGCTAGGGTGCGTGGGCCGCACCTTCTCTGCTTTTATGAGGAATGGGTGTGTGCTAGAATTGCTGCTCCAGCCTATCGCTGTGAGGCAGCCCCTATATAAAGTTCCCCTGCCCTGTGGGGCGTTGCCAGAGCTTCGCATTGAGTTTCTGAGTATTGCTATGTCTGTTTGGTGTTCAGCACCTGTCCTGCCTGCCTGCAGTTCGAGGTGAGCTTTTGCCTGTCTTCCGCCTGCTCTGGGGGCAGAATACCCAGATCCGTTTCTGTTATCAGCTTTGGGACAGCTGATGTCTGAGTTCCTGGACTTATCCTGTTTTTGTGTTGTGTGCCTGTAGTCCTGATTCCTGCTGTGTTATGTTCCTAAACTCCTTCTGTGTACTGAACCCTGTGCCCAGTGACTGTGACCTTTTGCTAACTGACTTTATATGATCTAAACTGGGTTCATCTTGGAAGTATTAATAACCACATATCCAGATTATAAAGTAATGCAGTTGTGAACCCTCTTCACAAAATGACTACATAAATCTCCATTAGATAAGGCGACAAAACAGGAGAAAAGATGGAGTTTTCATTTTCGTTGCAAAAATATAAAAAGTTTATTTAAGCCACAATAAGGCACAAAACATAAGACATAACATGACAATGATGTGTATAAAAAGACACGAAAACATATGGCAAGCAGAAAAACACCATAACACAATATAGCCAATTCAATAACAGGAGGAAAAAATCCCTAGGTATAATGAACACTAGAAAAACCTGGGGCATACCATAGTCCCATAGCTGATTACCATAGTCAGAGTCAGGAGTGTGTTCAAAGGAAGGTATATCCAGACCCACCGCAATTACATAGCTTAAACACAATGAGAGGTTATATTGTGTCAAAGAGCGGGTGTAAGGAAAAAAAAAGGGGGAGTTAAACCTCACCAGATGCTGCCGGCCATATGGGAATCCCCGACGCACGTTTCGCTGTCGTTCACCTCGCTTTTTCAAGGGGAGTGTGTTGTAGGTCACTAACAGGACCTTTAAGTAGCCATAGAAACCGGTCATGTGACCGCAGAAATTGCCGCCCACCGTTAATGGCGCATATGCCCGATGCTGTCCCTCCAGCCGCCGCACACTGGACACGTCACCTGACCGCAGGACCTAGGTTTAGAAATGAACCACGGCGATGCGCCAGCATAACTTTGCCGGTCAGCGGCGGGTGGCAGCAGAGAGCGATCGCGCACATGCGCACCACGGCAGTAAAAATGATAATTACGTACCGGTAATTTGATTTTTGAGAGCCATGACAGCACCGACGTGAGAGTATGGTATCCGCCCCCAGGAACAGGAAACCTGTAGCAGAGATAAAAGAAGGGGGGCGGTACCTCTCCCTCAGTTTGTTTCAGAGTATGCAAGGTAACCGCCAAAATTAGTCATTATATATACACATATACTAGCATATTTACGACATTTACCTTCTTTATATTTTAATTTATACATGCATTTTTATATTTTTATTTTTTTTTTTGTGAGTCACACAACCATCACCAAGATAGGGCGGGAATTAATACGGTGCTGTCATGGCTCTCAAAAATCAAATTACCGGTACGTAATTATCATTTTTTCCCTTCGCCATGACAGCACCGACGTGAGAGGTAGAAATAGAAGAGCCTCCTAGGGTGGGACAACAGCAGATAACACCTTTCTACCAAAGGCTAAATTCGAAGAACTTAAATCTAGCCTATAATGACGGAAAAAGGTGGAGGGTGACGACCATACCGCTGCCCTGCAAATCTGCTCTATTGACGCATTTGCCCGTTCGGCCCAAGATGTCGCAATAGCCCTTGTGGAGTGAGCCTTTACACCCAGTGGGGGAGTCTGACCTGACGAAGAATAAGAAAGTGAGATAGCCATGCGTAGCCACCGTGCAATTGTAGCTTTTGAAGCTTTTTTACCCCTGTTTGTCCTTGGAAGGAGACAAAAAGGGCTGAAGACTGTCGCCAAGATTTCGAAACTTCTATATATTGAAGTAGGCAACGTCTTACATCCAAACAATGAAAGGTTTGCTCTCCCTGGGATTTTGGGTTGGCACAAAATGAGGGCAAAATTATCTCTTGGTCCCTATGAAATTTTGTATTAACCTTCGGAAGGAAGGCTGGGTCAGTTCTTATGACCACTCTGTCATCCATAAAGGTAGTATATGGAGAATTTATAGAAATAGCTTGCAGCTCGCTGACTCGCCGAGCTGACGTTAGGGCAACCAAGAGCACTGTTTTTAGTGTCAGAGCCTTTATTGAAATAGATGAGATTGGCTCAAATGGGGCCGTAGTTAACGCATTTAACACTAAATTTAGATCCCAGGGAGCTACCTTAGGAACAATTTTCAAGGGTCTGGCTGTAAAGGAGGCCCGAATGAATCTATAGATCCATGGGTGGTCAGCCAGTTTTTTGTCAAATAGCGCACCTAGTGCCGAGACATGCACCTTTAGAGTGCTTGTGGACAATCCTTTTTCCAGGCCCTTTTGTAGAAATTCCAGGATTTCCGTCATCGGGACCATCTGGACTGTCCCCGAAAGCCTCCGACCTGAGAAGTCCAAGAATTTTTGCCAGATTTTATAATATTTGGCTGAGGTGACTTTTTTCCTACTAGTGAGCAAGGTAGTCACCAGGGCGGAACTATAGTGGAAGCAGGGGAAGCAGGTGCCACAGGGCCCGGGCTAGAAGGGGGCCCGTCCCTGCTGCAGCTGCCCTGTGATTTAGGAGCAAAAAGGGGGGCCCGAGCACGCTGGCAAATGGATCCGCGCTCGGGCCCCCTCCCAACATTTTGTTCAGGCTTCTGACTCTGAACGCTGATGCATAACAACACTGTGTTGTTTTAAAGAGACACTACAGTGTTGTAAATGCAGACAACGAACAGAAATGAGCACTGTAGCTTTAAGCTGCGGCCCAGTGCATTATGGTCCGTCTGTCACAGCGTGTGTGCATGTGGGGGCGGACAGCAGACGGCCAGGCAGACCACATGAAGCAGCAGGCTGACTGGACAAGCAGGTGGAAGCCCGGGCGAGCAGGGTGAGTACCGTGAGTCTCTCAACAGTGAGAAGAGGCTTGGCTGCTCAATGGTGACTGGGAGGGCAGGTGCAGGCAGGATCTAACAGGGCCCACATTCAACAGGGCCCAGGCCCCAGGCTGCAGTGCAGGGGGCCCACATTCAACACAGGGCCCAGGCAGCAGGGGGCCCACATTCAACACAGGGCCCAGGTAGCAAGGGGCCCGCATTCCAACAGGGCCTCGGGCTCCTGGGCCCTGTTTGATGCAAGCCTCAAGTCACCACTAACCTCCCCCTGGGCCCTGTTGGGCACGGGACCTCAGTCACCAGTAGCATCCCCCTGGCCCAGTAACAGCCTCATGGTTGCTACAAGTGACGAGTGACACCCTGATCTCTGCTACATGTGACAAGTAACAACCTCAGCTCTGCTACATGTAACAAGTAGCAACCTCAGCTCTGCTACATGTGACAAGTAACAACCTCAACTCTGCTACTTGTGACAATTAGCAACCTCAGCTCATATTTGTGACAAGTAACAACCTCAGCTCTGCTTATGTGACAAGTAACAACCTCAGCTCTGCTCATGTGACAAGTAGCAACTTCAGCTCTGCTACATGTGACAAGTAACCTCAGCTCTGCTACATGTGACAAGTAGCAACCTCATCTCTGCTACATGTGACAAGTAGCAACCTCAGCTCTGCTACATGTGACAAGTAACCTCAGCTCTGCTACATGTGACAAGTAACAACCTCAGCTCTGCTACATTTGACAAGTAACAACCTCAGCTCTGCTACATGTGACAAGTAGCAACCTCGGCTCTACTACATGTGACAAGTAACAACCTCAGCTCTGCTACATGTGACAAGTAGCAACCTCAGCTCTGCTCATGTGACAAGTAACAACCTCAGCTCTGCTCATGTGACAAGTAACAACCTCAGCTCTGCTCATGTGACAAGTAACAACCTCAGCTCTGCTCATGTGACAAGTAGCAACCTCAGCTCTGCTCATGTGACAAGTAACAACCTCAGCTCTGCTCATGTGACAAGTAGCAACCTCAGCTCTGCTCATGTGACAAGTAACAACCTCAGCTCTGCTCATGTGACAAGTAACAACCTCAGCTCTGCTCATGTGACAAGTAGCAACCTCAGCTCTGCTACATTGACAAGTAACCTCAGCTCTGCTACATGTGACAAGTAAGCAACCTCAGCTCTGCTACATGTGACAAGTAGCAACCTCGGCTCTGGTACATGTGACAAGTACAACCTCAGTCGCTCATTGCTATAGCAACCTCAGCTCTGCTACATGTGACAAGTAACCTCAGCTCTGCTACATGTGACAAGTAGCAACCTCAGCTCTGCTACATGTGACAAGTAGCAACCTCAGCTCTGCTACATGTGACAAGTAGCAACCTCAGCTCTGCTACATGTGACAAGTAACAACCTCAACTCTGCTACTTGTGACAAGTAGCAACCTCAGCTCTGCTATTTGTGACAAGTAACAACCTCAGCTCTGCTCATGTGACAAGTAACAACCTCAGCTCTGCTCATGTACAAGTAGCAACCTCGGCTCTGCTACATGTGACAAGTAACCTCAGCTCTGCTACATGTGACAAGTAGCAACCTCAGCTCTGCTACATGTGACAAGTAACCTCAGCTCTGCTACATGTGACAAGTAACAACCTCAGCTCTGCTACATTTGACAAGTAACAACCTCAGCTCTGCTACATTTGACAAGTAACAACCTCAGCTCTGCTACATGTGACAAGTAGCAACCTCGGCTCTGCTACATGTGACAAGTAACAACCTCAGCTCTGCTACATGTGACAAGTAGCAACCTCAGCTCTGCTCATGTGACAAGTAACAACCTCAGCTCTGCTCATGTGACAAGTAACAACCTCAGCTCTGCTACATGTGACAAGTAGCAACCTCGGCTCTGCTACATGTGACAAGTAACAACCTCAGCTCTGCTACATGTGACAAGTAGCAACCTCGGCTCTGCTACATGTAACAACCTCAGCTCTGCTACATGTGACAAGTAGCAACCTCAGCTCTGCTCATGTGACAAGTAACAACCTCAGCTCTGCTCATGTAGCTTTAAGCTGCGGCCCAGTGCATTATGGTCCGTCTGTCACAGCGTGTGTGCATGTGGGGCGGACAGCAGACGGCCAGGCAGACCACATGAAGCAGCAGGCTGACTGGACAAGCAGGTGGAAGCCCGGGCGAGCAGGGTGAGTACCGTGAGTCTCTCAACAGTGAGAAGAGGCTTGGCTGCTCAATGGTGACTGGGAGGGCAGGTGCAGGCAGGATCTAACAGGGCCCACATTCAACAGGGCCCAGGCCCCAGGCTGCAGTGCAGGGGGCCCACATTCAACACAGGGCCCAGGCAGCAGGGGGCCCACATTCAACACAGGGCCCAGGTAGCAAGGGGCCCGCATTCCAACAGGGCCTCGGGCTCCTGGCCCTGTTTGATGCAAGCCTCAAGTCACCACTAACCTCCCCCTGGGCCCTGTTGGGCACGGGACCTCAGTCACCAGTAGCATCCCCTGGCCCAGTAACAGCCTCATGGTTGCTACAAGTGACGAGTGACACCCTGATCTCTGCTACATGTGACAAGTAACAACCTCAGCTCTGCTACATGTAACAAGTAGCAACCTCAGCTCTGCTACATGTGACAAGTAACAACCTCAACTCTGCTACTTGTGACAATTAGCAACCTCAGCTCATATTTGTGACAAGTAACAACCTCAGCTCTGCTTATGTGACAAGTAACAACCTCAGCTCTGCTCATGTGACAAGTAGCAACTTCAGCTCTGCTACATGTGACAAGTAACCTCAGCTCTGCTACATGTGACAAGTAGCAACCTCATCTCTGCTACATGTGACAAGTAGCAACCTCAGCTCTGCTACATGTGACAAGTAACCTCAGCTCTGCTACATGTGACAAGTAACAACCTCAGCTCTGCTACATTTGACAAGTAACAACCTCAGCTCTGCTACATGTGACAAGTAGCAACCTCGGCTCTACTACATGTGACAAGTAACAACCTCAGCTCTGCTACATGTGACAAGTAGCAACCTCAGCTCTGCTCATGTGACAAGTAACAACCTCAGCTCTGCTCATGTGACAAGTAACAACCTCAGCTCTGCTCATGTGACAAGTAACAACCTCAGCTCTGCTCATGTGACAAGTAGCAACCTCAGCTCTGCTCATGTGACAAGTAACAACCTCAGCTCTGCTCATGTGACAAGTAGCAACCTCAGCTCTGCTCATGTGACAAGTAACAACCTCAGCTCTGCTCATGTGACAAGTAACAACCTCAGCTCTGCTCATGTGACAAGTAGCAACCTCAGCTCTGCTACATTTGACAAGTAACAACCTCAGCTCTGCTACATTTGACAAGTAACAACCTCAGCTCTGCTACATGTGACAAGTAGCAACCTCGGCTCTGCTACATGTGACAAGTAACAACCTCAGCTCTGCTACATGTGACAAGTAACAACCTCAGCTCTGCTACATGTGACAAGTAGCAACCTCAGCTCTGCTCATGTGACAAGTAACAACCTCAGCTCTGCTCATGTGACAAGTAACAACCTCAGCTCTGCTCATGTGACAAGTAACAACCTCAGCTCTGCTACATGTGACAAGTAGCAACCTCGGCTCTGCTACATGTGACAAGTAACAACCTCAGCTCTGCTACATGTGACAAGTAGCAACCTCGGCTCTGCTACATGTAACAACCTCAGCTCTGCTACATGTGACAAGTAGCAACCTCAGCTCTGCTCATGTGACAAGTAACAACCTCAGCTCTGCTCATGTGACAAGTAACAACCTCAGCTCTGCTACATGTGACAAGTAACAACCTCAGCTCTGCTACATGTGACAAGTAACAACCTCAGCTCTGCTACATGTGACAAGTAGCAACCTCAGCTCTGCTACATGCGAGGAGTGACAGCCTCATCTCTGCTACATGCGCGGAGTGACAGCCTCAGCTTTGCTATACAAGTAGCAGAGCTGAGGCTGTCACTCCTCACATGTTGCAGAGATGAGGCTGTCACTCCTTACATGTAGCAGAGCTGAGGCTGTCACTCCTCGAATGTAGCAGAGCTGAGGCTGTCCCTACTCACATGTAGCAGAGCTGAGGCTGTTCCTCCTCACATGTAGCAGTGCTGAGGCTGTCACTCCTCACATGTAGCAGAACTGAGTCTGTCACTCCTCACATGTAGCAGAGCTGAGGCTGTCACTCCTCACATGCAGCAGAGCTGAGGCTGTCAACTCCTCACATGTGTAATTGGTGAGGGCGGGGGTGCAGAAGTACGGTATACAGAACAATCTTAGATTATTCTGTATACCGGACTGTTGTTCTACTGAATAAATCATCCGTTTTGAAAGCAATTTGCAGGCTGGATTACAAGTTTCTTCACATATTTACTCTGGAGAAAGCCTACCTTCGTCACTACCTCAGTTGCTTCCTGGGAGTTGGTTCTTTTCTGTTATTTCACTATCATTACTCCAAAAACCTCTAATTTTGGATAATAAAGGTATCTTTCTTAACACAACTTGGGTAGACCGGGATTGGCAACGCGCGCGAGGGGGGGGGCCCCATTGTGAAGTTTGCTGTGGGGCCCTGCCGTTCCTAGTTACGCCCCTGGTAGTCACCAAGGGCCCTGAGAACCCTTTGGCTAATAGGAGTCCCCTCTCAGGTTCCAGGCAGTGAGGTGTAGATTGTGCACCTGAGGATGCTCCACTGGTCCCTGGTGTAGTAGATTGGGAACATCGGGTAGGATCCATGGGTCCGAGGCAGACATGCGTGTGAGCCATGTGAACCACGCTCTCTTTGGCCAGAAGGGCGCTATAAGGATTACACGGCTCTTGTCCTCTCGTATTTTTCTCAGGACTATTGGTATTAGAGGAACTGGTGGAAAGGCATATGCCAGTTTGAATTTCCAGCGGTGTAGTAGTGCATCTACTCCTTCTGGTTGTTCTCTCGGGTTTAGGGAGTAAAATCTGTTTACTTTCTGATTTTGTTTTGTAGCAAACAGGTCCACTTCTGGTCTGCCCCAGCTGGCGCAAATTTTTCCAAATATGTCCTGATTTAGGGACCATTCTCCCTGGTGCAGTACATGCCGACTTAGGAAATCCGCCACCGTATTTTCTGTCCCTTTCAAATGTGTGCTCGACAGGGATAACAGGTTGTTTTCCGCCCATGCGAACAGCTCTCTTGCCTCCGCCATCAAGGATGGTGATCTTGTACCTCCTTGTCGATTTATGTAGGCTACTGTCGTGTTGTTGTCGGATAATATTGTGACATGTCTTCCTTGTACCTCTTTTCTTAGTTGGTATAGCGCTAGTCTCACTGCTGTTAGTTCTTTCAAATTGGAGGATGTTTCCTTCATTGAGGTTTCCCATAGGCCTTGTACAAGCCGTCCTATTAAATGTGCTCCCCATCCCGAGGGACTTGCATCCGTAGTCAATATTATCTGATTGTGAATTGACCAGGGTACAGCTTTTTTGAGGTTTTCGGGTTTTAGCCACCATTGCAATGAGTCGAGGACCTGTGGCGTTAGGGTGAATCGCCGATTTAGGCTGGTCGGATCTTTTGCCTGTTCGGCTAATATTTGTTCTTGCAGGTCTCTTGTGTGGCTTTGTGCCCACTGGACCGCTGGTATTGTTGCTGTTAATGTTCCCAACAACGACATTGCTTGTCGGACTGTTATAGTCCTGTTCGATCTTAATTGTTGTATTTTGCTTTGAATGGAGTCTACTTTCCTGTCCGGGAGGACACATTGTTGATTGCAGGAATCTAACTCTATTCCCAAGAATTCTTGTTTTCTGGTTGGGATTAGTTTCGATTTTTTTCCGTTTATTATCCAGCCTAAACTGGTTAGGATTTCTAGCATCCTTGTGGTTGCCTTCCTGCATTCTCCTTCGGTGTTTGCTATTACTAGGAAGTCGTCCAAATAGGGCACCAGTAATATGTCTTCTTTCCTTACAAAAGATGCCACTTCTGAAATTAATTTCGTGAAGATACGGGGTGCCACCGAAATCCCGAAGGGAAGACATTGGTACTGCAGATGCGTAGGGCCCTGTGCAATCTGTACTAACAATCTTAGGTATTTTTGATGTTCTTTCCAGATCGGTACATGGTAGTATGCATCTGTCAGATCGATCACGGCCATGTAGCAGCCCGCACTTCCACTAACACCTTCTTTTCCATAAGGAGGGTGATTTCTTTTTCCATTGTGGCTTGGTTCTTCTTGGCGACTTGAGTTATCTTTATTCGCTGTGGCGGGAGATTGAGAAAATTTAGTCGTAGACCTTCGGATAGTAAATTGGTTACCCACCGTGAAGCGGGCAATGTTTCCCACTGACGTACAAATTTCTTCAGTCTTCCTCCCACCGGAGACTTGGCGTCATTGACGTTTAGTATCTGATCTGGTGGGGCCTTTGAAGAGAAATCCTTTCTCCCTTCTCTCTCCCCAAGGCCTGCCTCGGATAGACCTCTCATCTGGCCGACTCCTGCCCCCTTGATTCCTTGCTCCACGAAAGGACGAGCGAGCATCATTCCAACATCGCCTTGAAAAAGATGGTAGCGGGAATCGTTTCTTCTTATCCGATGCTTTCTCCAATATTTCGTCCAATGCTTTTCCAAACAAGTATTGTCCCTCACAGGGGATTGCACAGAGTTTTACCTTCGACTGGAAGTCCGCCGTCCAATTTTTAAGCCATAATGCCCTGCGACCTGAGTTAGAGAGAGCGCATGCGCGGGCGGCACCTCGCATTGAATCCACCGCTGCATCTGCTAGGAACCCTGCCGCTTTTTGTAGTGACGGTATTACGTCCAATAATTCTTCTCTTGGGCATTTATTCTTTATCTGTTCACTGAGTTCTTCCAACCATTTGACCATGGCCCTAGCGGTGCAAGTGGCGGCTACGCCCGGTTTGATTGACCAGGCCGATGCTTCCCAGGCAGATTTTAAAAAAGCATCCGCTTTTTTATCGAGGGGGTCTCTCAAGGCCCCCATGTCCTCGAATGGTAATGCTATACCTTTAGACGTACTAGCAATGGCGGCATCTAGCTTAGGGGCTTTTTCCCATTCCCCACATATTTCCTCATCAAACGGATATTTCCGTTTTAATGCTTGTGGCACAGACATTTTCTTGTTGGGTTTCTTCCACTCTTTTTTAATCATTTTTAATAGATTTTCATGAAAGGGAAAAACTTTACGTTTTTTTCCCTTCTAGATTGCTGAACATGGAGTCATGTACTGAAAGACGCTCTTTTGGCGTCTCAACCCCCATGGTAGATCTAATTCATTTTAACAATTTTCCTACGTCTTCAGACAAGACATACGGGCGGCCATATTCCTCGTCCGAGGAATTTTGGTCTGAGCTTTCCGAGTTTTTTAACTCCGTCGGTTCACCATCCGATTCTACGTCACTTTGTTGCGTAGGAGGAGGGAGGGGATGGCTTGAACTAACTGGCGTGTGCTGTTTCAACTCCTCTTTAACCGTTGTTTTAACTTCCTGACGAATAACGGCTCTAATATCCTCAAATAGGGATGGCGATTCCTCCGCTATCGTTTTCTGTACACATGAGCGGCATAACCCTTTATTGTAATCTTTGGGAAGAGTTTTTTTACACAAAGCACATGCTTTGTTTTTTTGTTTGGCCGCAGCTTTCCTGCCCTAGGGAGAGGGGACAGGATAAAAGGCCATCACTATATGTTTCTTCGCCTTACAAAGGCACTCACCCACCGACCCCCTGGTACCACAGCAGTCTGCTGGCCTCCCTCCTCTGGCACGCGATCCTCTGCTCCTTCCATCGCTGTGAAGCGTTTTTGCAACGGACGCCAGTCTCCTGCCTCCGGCAGGCTATGTATGCGAGGGGGTGGTTCAGAGGGGAGAGCGGTGTGCGCGCCTCTGGAGCAAACTTCCGCCCGGAAGTGTCCAGCACACCGCTTCTCCCGGCGTGTAGCGTCACTTCCGGTGCGACCGGAAGCCGCTCCACTCAGTCGGCGCCAGCGTCGTGGTGGACACGCCTACCCCGGCTCTGCCTCCTGCACGGAGCGGCCGCCGGGGAGACCACGGGGGGCAAGACGCGGCCAGGCAGCCCCCAAGAAGCCGGGATGGAGAGCGCGCGCCGCCGCGCTCAGCTGCATGCCTCCCCTTCGGACCTCGGTCTCCAGACCGGCCATCCAGGGGACGATTCCCCACACAGGTACACTGCCCCACAGGCATCCACCTGCAGGAACAGGAAACCAAAACTGAGGGAGAGGTACCGCCCCCCCTTCTTTCATCTCTGCTACAGGTTTCCTGTTCCTGGGGGCGGATACCATACCTCCACGTCGGTGCTGTCATGGCGAAGGGAAAAAATATATATAGAGCACATAGTTTGCAATTGAACAACAATTCATATAATCAAAATATGGGGTCCATGGATCTTTATCCCAATGGTACAAATCTTCATAGGTCCAATTGCTTTCCATCACCAATCGCAATATAATATAATGGTCCCAACATTAAGGGGTATTAGGGCTGAGCCTCCAGCGGATAGCAACATTCCAAAACTTAATGTAAACTGAATAAAAAGAAAAAAAGTGCAATTTAAAAACAACACACATAAAAAATGATGCAAGCTTATAAAGAAAAATAAAAAAACAAATTTGGGAGACTTTCACAGGAAGGGGGCAAAATTAAGGGCCTCATTGAGCCCTTTCGGTGTCACTGTGTCAAGAGTCACAATCCACTTTAACTCTTGTTGTGCCAGCATTTTCTTTATATTACCCCCTCTAATTCCGGGATGTATAACATCAATTCCTTTAACTTTGAAGTTAGCAGGATCACAGTTGTGTTTCTCCCTGAAGTGTCTAGGGATGGTTTTCAAACTAGATATATCTTCCATTTTACTAGCTGCGCAAATGTCTCTAACATGTTCACGTATTCGTATTCTGAGTTCACGTGATGTTAAACCTACGTAAATTAAGGGGCAGCTGCATGTAGCAAAATAAATTACATTTTTCGTGCTGCAAGAGATATATTCTCTAATCTCATATTCTTTCATCCCATCACTTGAATGAAAATTAGAACTGCGAGAGACATTTGCGCAAGCCATACAATGGCCACAACTATAACATCCCTTCTGACGTCTAGTACTCCCAAACGGATTTATTGTGGGTGCAATATAATGGCTCTGAACCAGTATATCTCTTAAATTCTTGGATCTCCTAGGGGTCATAAGAGGTTTCTCCGTGAGGACGGATCTCAGAGCGGGCTCGGTTTTCAAAACTGACCAATGTTTAGTGAATATGTCCCTCATACTCTCCCATTCATGGTTGAACACTGATATAAAACGAATGTTATTATCCTCCTTTTGCTTTGGAGCAGAGTGATACAGCAGATGTTCACGTGGGGTGATTTTTGGGAGTAGTCTAAGGGGCGCACGCAGTAAGGGGGCGCACGCATCACAGAAAGCAAAGCATCACGAAAGACAAGCATCGAGTAAAAGGCAGTTATCCATGACAGTTAATCAGGGCAGGAATCAGGTAGCCCACACTTTGATTTCTTTTAAATTATGTTCTTTATCTCTATCCTCCTGTGTTCCCTTGCCATCCACATTCACTGCCCCATCCCCCCTCCATCATGACTCATATACATCAGCCCCTCCATACTTCCCTCTCCCATGTACAGTTCCCATGCACTCCTCACCTTCCTGAGAAACCTCAGCCCATCTTGCCCAAACATATCACAGAAAAAACCTACTTACAACTCCAACAAGTAACTGCTCTTTATCTTCCTACTCCTACTGATTTCAGGGGACATCTCCCCCAACCCTGGTCCATCCCCCAACCTCAATCCCTACCCTACCTCATGTCAAAACCATAATAATCTTGTTAATATTACTTGCACTCCCTCATCTCCTTCTTTCAATTGTGCCCTCTGGAATCCACGGTCTGCATGCAACAAACTATCTTTCCTGCACAACTACTTTCTGAACAACTCTCTTCATCTGTTGGCCCTCACTGAAACCTGGATTCAGGATTCTGACACGGTCTCCCCTGCTGCTATTACCTATGGTGGCTTACAGTTCTCCCATTCTCCGAGACCCACAAACAGACATGGTGGTGGAGTTGGCATACTCCTGTCCCCACAATGCACTTTCCAGGTCATCCCCCCAATTCCATCACTCTCATTCCCTTCTTTTGAGGTCCACACCATCAGGCTCTTCCATCCCCTCTCCCTCAGAGTAGCGGTCATATATCGGCCCCCAGGCTCGCCCACCCAGTTCCTTGACCACTTCTCAGCCTGGCTGCCGCACTTCATGTCCTCAGAACTACCAACCCTTATCCTTGGAGACTTCAACATCCCCATTAACAATCCTACTTCCACATCTGCATCTCAGCTTCTATCACTAACCTTTTCTCTAGGCCTCTCACAGCTTTCAACCTCTGAGACACACAAGGATGGCAACACCCTTGACCTGGTCTTTGTCCGCCTCTGTTCAATCTCCCACCTAAATAACTCACCGATTCCACTCTCTGACCACAACATTCTCTCCTTCACGCTCACAAATCCTCCACCACCCCAGCGAACTCCTACCTACCACACATTCAGAAATCTACAAGCCATTAACCCTCAGACACTCTCAGACTCCCTACACTCTTCGCTGTCCCCAATCTCCTCTTTTTCTTGTCCTGATCTGGCTGTTCATCACTACAATGACACTCTTAGAAGCACCTGTAATGTAAGGAGTACAGTTCATATAGTGTCTTGTGCTTGGGTGCGATGAAAACACAGGAGTCACAGGTTTGATATAGAAGGTCTTGTATTACTTCATACAAGTGGCAATAATAGTCACACAGTTTGCAGATACAAAAGCAGGAGACACAGCAGGCCAGAGTAACTTAAGCTCAGCAATCACTCTCCACAACTGGTTCAGGATCTCTTCTTTGTTACCATAAGTCCATGCAAACGTGGATTTATCAAATAGCAAGGTTCCAAAGTCCACGAGTGTTCCAAAGTTCCACAATAGGAAATAACTGGAGTACAAGGTCCAAGGCTTCCAGGAGTCAGGTCACAGGTACACTGCAGGCTTGATTCTGAAGCACTGATTGCTCAGCTGTGGCTGCTTAAGAAGCAAGAGGGAGAGAATCAGGGCGGGAACATGCAAGCTGGAAACTCCATATTGACTGAGGGCAAGACAGCTGCAGCAAGACAGAAAGTAAAATGGCTGACGGAAAAACTGAGTTTCAGGAACATGTACACAGAACCTTACATTACTCCCCCCTTAGGGACAACCTCCGGATGACCTCAGACCAGGCTTGTGTGGGTACCTCTGATGAAACTGACGGAGCAAGCGAGGAGCATTAACGTTATTGACTGGCTCCCATGAGTTGTCCTCCACTGGGTAGCCCTGCCATTTAATCAAATATTGTAACTGATTTCTATACAACCTGGAATCTAGAATCCTTTCACCACAAATTCTTCCTGACC
>JARQOD010000003.1:181934133-181991784 GCA_033576555.1 Oophaga sylvatica | reverse complement strand
CCAAAAGTTCCCTATTGCCGATATCATAATTCCTTTCGGCGGACGACAATTTCTTAGAAAAGAAAGCGCACGGATGCCATTTACCAGGGGACGGACCCTGGGACAATATAGCACCCACCCCTACGTCAGACGCGTCCACCTCCACAATGAACGGCTGAGATACATCTGGTTGGATGAGAACGGGTGCCGAAGCAAAACATCTTTTTAAAGAGGGAAAGGCTTGGCAAGCTTTGTCCGACCACTTAGAAAAATCCTTCCCTTTTCTCGTCATGTCAGTGAGAGGTTTGACGACAGGCGAGAAATTACAAATAAATTTACGGTAGTAATTAGCAAACCCCAAAAAACGCTGCAGAGCCTTAAGATCCCCTGGCTGATCCCATTCAAGCACTAACCCTTCAGGTGCTTCACAGGAATTTTTGGAATTTAAAAAAATGAACATTTGGGGGCGTGGCCTAGGCAGCACACAGGATGGATGCATGTTACCACAGCTCCTGCTCCTAGACAAGGAAAAACAAGTGAAATTGCACCAAGAAATTAATTTAACCAGTTGAAATTGCATCCTCACTGATAGAAAGGCAAGTGGATTGAACAAGACCAATCTGGCTTGAACTGCAGCTTACAAGGGGCACTTTAATCCCTGGAGATCTGCTGGAGAGTACAAGCAAAGGAACATCCTCACACCAAAGGGACTCATCCTCAGGAGAAAAGCTAAGGAGGTGAGGGGGGAAGCTCTGAGGGGTCTTACCTGAGATTCAGTGCCACGTGCACCCTCTGTCCCCCCATCCCCAACTAATTGCTCTTGACTGTTTGCCTGATCACCTTCTCTGATCCTCCTGTGACTTGCTGTGTATTCTGGTGCATCAGATCACACACAGCTCTGTCTGCCTTGGAGTGTCTCTTGGCAGCCAGCCAGCTGCAGATTGCATGAGGCCATCCAACTCACTGCTTCCCAGGGGCTGCTCTGCTTGGAGGGAGCAGAAATATAACTGTGACTGAGACAAGGGAGTGGGGAGAGCAACAGAGAGCTCAGGGAAGCAGCACCATCTTGTTGCTCAGCACCATAGCTGGCAGAGCTCATAGTGTTTTAAAGTGTGTGAAACAGATCAGCAGCTCACTGTACATCACAGACTTCTGCCACAGACTCCTGACAGGCTCCACAAGAGAGGAAAATAGTTACATAAACTTGGAAACTGGATGCCTGAGTGGACCCCTCCCCCTCACAACAGCACAAGGCAGGCACTTTCTGATACATCAAACACAAAGGGAGAGGCAGAAGAGAGCCTCTATTCACTATACCCCTGCATCTTAAGAAGCACTCCTAGCTGCTGTTACATACTTTAAGGCAAACTCTCACAAGCCTAACTCTATATCTTTGTGAGAAAGAAGGGGAAATAAAAAGGAATGTAAAATAACTTGTGAAGTCACACAGATAAACAGTCTCAAAGTTTCATCTAAACATAGTGCCATCTACTGCACCTCAGGTGAAATTGTATGACCTATTAGCATACTTGACCACTCTGATTTTTCATAGCAAGTCTTCTGCCACCATCTACAACTCTTAAAGGGAATCTGTCACCCCAAAAATGCTATATCAAGTAAAGATATGGCTGAATAGAGCGTCCCATAACTAAGCTAACGGTGGGTATCATATATCATGATACCCCCGTTTTCATAGCAAAATACCTTTTTAAAGTTGTTGATTGAACGTGTCAATCACTGCAGTCAGGTCAGGAGGGCGGCGGTTTTCATGTCCTCCCCCGCCCCGCTCCTCGTCATCTGTTGCGTATCGCCGTCTGTGAATACCACAGACGGCGTTAGGTTCCCGCAATTGCGCAATTCAAAATTCTGCCCGGCGCATGCGCAGTATGGGCAAAGCATAAAATTACTACAGCGCTTGCGCTAGTCTTTCCTGCCCCGGAAGTCGTCCAAGGCAAGCAGGATTTTCCGGGCAAGGAAAGACTAGCGCATGCGCTGTAGTCATTTTATGCTTTGCCCACTGCTGGGCAAAGCATACTGCGCATGCGCCGGGCAGAATTTTGAATTGCGCAATTGCTGGAACCTAACGCTGTCTGTGGTATTCACAGACGGCGATACGGAACAGATGACGAGGAGCGGGGACGGCGGAGGACATGAAAACCGCCGCCCTCCTGACCTGACTGCAGTGATTGACACGTTCAATCACCAACTTTAAAAAGGTATTTTGCTATGAAAACGGGGGTATCATGATATATGATACCCACCGTTAGCTTAGTTATGGGACGCTCTATTCAGCCATATCTTTACTTGATATGGCATTTTTGGGGTGACAGATTCCCTTTAAGTGGAATAAGATTCCCTCCCCCTTTTTTTTTTTTTTGTACAATTCTAGTATAGAACACTGGTTCGCTCACAAGATTTAATCACCTAGCACTTCTCCCGGTGTAGTTATATTAAATCAGACCACAAAATGGGAAGATCCATTAAAACTCACACTGATGAGTCAAGCAAACCCCATAAGACACCTAAAAAAATCCAAGATGAAGACAAGACTCAAAAATGTCCACCCACTGAAACTTCTAAGGGCAGTAAATCTCAGAGAGCCTCGTACAAATTGAAGTTTGGTTCACTTCCGACCAATCATTGGTCAGATAGCGATGAAGATACGGATTCTATACAAAATGATCCAGATATAAAGGAATATATTAAAGCCCTACCCACGGCTGAGTACATGAAAAACCTATTTAAAGACTTCACCCAAGCAGTAAAGGAAGAGATAGCGGATCTCAGAAATGATGTTAAGATTGTTCACGACAGAGTACAAAACTTAGAGACAAGCTCTGATCAGATTATAACGCACGCCACAAGAGTCAAAGAAATCTTAATAGAGAACCAAAAAGAGCAATTTCTGCAGAGAATTCACCTAGATGACCTGGAAAACAGGTCAAGGAGGAACAATTTGAGAATTAGAGGCCTTCCAGAGAATATCCTAGACAAAGACATACTCACTACGTTATCTACAATTTTCAACAACACCATTGGAAAAAATGTCGACAATGACCTTGGAATAGAAAGAGCTCATAGAGTCTACAGACCAAAGCCATCAGGACCGGACAGACCAAGAGACATCTTATGTTGTTTTCAAAGCTTCAGAACAAAAGAGGAGATATACCAAAAAGCAAGAGATGCGAAAAATATAGAATTTGAAGACAGCGAGATTCAAATATTTCAAGACCTCACAAAGCTAACCCTGAATTTGAGAAGACAGCTTCAGCCCTTAACAAGAGCGGTGAGAGACAAAGGCATTGCCTATAGATGGCTTTTCCCATTTGGATTGGCAATTCCTCTTAACAACAAAACTTTGATTGTCAGAACCCCAGATGACTTGCCATTTGTTCTCAAAAAACTAGACCTGATGGATCTTCAGGTCCCAGATTGGGCCACAGCGGAAGTTTTTCTTAATCTACCACCTCTTCCAAGATTGGAAAAATGGTCCACAGCGAC
The DNA here is from genome assembly GCA_033576555.1 of Oophaga sylvatica. Classification (NCBI taxonomy): domain Eukaryota; kingdom Metazoa; phylum Chordata; class Amphibia; order Anura; family Dendrobatidae; genus Oophaga; species Oophaga sylvatica. The sequence goes on along the minus strand of JARQOD010000003.1, from coordinate 181,988,304 downwards.
CCCTTCCAAGTCAAAGAAGATGAGAAGATTGAATGAGGATTTCAAGAAAACCCCCAACAAAGATATGGAAGAGGTCGGCTGATGCTGTCAGTTTAAACCGGTATATAACTCTACACCTTTGCTGAGACATTTACCAGCTGACATGTTCGCCAATTTTTTCTATTTCTCATCTCTGTTTTTCTTTTTTACAAATCTGACACTAATTACTTTTGATGTTGTTATTTACTGTTTGATATATTTCTAGTATATACATGGCATTTCTTCCCTCTCCCCCCTTCCTCCTCACTCTCCCTGCACGGAGGGGAGGAGGTACGGGAGAATTCTGGGCATGATGTACGGATTTAGCATTATAGTCTTAATCGACTAGTTTTAGTTACATCCTTAGATTGTAAAATGCTGCATTGTGTTTACGGTATTACCTGTTCAAATAAGACTCACCGGGAGTCTGTTCACCTGCAATTAGACTTATTCTCATACACTTTTAAATCACTTAAGGTTCTTGTCATATCTAGGTCCACGCCCCCACAGGCCTAGATACCACTTTTTTGCATCTATTCCTGTTTGGGCTCGCATCGCTGCCTATATCCTAACCAGCTGCAAAACTTTCTCAGGTTACTTTCCAGATTCATGAGCATGTTGCTCAGATTCTGTAACAAACCTCCATTGTTTACTTTAACCCCATATAACCCTGCCTCATCCCCAAGTCCTGCTAAAAAAATTAAACTACTTCATAGTACGCCCCCATTAAACTTTAATGGTTGATTTAAATATTGCTACCTTCAATGTAAGAGGTATGAATATTCCACAAAAAAGGTCGCAAATCTTAAACTGTCTAGGAAAAAATAAAATGGACGTCGTTTTTCTTCAGGAAACTCATTTTAAACAAACCTATACACCTATCACCAAGAATAAAATTTTTACCAAATGGTTCAATGCCAATTCTCCGATTAAAAAAAATAAGGGAGTGTCCATAATTATAAATAAGAGAATTCCCTTCACACTCAAAAATGCTATATATGACACAGACGGAAGATATATACTATTAAAGTGCACAATTTACAATGAATTGTTTACCTTGGTCAACATATATGCCCCCAATAGCAATCATTGTCCATTCTTTAAGAAGATTATTGATATTTTAGATAATTTTACTGAAGGTCAAATAATTTTAGGAGGTGATTTTAATGTACCTCTACATCCTTCTCTAGACACCTCAAACGGTCATTCTACAGTTCCCGCAAAAACAATCAGATACATCCAAAAACTATTAACTAACAGACTGTTGATAGATGCTTGGAGAACAATGCATCCCTCCACAAAAGATTATTCCTTTTTCTCCCCAGTTCATAACAAATACTCAAGAATTGATTACCTGTTCCTCCCCCATCACCTATTGAATACCATACGAAAAATTTCTTATGACACAATTCTTTTTTCAGATCATGCCCCATTATTTCTCAAAACAGTCATTGATCCACATAAGAGGGCCATTAAACTGGAAGCTTAATAATAATTTACTTAAGAGCAACATCACACAAGAATATATAGCCACAGGCATAAGAAATTTCTTCAAAGAAAATCGCCCTCATGACAAATGCGACTCCAACACTTGGGAGGCTCATAAAGCCATTCTTAGGGGAATCCTTATTGAGTTGGGTTCCAGAACAGAAAAAGAAAAGGAAATACAACTGAAGCTCTCTCAGATAAAAAAACTAGAGGCTTCACACAAACTAACACAGCTTCCCTCTCTAGAGAAAGACCTCTCTAAAGGTACTGCCACACTAAGCTATCCCGCTAGCGATCTCGTTAGCGTTGCATACTAATGAGATCGCTAGCGGGATTGTTTCTATATCGCTAAATGCAGTCACATTTAGCGATATAGTTAACGACGCTATCGCCGTTAGTGATCTTCTTAACGACTTTAGCGGTACAAAAGTACCGCTAAATCGCTAAGAAAAGGTGCCACACAGCGATTAGATACTTACCCAGCGGGAGCGCCAGCGATGAAATAGGGTCCGGAACGATTCCAGCGACGAGCGAGATCACAGCAGGAAGCTCGTCGCTGGAAGCTGCCGCACTGAACAATATCGCTAACGGGATCGCTAAATAGTGACGTTTTTTAGCGATCCCGTTAGCGATATTGTTTAGTGTGACATACCCTTTACTTAAGAGTTTAACTAAAGGCCCTCTTAAATAAAAAATTTGAAACATTTTTATCATATTCTCGGTTCAGAGCATATTCATCTGCAAATAAATGTGGCAAATATCTAGCAAATACAATTAAGAAACAAATTAACTCGACGCACATACTTAAAGAATAATGAAGATCAGTTACTTTATAAAACAGAAGATATTGTCAAGGCCTTCTCAGATTTTTACTCAAATCTATACAATCTAAAATCCAATTACAGCTCTGCCGTAGATAAGAATGTTAAAATACAAAATTTCTTAAAAGACCTATCCCTTCCCCAGATCACGAACATTCAATCTAATTTTTTAGATAGTCCCATAACTAAAGATGAAGTGGAAGACGCGATAAACCAATCTCCAGGCGGAAAAAGTCCAGGTCCAGACGGTTTTTCGATTGAATATTACAAATATTTTAAACCTGAATTATCCCAACATTTGACAGATTATTTTAATCATATTAGTAAATCCAACAATTTCAAAAAAGAGTCTCTAGTAGAGCACATTAGCCTCATTCCAAAAGAGGGAAAAGACCCCACCTCTTGCAGCAGTTACAGGCCAATTTCACTCATTAATAACAATGTGAAATTATACGCCAAAATATTAGCAAACAGAATACAAAAACTTCTCCCAGATCTGATAAACCCAGAACCAGTTGGCTTTGTCAAAGGAAGAGAAGACAAGGATAATGTCATGAGGCAATCAACGCGATTCATCTAGCAAAACAACACAATATACAAATGTCGATTCTCTCCACAGACGCAGAGAAAGCTTTTGATCGCGTTGATTGGTATTTCATGGAACAAGCACTTACAAAATTTGGCTTCCCTCTAAATTTTTTACATAAAATAACTGCCTTATACACAGCACCCTCCGCGAAAATTAAAATTAATGACACACTATCCGCCAGCTTTGAGATCAAAAACGGCACAAGACAAGGTTGCCCCCTATCGCCCCTTTTGTTTATTCTCTCATTAGAGACATTCTTGCAGAAAATACGACAATCCCCTAAGATCAAAGGATTGAAAATCGGCACAGTTGAACACAAATGTGCAGCATACGCAGACGACATACTTTTCTTTTTGGTAGATCCTGACAAGTCTATTCAGATTTTACTCACTGAGTTGCGCTTATTCAACTCAATCTCCAATTTTAAAATAGACTTCACCAAGTCTAATATCATGCATATTTCTTTATCTCCTGAAAACAGAAACAACTTAAAATTACTATCCCCATTTAAAGAATGCCCATCCATTGCATATTTGGGAACCAAACTTAGCTGCTCTCCTTCACGCCTTTTTGATTTAAACTTCAAACCAGTGTTTCATTTGGCTGAGTCTACCTTATCAAATTGGAGAGATGTCCCGGTTTCATGGTTTGGTAGAGGCAACCTTATAAAAATGATAATTCTCCCCAAAGTCCTATACCTTCTCCAAACCCTCCCAATAGACATTCCTCAACAATTTTTTCAAAAGCTCAAAAATGTAATTTCAAAATTTATATGGGCAGCGAAAAAACCATAGGATAAATCATAAAACCTTGATAAAATCAAGATGTAGAGGAGGTTTAGGTCTCCCTGATTTTGAAAGATATAGATTATCAACCCACTTATCAAGAGTGATTGAGCTGCAATCCCCTTGTCCCACAAAACTTTGGGTTCCACTTGAGTTGGACGATCTCCATGATGGCTTCTCACACTACCTATGGCCCACCCCATTTAATAGATTTAAATACAATAATATCATGAACCCGTACACGTTGACTACCCTCAGGTTATGGCACAAAAACAATAAAAAAAATGAATCTTATTCCAAATATATGCAAAGCAACTCCTATCTTGCATTTGATCCCTAATAATTATAGATCTCTTAAAAAGAAAATCAGGCTTTCTATTCCCTTTAGAAACATGCCGATTTACTCCTTGCAGGGGCGTGCTGGCCCACCGGGACGTGTCCCGGTGCGCCCTCGGAGTCGGCCGGCGCCTCCGAATCCGATCCGGGGTGGGCGCTCCATCCGCCGCAGGACGGAGGCAGGGCCGGCGTCAGCACCCGGCACACCCGGGCCAGTGCCGGGGCCCTGAGCAGGCGGGGGGGCCCACTCGCAGTCTGGCACCCCCGCGCGGAGAGCGGTGTCAGTGCCGCCACTGGGCCCCCCCCGCCTGCTCAGGGCCCCGGCAGCAGCTGGCAACAATACTTACCTCTCCCGTGCCTCCGCTGCCGCAGCTCCGGGCTCCAGGGGCGCCGGCGCTTCCTCTCACAGCCGGCCGCTGAATAACGTCATCATTCAGCGGCCGGCTGTGGCACAGAGCGCGGGGACGCTGAACAGGTAAGACGTCTCTGTGTGTGTGTCTCTGTGTGTGTATGTAGTGCGGTGCTTTGTGTGTGTATGTATGTGTGTGTGTGTATGTATATATGTGAGAGAGTGCTTGTGTGCTGTCTGTGTGATGATGGGCAGGCATTGCTGATAATGGGGAGGCATTGATGATGGGGAGAAGATGATGATGGGCAGGCATTGCTGATAATGGGGAGGCATTGATGATGGGGAGAAGATTATGATGGGCAGGCATTGCTGATAATGGGGAGGCATTGATGATGATGGGGAGAAGATGATGATAATGGGCAGGCATTGATGATGGGGAGAAGATGATGATGGGCAGACATTGATGATGATGGGGAGGATATGATGATGGGCAGGCATTGCTGATAATGGGGAGGCATTGATGATGATGGGGAGAAGATGATGATAATGGGCAGGCATTGATGATAATGGGCAGGCATTGATGATGGGGAGAAGATGATGATGATGGGCAGGCATTGATGATGATGATGGGGAGGCAATCATGATGATAATGGGGAGTCTTTCCACAGCGCCCTTTCCTGAGCTGTAACAGTGCAGAACGCAGTACAGCGCAGAGGAGAGCTCCATATTTTGTATGGAGCATTATATGGGGACCAGTATCCTGTATGGAGCATTATATGGGGACCAGTATCCTGTATGGAGCATTATATGGGGACCAATATCCTGTATGGAGCATTATATTGGGTCCAGTATTCTGTATGGAGCATTATTTTGGGTCCAGTATTCTGTATGGAGCATTATATGGGGGGTGACATCCTGCATGGGGTATTATATGGGTGATGAGGGGGAGACTGTGGTGCCCATAATATTGTATGGAGGACTGTACTGTCCGGTCTGTACTGTGCGCTGTGAGGATTTGGCGGTTTTTGAGCTATTGTACAATTTACAATAGATATCACTCATGTAATGGAAGAAGTGAAGTGTTTGGCATTGTACTATACCCATATTTCTCTGCCGTATCTGTGCATCATGAATCGTGGTCTGTGTTAAAGGGGCCCACTGAGGCTCTTTCGCCCGGGGCCCATAAAAACCTGGAGCCGGCCCTGGACGGAGGACAAGGACATGCGGCTGCGGTGACGCGAGACTGCGAGAGGGCGGGCGGGGAAGAGGCTGCGGGAGCAGTGGCGAGGGTCACATGACGGGAGTGGGCGGGGCTCCTGCGCTGTGCCCGTTGCCATGGAGAGACTTCTGTGTGAGGGCGGGAAGCGCGAGGCGGCTGTGAGTCACCTCTGAGGAGCTGAACCCTGTAAAGCACAGTCAGGGGCTGTCTGTGTGAGGTCAGGTGTATTATAGAGGTGGGGGTCTTTGAAGTGTATATACTGTAGAGGTGCTTGGGGGGCTGTGAGATGTATATAGAGAGGTGCATCATGGGGGGTCTGTGAGATGTAAATACTGTAGAAGTGCATGGGTGGGGCTGTGAGGTGTATATACTGTAGAGGTGCATGGGGGGCTGTGAGGTGTAGTATACACTGTAGAGGTGCATCATGCACCTCTACAGTGTATACACCTCACAGCCCCCGGCCCCATGCACCTCTACAGTATATACACGGTCTGTGAGGTGTATATACTGTAGAGGTGCATGGGGGGGCTGTGATGTATATAGAAGTGCATGGGGGGGGCTGTGAGGTGTATATACTGTAGAGGTGCATGGGGGCTGTGAGGTGTAGTATACACTGTAGAGGTGCATCATGCACCTCTACAGTGTATACACCTCACAGCCCCCGGCCCCATGCACCTCTACAGTATATACACGGTCTGTGAGGTGTATATACTGTAGAGGTGCATGGGGGGGCTGTGATGTATATAGAAGTGCATGGGGGGGCTGTGAGGTGTATATAGAGGTGTATATACTGTAGAGGTGCATGTCCTTCACAAGAGCCGGTGGTTGGGGCAGAGAATAGGCGGGGGAAGGGGCGGAGAATGGGTTGGAGCATGGCGCCCTCATGACTATACTATCCACCGCCCTTTTCATAAGCCAGCACGCCCCTGACTCCTTGGTGTACAAAAACAGATGTATGAGCAAGAAAAAGATCAGCTCACTCACTAAAAACCTTCACTTGAAAGATGAGGAAATTCAAACTGATAAAGATCCCTGTGATCGAAACGCGTAGCTCAGTCCTGAGCTTGTCCAGGAGCATATTTTCATTCATGTTTTTTACGAATCAATAAAGATGAAGATTTTATTGGAGCTGGATCCTTTCTTCTTTCTTTTCCTGCATCTATACGCCTGATCAAGCAGTGGTTCCGTGCACCTGATTTACCGGTGAGCTGGTTTGCGATCCTGTACCTTAAATTCAAACTCTACAGGAAGTAACCAAACTTTATCTCCCAGACATTTCTACCTCAGCACCTGATCCGCCAATTCTTAAACTGTTTATGAACACAAAAGGAAAGGGAAAAATGATAGCCAAAATAAATAAAAATCTAACCCAAACACAGGAGATCCCAGATTTCATAAAAAAATGGGAATTAGAACTAAATACAAAATTTCTCCCAGAAGAGATTCATACAATTTTCAAAAACATCCACTTCCTAACGTCTTCAGTGAGATTCCAATAACTTAACTATAAAATCATATCAAGATGGTATAAAACACCTGACATATTGAATAAAATAGACAGCTCAATCTCCCCTCTTTGTTGGAGATGCACCAAAGAGAAGGGTTCTCTGTCTCACATTTGGCTGGAATGCACAAAAATTAAAAGTTTTTGGGAGAAAGTTAGGCCTCTTTCACACTTCAGTCGTGCGACGTCAGTCAAAATCCGCCAAAATTTTAAATTGGCGGATCCGCCATTTTCTTTTGGCGGATCCGCAATTTCCCCATAAACTTATATTACTGGCGGATCGTGGCGGATGGTCGTCCGCTGACTCCGCTTTTTGGCGGATCCGCCAAATATTTGGCGTCCGCTGTCTCGATTGGACGGACAATGTAACGTTTTTTGTCTGCGTTGAAATGGCGGATGTTGGCGGATTTTGGCGGATCCGCCAAATCCGCCAAAATTTTACAATGTGTGCCAATGAGTGGCGGATCCGCCAATATCCGCCATTTGGCGGATACACACGGCGGATCCGCCTTTTTGGACTGCGCATGCTCCAAGTTGGATACATTTCCAGACAGGCCAAAACCAATATAAACAAGCCAGGTGACTCATTGCCACACATGAAGACAAGAAGCCAGACAAGACCAGACCTGCTCTTGAAGATCCTGCTGAGCTAAAAACCTGAAGACCAAGCAAGCAAGAGTCCAGAGGCTAGAATCAAGCCACAAGACCCTGCCTGAAAGTCTGATAGCCCAGCTGAATCCTGCAAACACTTGGTGTGAGTATAGACTGTATAATGCCTTCATATGTGATTGCTGCCATGTTTGAGTATGTGTCCTACATTTTTTTTTTTAAACACATTTTTTTAGTTGCAACACATTTAACTTTTCATGCTGTAGTGTTTGTGTGTGTGTGTGTGTGTGTGTGTGTGTGTGTGTGTGTGTTTGTATTTTCATGCATTGTATTCATGTATTTTTTTTGCCAGCATGTATTTTTAACTCCTTTTTTTTAAACAACATTACTTTTCTTGATGTAGTGTTATTTTTGTGTGGGTGGGTATTCATGCATGTTTGATAGTGTTTTGTTCATTTAAAAAATTTTTTAAACACAAGTCATTTTTAATACATTTTACATGCTGTACAATTTTTTTGAAGTGTGTGTGTGTGTGCATGCATGTGTAATAAAGTGTTATTTTGACATTACTGTGATTTAATCTTTTAAATAAAGAGTGTTAAAGCTCATACTTTAAAAAAAAAAAAAAAAAAAAAAAAACAAATAAAAAATCTCCAACAAAAATGTCCGTAGTATTTTTTCATATATTTTTATAATTGTTATAATGCACAGGGGTGTATTGCTTTTTAAATATTACTCAAAACATAAAATGGTTTTCAAAAAGGTCATGTGATGCAAAGGTATTGTAGTGTATACATAGGTATACAACTGGGTTACAAAGGTATAGAAAGTACATGGTGTGCATACATAGACAATGGGGTATATAAAAAGTCAATTGGGTGTATACAAAGGTATACAAAGTAAATGGTGTGCATACATAAACAATGTGGTATATAAAAAGTCAATTGGGTGTATACAAAGGTATACAAAGTAAATGGTGTGCATACATAAACAATGTGGTATATAAAAAGTCAATTGGGTGTATACGAAGGTATACAAAGTAAATGGTGTGCATACATAAACAATGTGGTATATAAAAAGTCAATTGGGTGTATACGAAGGTATAGAAAGTACATGGTGTGCATACATAGACAATGGGGTATATAAAAAGTAAATGGAGTATACAAAGGTGTATAAATTCCATGGGGTGCATGCAACATTATCTGGGGGGTATCAGTGTAATAGTTGAGGAGACAGTGCCAGGTTGACAGTCTGCTGTTGAGTGATAAGTATATTGTCAAATGGTTATCTCTTGTATTGTTGCTGGCCTTTTTACAGATTCAGTGTGACAGTCTGCCACAGAAGACAAGGACAGGACAGTCGGCCAGTGTTAAACGGAACCAAGTTGAGTGTGATGTAAGTATATTGTCATTTTAGCGGACATAACAAGTATATAGGCTAAAATTGGCTTTATACTTACAGATTTGTTGGGACAGTTTGACAGTCGGACAGAGGACATTCGGCCACTGGAGAGTCTCACGGAACCAAGTTGAGTGTGATGTAAGTATATTGTCATTTTAGCGGACATAACAAGTATATAGGCTAAAATCGGCTTTATACTTAGAGATTTGTTGGGACAGTTTGACAGTCGGACAGAGGACATTCGGCCACTGGAGAGTCTCACGGAACCAAGTTGAGTGTGATGTAAGTATATTGTCATTTTAGCGGACATAACAAGTATATAGGCTAAAATCGGCTTTATACTTCCAGATTTGTTGAGACAGTTTGACAGTCGGACAGAGGACATTCGGCCACTGGAGAGTCTCACGGAACCAAGTTGAGTGTCATGTAAGTATATTGTCATTTGAGCGTATATAACTATTATATTGGCTAAAATGGCTTTATCCTTACAGATTTCTTGGAAGACAGTCTGCCACCAACAGTTTCGTCTTTTACAAAGAGAGGACAGTCTGCCACAGAGGACAGTGAGCCACAGAGGACAGTCATCCAGACGCAAGTTGATAGTGATGTAAGCATATTGTCAATTGAGCTTTTATCTCTTTTGTATTGTTGCTTAATAGGCTTTATGCTTACAGATTAATTGAAGGACCCAGTCAGGCCCAGTTGTTCAAGTATGTCTTCTTCTGGAAGCCCCCTGCCACAGCGTAGGCGAACAGAGGTAATTATTATTTTTTTGGTCACTGTTGAGAAAATTATTTTCCGAACTATATGTATGTATTATGTCTTCACAGGAAGCTGAAGAAGAGGGGCTTTCAGAAGCAGACGGTCAGGGTGGAGAAATAACTGGAGCGGGTGCGCAGAGTGTAAGTTTTTTATATAGGCAGATCATCACCTAATGTAAACAACCAAAAAAAATAACAGCACACACAATACATACTGTCATTTATAATTTGGATTTTTTTGTTTTTAAATGTTTTCTAGTCTTCAGAATCCAGGTCTCGTAGGAGAGTTCCTCCAAGGACCTCCCATGGTCATCGGCATGAGCGTCGCCGCGGTCAGCAAGTAAGTATAATTTTTTTTTTCGGTGTTTACTTATTTAACGTGATGTAGCTTATTTTTTTTTTTTTGTTTTTATACACAGGCTTCACGACGTGCTCCCGATACAGATGGTGAGGATGGGGGAGGGATCGACGTAGACATCCTCATCAAAGAGGTCCAACATCGGGAGGCGCTGTGGAATATGGCTGACCGCAGGCATTCTGACCAAGTTATTACCTGTCATGGGTGCATCGCCACGAGGATCGTCGCGATTGCACATTCTGACTTCTCGCAGCTGAGTTGCTGTTACTTTGTGTTTGGTAATGAGAGAGTTAATTTTACCTAGCTCTTTGCTAAGACTAGGTCCAGCCTCGCCCGGCTGCTTTTGATTATGTTCTAATTAGCTTCCTTTATATCCCTGCCAGTCTGGGTGTTAGATGCCGGTGAAATCCTTCATGTAGTCTAGCAGACTGGATCGGTTCTGAGAATACTTAAGCTAAGAGTTCCTTAGTTGTTTTTACTCTTATAGCTTATAGTTTATCTCTGAGACCTTAGGTGTTCCTACTGTGTGTGAGTGTTGTATGTAAGACTTTATTTACTTTATTTCTTGTCTTTCTTGTATGTCTTTCTGTAACCGTTACCTGTTCATTCCCTTTGGTGGTAATCAGGGTCCTTCTTAGGACTAGATTACAGTTGGCAGGGATTGATAGGAGACAGGGTTTACGCTGGTGGCCTGGACCTCTGTACCTTTAACAGTACCTCCAGGTAGAGGGATTAGTTAGGACCCCAGTTTAGGGTCAGCATAGACCCCGGTCACCCTCTAGCCAGAGACAGCGTATAACGGATTCCGTATTGACCCACTGGACATTCTGTCAGGTAATTCTATGTTATCATATATCTATGCGCATGTTATATAGTATGTTGCCCTTTTGATATAGATTACTGACATCACATATATATATATCTGCTATACAGCGTGACATTTTCACCGGCCCATACTAAAGATTCTCCCCAGCTGTCATGGATCCAGTAGCCCAGCTGGCCCGGCAGTTGCAGGGGTTGTCCATGGAGTTTGCAGACATTAAGTCCAAGGTTCTGTCCCCCCCGGAGCAAACCAGATCTGAACCTAAGGTTGCTCTTCCGGACAGGTTCACTGGTGGGCGGGACAAATTTTTTACTTTCCGGGAGGCATGTAAATTGTACTTTCGGCTGCGGCCTCGGTCATCTGGGAGTGAAGAGCAGAGGGTGGGAATTGTTATCTCGCTCTTACAAGGGGACCCTCAATCTTGGGCGTTCTCTATTCCTCCAGGCTCCCCAGATCTCCAGTCAGTGGATCGATTTTTTACTGCCCTGGGTCTGGTATATGATGATCCGGATCGAGTTTCCCTTGCTGAAACAAAGTTACGTAAAATACGGCAAGGAAATCGTCCAGCGGAGGAATATTCTTCTGAGTTCCGTAGATGGGCAACAGATACTCAGTGGAATGACCCAGCTCTTAGGAGCCAGTTTTGTCAAGGGTTGTCTGAAAAATTAAAAGATGTGTTGGCTCAGTATGATTCTCCTCCATCACTGGAGGCTGCTATGGCCCTCGCTATTCGCATTGATAGACGACTTCGGGGAAGACGCGAGGTAACTCCGCCTCCCGTGATGACTCCACCTACTACTAAAGTCCCTTATACTGAGGTTCCCCTGGTCTGTTCTGAGGAACCATGCAGTTGGGAGGGACATCTTTTTGTAGGAGGGAACCGGCGGTGCACCGCAAGACTAGAAGGTGTTTCTTTTGCGGGAGAGAGGGACATTTTGTTGGGGGGTGTCCATCCCGGGCCTCTTTGAGCAAAGGAGTTAACCTGGGAGTGTGTATTTCGTCCCCAAATCCCTCTCAGTTTCTCGTGCCTGCGGAGGTGGTGATTGGTACTAGAACTGAGAGGATTTCTGTTTTTCTTGATAGTGGGTCCGGGGCTAATCTGGTGGACGCTCGGTTTGCCCAGGTGCATGGTATGCAACTGAGTGTTTTGGCCAAACCGGTCCCTATATTCTCTATTAATTCTAGACCTCTCGGTCAAGGTAGCTTGGTACAAGCTGTTCATAACATAGATCTTCGAGTAGGGGCAAGACATAAAGAGCAATTGTCTTGTTATGTGTTGGAGGGTCTACCTACTCCTATTGTGTTGGGACTTCCTTGGTTGGCTAAACATAACCCAGTGATTGATTGGCAATCCGGAAAGATAAGCCAGTGGGGTGAATTTTGCAGGAATAACTGCATGAGCACGGTCATCGGTGCGGTTGTGCCTAGGACTTTGTCTCCTTTTCTGGAGGACTTTGGGGAGATGTTCTCAGAGGAGGGGTGTAAAGAGTTACCTCCTCATCGCGCATATGACTGCTCAATAAGTTGCTTCCTGATGCCTTATCTCGTACTTTCCCAGGGGCCGGGAGGACGGATGATCCGGTTCCTATTCCTCAGGAGGGAGTTGTAGTGTCAGCTGTATGCTCTGAGCTTGAGGGGGAGGTATTGGGGGCTCAGGGGGATGCCCCTGTGGGACTTTCAGGGAGACTGATAGTTCCAGATCGGTTAAGACTGAAGGTTACGGGGAACCGTTACAAACGGATGGCTGATAGGGGGAGAGTTTCTGGTCTAGATCTGAAGGTGAACGATCTGGTTTGGTTGTCTACCAGGAATTTAAAACTTAAAGTTTCCTCCTGGAGGTTGGGTCCCAGATTCATCGGGCCGTACAGGATCAGTTCCATAATTAATCCTGTGGCATTTCGTTTGGACCTCCCTCCTACGTTTAAAAATTCATAATGTGTTTCACAAGTCATTACTTAAAAAGTATGTGGCACCAGTCATACCGTCACCTCTACCTCCTCCTTCAGTGGTGGTCAATGATAACGTGGAATTTCATGGGTCGAAAATCATTGACTCATGTCTCAGTCGTCGGTCCCTTCAGTACCTGGTTCATTGGAAGGGGTATGGTCCTGAGGAGAGGACGTGGGTCCCTGCGTCGGAGGTTAACGCAGATCGATTGGTTCGGACCTTCCACACAACTTACCCGGGCAGACCTGGCCTTGAGGGTCCGGAGGCCCCTCGTAGAAGGGGGGGTACTGTCATGGGTGCATCGCCACGAGGATCGTCGCGATTGCACATTCTGACTTCTCGCAGCTGAGTTGCTGTTACTTTGTGTTTGGTAATGAGAGAGTTAATTTTACCTAGCTCTTTGCTAAGACTAGGTCCAGCCTCGCCCGGCTGCTTTTGATTATGTTCTAATTAGCTTCCTTTATATCCCTGCCAGTCTGGGTGTTAGATGCCGGTGAAAGCCTTCATGTAGTCTAGCAGACTGGATCGGTTCTGAGAATACTTAAGCTAAGAGTTCCTTAGTTGTTTTTACTCTTATAGCTTATAGTTTATCTCTGAGACCTTAGGTGTTCCTACTGTGTGTGAGTGTTGTATGTAAGACTTTATTTACTTTATTTCTTGTCTTTCTTGTATGTCTTTCTGTAACCGTTACCTGTTCATTCCCTTTGGTGGTAATCAGGGTCCTTCTTAGGACTAGATTACAGTTGGCAGGGATTGATAGGAGACAGGGTTTACGCTGGTGGCCTGGACCTCTGTACCTTTAACAGTACCTCCAGGTAGAGGGATTAGTTAGGACCCCAGTTTAGGGTCAGCATAGACCCCGGTCACCCTCTAGCCAGAGACAGCGTATAACGGATTCCGTATTGACCCACTGGACATTCTGTCAGGTAATTCTATGTTATCATATATCTATGCGCATGTTATATAGTATGTTGCCCTTTTGATATAGATTACTGACATCACATATATATATATCTGCTATACAGCGTGACATTACCCGACGGCTATGGGAGGAAGTATGCAGCCTGGTAATGGACAACTGGGGGGAACTCGATGACCGAGACAAGGATCTTGCGCGTAAGTATTCACAGTTGAGTAATGAATTTGAAGAATGTTATGTGTAGGATACAAAAACAATTTTTTTCCTTTTTATTTCCAGGTGACCGGGTTATCACACGGTGGCGGTCACTCAGGGATCGCTTCAAGAGGGAATTTAACAAAGAGATGCAGGCAAGGAGTGGATCATCAGGACGCAAGAGCAGATACAAATACGCCCAAGCCTTGTCGTTCCTGCGATCAACGATGGTCAGCAGAAGGTAAATATTTCACAACACATTTATGTATGACAAAAGTAAAATGTGTCTAACCATATTTTATAATTTCAGAAAGGTGAATGTAATATAAATATATTTAATGTTTTTTTTTTTTTTTTATTTGACAGCACTGTCTGCAGCACTCTAGAGCCTGGTTCTCAGTTTGTTCCCTCTGGAGCGATCCCTCTGGAGTCCGCCGCCGGGGACCACGTCGATAGACCTGACCCCTATGCACCTTCCCTCTTGGCAGGTACCTCCGCCCCATCCACCAGCACTAGAGTTGCAGGGCAGACTTCGTCACATGAAGCTGCAGGTGATGAGTTGGAGTTCCCTTTACCTTACCCTGCTGACACTGCCACCACACCTAGACGGCAGCGTCATCGAGGTCAGGAAAGGAGCTATGCATCTGATTTTTTGCATCTGAATGCATCCTATCAAAACACTACCAAACTTTTAAAAGATCAATTTAAAGATGGGTTTGCTCTATTGAGCAAAAACATTGCTGAACTCAGCAGTAAAATTGATAGGATGCAGTCAGATGCAAACATGGAGCCGAGACACTGTTTTTTTCAGTCCGTTCTCAAGCACATGGAAAATCTTACTCCTGACCTGCAGATGCATGTGATGCAAGGCTGCCATAATTCTCTAGTGCAGGCAGTATCACGAGCCCATCAAATTACCCACCCAATTCCTACACCTTCCCCACTTCAACCTGCCACCCATCCAGCAGCAGCAGCCGCCTATCTACCTGCCACTCATTCAGCTGCAGCCTATCCAACTGCTGCACATTCAGCTGGCAGCCAGCAAGCTACAGCCAATCCTCCTAATACTCCTTCCCCATTTCAATATTCCCATTATTTTAATTCCCCCTTTCCATTTTCACCGTTAACTTCACCGTACCCCATCCCACCAACACCTTCACCATTCCTTCCTCAAACCTCTTCTGCTCCTCAACTGCCTTCCCAACCTAATGTTTTTCCCTCCACTTCTGATCCTATCCAACCTGCTAATCCATCCCCCACTATCGACGTGGTCCATCCTGTCAGCCCCTCCGCTAGTATCTCCACCCAACAGTATACCTCTTTGTAAATATGTCTATAGTGCTGCGAATGTATATAGTGCTGTGAATGTATATAGTGCTGTGAATGTATTTTATTGTTATATAGTAGTGTTGTGTATGTATATATTGTATAGAGTGTTGTGTATGTATATATTGTATAGAGTGTTGTGTATGTATATATTGTATAGAGTGTTGTGTATGTATATATTGTATAGAGTGTTGTGTATGTATATATTGTATAGAGTGTTGTGTATGTATATATTGTATAGAGTGTTGTGTATGTATATATTGTATAGAGTGTTGTGTATGTATATATTGTATAGAGTGTTGTGTATGTATATATTGTATAGAGTGTTGTGTATGTATATATTGTAGAGAGTGTTGTGTATGTATATATTGTATAGAGTGTTGTGTATGTATATATTGTATAGAGTGTTGTGTATGTATATATTGTAGAGAGTGTTGTGTATGTATATATTGTATAGAGTGTTGTGTATGTATATATTGTATAGAGTGTTGTGTATGTATATATTGTATAGAGTGTTGTGTATGTATATATTGTATAGAGTGTTGTGTATGTATATATTGTATAGAGTGTTGTGTATGTATATATTGTATAGAGTGTTGTGTATGTATATATTGTAGAGAGTGTTGTGTATGTATATATTGTATAGAGTGTTGTGTATGTATATATTGTATAGAGTGTTGTGTATGTATATATTGTATAGAGTGTTGTGTATGTATATATTGTATAGAGTGTTGTGTATGTATATATTGTATAGAGTGTTGTGTATGTATATATTGTATAGAGTGTTGTGTATGTATATATGTAAGAGTGTGTGTATGTATATATTGTATAGAGTGTTGTGTATGTATATATTGTATAGAGTGTTGTGTATGTATATATTGTATAGAGTGTTGTGTATGTATATTATTGTATAGAGTGTTGTGTATGTATATATTGTATAGAGTGTTGTGTATGTATATATTGTATAGAGTGTTGTGTATGTATATATTGTATAGAGTGTTGTGTATGTATATATTGTAAGAGTGTTGTGTATGTATATATTGTATAGAGTGTTGTGTATGTATATATTGTAGAGAGTGCTGTAAATGTATATATATATTTCTGTAAATTTCTGTATATAACTTTTTTGACCAATTCTTTTTGAAAATGTTTGTGAAAATAAAACACATTTTTTTTGAAAAATAAAATTTATTTTGTTGCAAAACATGTCATGTATTTTTTAATAACGGTTTTCAACATGAAAGGTTATAACACAATCAACATTAGGGTACAGATAAACACACATCACAAAAAGTGGTAAAAACATTATACAATACCAAATTCAGTAAGTAAAGCAATGCAGAGTATACCGAAAAAATATTACACCATGTCATCCTGCCAGTCCACCCTTCCATCAGGAGACATAAAATAGTCCGCAAACTTCTCACGCATTTGGGCCACAGATCCTGAACTCGGAAACTAATGTTCGTGTAGTCCTGCAATGTGGTCCCAGGCAAATCTTCATCCATGTTGACATGTTCTTTTGAGATAACAAAATTGTGCAGGATGACACATGCCTTCACAACATGGTCCACAGTCTCACTTTGTAATTTGATAGCAGTCAGCAGCACCCTCCATTTGGCGGTTAAGATCCCAAAAGCGCATTCAACAACTCGTCTAGCCCTTGTTAATCTGTAATTAAATATTTTTTTTCTTTGGTTCAATCCATGGCTGCCATAAGGTTTTAATAAATGTGTTGAAAGCTGAAAAGCCTCATCTCCCACACAAACAAAGGGCAATGCAGGGCCACAGGTTCCAGGGAGTGGTCTTGGAGGCGGAAACTGGAAGGTATCCCCATATAGGCGACGTCCCATAGGCGAATTTTTAAATACTTGAGAATCATTTGAACGCCCATATGCACCAATGTCAACAGCAATAAACTGGCATCTGGCGTCCGCAATGCCCATAAGTACTATTGAAAATAACTTTTTGTAGTTAAAAAAAAGAGATCCAGATCCAGTGGGTTTTACAATCCGGATATGTTTGCCATCCACGGCACCAATACAGTTGGGAAACTGGCATATATCCATGAACTGGTCTGCAATTTCTAGCCATCTCTGCTGTGTTGGCTCAGGGAGGAACTCATTGTGCAAACAATCCCAGAGTGCCTGGCAAGTATCTTTAACAATACCGGAGATAGTAGAAATCCCAAGCCGGTACTGAAAGTGCAGAGATGAAAATGATTCCCCTGTAGCCAGAAATCTGCAAAAAAGGAGAAGAAATAAATTAAACCAAAAAGAAACAAAAAAAAAAAAAAACATTGTAAAGGATTTTTAAAAAAAATAACTTACCGGATTGTGACCATCAGCCGCTCTGCTGGAGATATAGCAAACCGAAGTACAGTGTCCTGTCTACAAATTCTGGCTTCGATGCGTGCTACCAAAACCTCAAAATTTTCAGCTCGCATTCTTACATAGTTAAAAAACTTGCTGGGGTTCAGCCGTAACTCCATATACAAGGTGGAATACACCCCACGGGTCATCCGCTTCGCATTTATTGGATGGATCCACATCCGTCTCTGCCGACGACACAGTATCCGACGTCTGGCTTCCTCCTTCTTCTGAACAATCCTTGCCAAACGATTGCCCTCCACTCTAAAATCCTCGCAAATCTTCTCCATATTCTCAAAAATAATCTCCATCTCCATCACTGCCACTAGCTCAAAACCCTTTCAAATAATCTGGTGTAAATACACCCTATTTATATGTTTCAACGTAGTAACAGTAGCCAATCACAGTACATATTATTTATTTTAGCCAATCATGATGGAGTACTCCCCTTCTGAATAACGGATCCGCCAAAAAAGCGGATGGAAAAACGGATGAAACTGAGTCAACGGATCCGTTATTTTGGCGGAACCGTTAACGGATCCGTCAAAATAGCGGATCCGTTGACTCAGTTTTTCACTATTTTTGGCGGATCCGCCAATCCGCCACGATGTCGGACAGTGACTGACGTCGCACGACTGAAGTGTGAAAGAGGCCTTAGAGAGCATATAAAGAAAACCTTAAACGTAGACATCCCATTAACGTCACGTTTCATTCTATTTAATTTGGATCCTTCAAATTTACACTCACTGATACCTCACCTGCTCAACGCAGCTAAAATAACTATAGCAAGACACTGGAAAGATGTAGAGACCCCTACCTGCAAAGAATGGATAAAAGAATCCAACCAAATCGGTATATACGAGAAAATTAGACTTTCAGGATCTAAATACCTAAAGACTCTAAACGCATGGATAGCCTGGTTGAACGCCCCAGAGGATCACCAAATAAGCACAACCGGTAACTGTAATCCTTAATTTCTGTCTCCCTATAAGTTTCTTTTGTTATTCCGTTTTTTTTACATATAGCCTGTTCTGTAATGTTCATGCTTGATTTGAGTTTGATCTCCCAAATCGCTTAGTTAATCTCTATTTTAAGCAGGACTTTCTGACTCCCTACCCTCCCCTTTCCTTCCTGTGTCCCTCCCCACCACTGCCCCTTGTTTTTTAAACTCTTCTTACAACCCTTTTGGTTTGCAAAAACACAGCCTTGTAGTGTTATCGTTGTGATTTATTGCAAATGTTTTTTCTTTTTTTTCTTCTTTTACTATTTCTGGAAACATTTACCCTTTTTTCCTTTCCTGTTGTATTATTGAAATTTTCTAAATAAAGAATATATACAAAAAAAAAATATAAGAGCACAATGGACCATGAATGCCCTATTTGTAAAAACTTGATAAGGTGTAAATTCTATAGCCACACCACATCATGACAGAGGTGAATGCATATAATAGACAGCACATCATATATCATATGTTCATAAGTAAGATAAATCTTGGCCAGAAGGTATCATGTACAAAGTATCATATTGTTAACAAGAATAAATGGTAAAATGTCTGGCGCAACAAACATCACCTGATATATGAGCAAGTGCGGGCAAACAGAGGGTCCAGGGTCGGGCACATGCAGACAGCTGCGGGCAGATACTTAAAGGCTTGGAAGAGGCCATGGATACTGGCCCCCAGGCTAAAAACATCAGCTCTATTGCAGAGTAGGCCGAAGGAAGCCTTTCCTCAGTGTCAGACATCTGAAAGCCTGCATAGAGTTTGCTAGAAAACACATGAAGGACTCCCAGACTATGAGAAGTCATTTTGTATGGTAAAAATTAAAATGTCAAATTTTTGCAGACTTTGCTTACGCCCCGAGTCTCACTAATGTAAAAAGTATATATGCCAAATTTCAAGACGATCAAACAATATTTAGAGGTTGCACACCTTTATCAGTTTAATAAAAGTACGCAAAAAGCAGATTTTCAATGTGTGATGAAACGTGCACACGGTCCGCCACACGGTAGCCCGGGGTATCACGACTTGTGATCCCTCCGTGCCGCAAATATGACGAAAACGCGCACACACACGACGGCTGCTGCCGTCCGACCCAGTAAACTGCAGGGATTTATAATTATCCCACTTCCACTTAGGAACATGCAGCTCTCTGGCGCCCCCCTTACCCTCAGGTCAGTCAGGGAACTGCACCTAGGATAATTAGTCGCCAGACGGGTCACTTGGATGTGTGCTGGCTATTGGGCACGCTGCAGTGAGGGAATTATAATTACTCCGGGCCGCAGCCAGGCAATACACTTATAAAACCCGCTCCGTCACTGCCAACGCCACCCCATAGGTCAACACTTTACACCCCTTCTTTTAGCTGTCACCAGCTACGATTTCCTTAATGAACAATTTATCAAGAGGGTCCGTAGCAACCCCAAAACAGTAGCGTAGTACTTCAGGCACGTGCAAATTCGTTTATAGAGCAGGAGAACCAAACTAATAATTTTATAGGTTTATTCCTTAAAAAACAGGCAGTGCTTATAGTTTAACAAAAGGTAACAAGCTGAGACAATACCGTTATGTACAATATGGTTACAGAAAATAAACGGGATTAAAAGTGAAAAAACTCACATGATAGTTACATAGGCATAGGCAAGACAGGCCGGGGGAGGAGCCACATGTCATAGTTCATTTGCAGATCTCTTAGTCAAGTCATCACAGCTTGGAATGACTAAAGGGGGCTTAACTGCAAGACTTATACCTGTGGGCTGCTGACCTCACAAAAGGGGATGGTTTTTCTGGCTACCTCCCAGGGATAGAAGTATGGTTTGAAGCTCTGGAAAGTCATAAGGACCATAACTCAGCGGGGAACTCTAGCAGAATAATGGCAGACCTATCAATGATCTTACTTTGAAATGACGGTTCAAATGAGCCCAAACTTGGGTGAAATAGCTCATGCGGCATCCGAGAATTCCATTTCTCGGGTTCTGTTGGAGTTAGGGGTTCACCAGTACCACGGGAACGATGCCTGTCGGCGCATGTTTCAAAACAGTGACTTTCGTGTTTCTGACGCAACTTCCCACTGTGTTATAAGCCAAAAGAATGAATCCTCATAATGGCTGCTATGGAAGGAAAGCACATGTGAAGACAATGGGGACCCCCGCGGTGAGGCGGGAAACTCCAGCATGGTAGCTCAGATTACACTACTTGTGTGCAGGCTGGGGTTGATGAGCAGCGTGAGAGAGGGAGGGGGGACTTTGCTCTGTGGGCTGTCAGCAGTAAAAAAAAGATGAGGACTGTAGTTCTAGCACAGCACAAGACATGGAGCTTCCAGTATCATCACACCTCCCCCCTTAGAGGGCGCTACGGAGGCATGACCTGTCGGTAATCCGCCATGCGCACCTCAGCGGGTTTGCCACGTCGTGACAACCCATCAGCATTCCCATGATCGCTGCCTTTCTTGTGTTGCACGGCAAAATCATACTGCTGTAGGGCAAGGCTCCAGCGTAGCAACCTACCATTGGTTCCGGACACTGTGTGCAGCCAGCTCAGAGGGTTGTAGTCGGTGACCACCTTGAAGGTGCGCCCGTACAGGTAGGTCTGCAAACGTTGCAGCGCCCAGACCATGGCCAGGCACTCCTTCTCGATGGTGGAGTATGCCACTTCCCTCGGCAGAAGTTTCCAGCTCAGGTACAACACGGGGTGCTCCTGGTTCCCCGAATCAACCTGGCTGAGTACAGCACCGAGGCCAAATTCGCTGGCGTCAGTCTGTACCAGGAATGGCCGACTGCTGTCGACGGCTTTCAACACTGGAGAGCTGCACAGGGCTGTTTTCAAAGCTCGGAATGCCGCCTCACAGCCATCTGTCCAGCTGACTGTTTGGGGTAGACCGCCCTTGGTGAGGTCCGTCAAGGGTTTTGCAATGGCGCTATAGTTCGGTACGAAACGCCTATAGTACCCTGCAGTGCCCAGGAAGGACTTCACCTGCTGTTTGGTCCTGGGGGTGGGCCAGGACACGATCACGTCCACTTTCTCGGGCTCTGGACTCATGGAACCCCGCCTACCCGGTGCCCCAGGTAGTGGACCTCCCTCATGCCCATCTGGCATTTTCCCGGCTTGATGGTCAGACCTGCCTGGTGAATACGCTTGAGCACCTCCTGGAGATGCTGAAGGTGTTCCTCCCAGGTGGAACTGAAGACGGCAATGTCGCCAGGTACGCCACAGCGTACTCCTCCAGTCCCTGAAGCAGGTGGTTGACCATCCGCTGAAAAGTGGCAGGGGCATTCTTCATGCCGAAAGGCATGACCGTGGACTCGTACAGTCCAAAAGGGGTGATAAAGGGGATTTCTCCTGCGCCTCAGGGCTCAGGGGAATCTGCCAGTATCCCCGGCTTAAATCCATGATGGATATGTACTTGGCATTCGCCAACCGCTCCAGCAGATCCTCGATGCGCGGCATTGGGTGCGCATCAGAAGTAGTGATGGCGTTGAGCCCCCTGTAGTCCACGCAGAACCGGGTGGTCCGATCCTTTTTTGGCACGAGAACTACAGGTGAGGCCCACGCGCTTTTGGACGGTCGGATCACCCCCAACTGCAACATCTCATGGATCTCCTGGCGCATAATCTGCTGCACTTCCTCAGAGATCCGATAAGGTATCCGCCGTAACGGGGCGTGATTCCCGGTGTCCACCTCGTGGACTGCCAACTTGGTCCTTCCGGGTCGGTTAGTGAACTCGGCCCGGAAGGGTTCCAGAGTGGTCAGCAACTGCAACCGCTGGGAGGCGGTTAGCGAGGCATTTACCTCCATGTCCTCAATGGACCCATTGGCCTTGGCTTGGGCCAGCATGTCCAGGAGGGGATCCTCCTCCCCGTCCTCGGGCAGGTTGCAGACCAGTAGGACGCAGGCTTCACGTTCGTGATGGGCCTTCATCATGTTGACGTGAAAGGCCTTGCGCCTACCCGAGTGTGGTCAAGCGTGACCACGTAGGTGACTGGGTTGAGCCGTTGGTGCACGACGTACGGGCCTTCCCAGGCTGCCTGAAGCTTATCCTTTGGTACGGGGACCAGCACCCACACCTTTTGACCCACCTGGTAGGTCCGCTCCCGGGCGTTCTGGTCGTACCAGTGCTTCTGGTCAGCCTGAGCCTGCGTCATGTTGTCATGCACCAACTGCGTCAAGGTCTGCATCTTGTCGCGGAAGCGCATGACATAATCCATGATGGACACTTCTGTGGGGTTTGGCTCATCTTCCCAGGATTCTCTTATCAACCCAAGGGGTCCCGGACTCGCCTGCCATACAGGAGCTCAAAGGGGGAGAACCCCGTCGAGGCCTGCGGGACTTCTCTGTAGGCAAACAGCAGGTGTGGGAGGTACCGCTCCCAATCGCACCCCTGGGTCTCAACCAGCATGCGGAGCATCTGTTTGAGGGTACCGTTAGAGCGCTCACACAAACCATTGGTCTGTGGGTGATACGCACTCGATACCATACGCGTCACCTGCATTTTGCTGCAGAGAGCCTTCATTAGGCGAGACATAAATTGGGTCCCTCGATCGGTAAGCATCTCCCTGGGAAATCCTACCCGTGAAAAGATGGTCACCAGTGCATCCGCCACCTTATCTGCCTTAGTTGAGGACAGAGCTACTGCCTCCGGGTACCGGGTAGCGTAGTCTACCACAGTAAGGATGTATTGCTTTCCAGAGCGGCTGGGGACGGCCAGCGGGCCCACAATGTCCACCGCAATCCTCTGGAAAGGCTCCTCTATCACTGGCAACGGGATCAGGGGAGCCTTAAGAGCAGCCCCGCCTTCCCCACTCTTTGACAGGTGATACAGGAGCGGCAGTAGTTAGTCACATCTGTCCCCATCTTGGGCCAATAGAAGTGTTGCGACAGCCGTGCCTTAGTTTTGCTGATCCCCAAGTGTCCAGCAAGTGGAATCTCATGGGCAATCCTCAACAACTCACCTCGGAACTGGTGCGGGATGACCAGCTGTTTTTCCCTCAACCCCTCCTTTTGGGAATCTCCGGGTACTGTCTCCCGGTACAACCTTCCTCGTTCCCAGAACACCCTCTCCTTATCAGTCACGGAGGTGGGCGTCTCGGCGAGGTGCCTCAAGTTCTCCAGGCTCGCATCTGAGTGCAGAGCGGCCTGGAACTCCTGGCTGGAGGCAGCCAGAAGTGACGTCAGGGTTCCTTCCTCACTGGGACCCTCTGGGACTGGCTCTGGGTCCACCTCTGGTTCAGTCTCTCCTGTAGCGGAGGAGGGTCCAGATGGCTGGGCGCTACCTGCGATCCGGGCACTCTGACTGCGGGTGACAGCAGCTACATATGCAGTCTCCCCGGGGATTTCTATAGACCCATCAGCCTGCGCTGCTATGGGCTCTACCTCCCCATCCACCCCCAACACTTCAGGAGCAGTGCTACTTATGGGCCAGTTACCTTCCTCGGTGGCACTGGTCAGTGTCATGGCGTCACCTTCCTCACGGTTCCCATGCACCTCCCCATTTCCTTGAGCACTGTCGCTTGCTCCTGCTAGGGGCTCCTCAGCCGTCTCACTCCGCAGAGCGACGTGGCTGAACGCTCCTGTACCTGTGGACACATCTACCACTTCAGAGAAAGGGTTAACAGGTTCAGATGGCACAGATACATCACTATCAGCATCATTCCTAGGGAAAGGTTATCGGTTGCATAATCACTTCGCAAAGCATTGGCAGGTAACACATTCAGTTTCCCATCATCATCAACATCATGGTTAACGTTAACCTTATTATCAGATTGGGGAGGGGTGTCAGGGACATAGTACGCGACCATCCTCCCCAGATCAGTCCCCAGTAAAACATCAGTGGGCAGGTTTTCGGACACCCCCACTTCCTTCACCCCGCTCCCGGCACCCCAGTCAATGAAAACTCGGGCTATCGGCAAGGGGTAGTGGACGCCCCCAATCCCGGTGACAGTTAAGGTTTTCCCCGGAATCAACTCTTCAGGGGCCGCCAGTTCGGGTCGGATGAGGGTTCGTTCAGCCCCGGTGTCCTTGAGGCCTGTAGCAAGACGGGCCCCCACGCGGACGGGCTGCACATTGTCACCAACCCTCCCCACCACACCACCCACCAAAAGAACAGAGGCGTTGGGCCCGGAGGCCTTGGCTGGGGGGTTCTTCTGCCTCTCCGGACAGGTGGCGCTGATGTGTCCTGTCCGTTTACAGGAGAAACACTGGCGGGGGTCTGATGTAGGCCTGGCGCTGGCAAAGGGGATAGTGCCTCCAGAGGGACGGCTGGCAGGGGCACTGGGGTTGGTTGCAGGCTTACCCCCTCCCCAGCGGGCGGCGACGGGCTTCCGCACCTTGGGTTTCCGGTTGGCCTCATAGCTGTCGGCGATCCGTGCTGTTAGGACTGCGTCCTCTGGTTCTCGGTCCAGGATGAACTGTCGGACCTCAGCTGGGCACAGATGCAGGAACTGGTCTTTGATCATCAGGTCTCTCAGCTCCTTAAAGGTGTCAACTGACAGTCCATGGATCCACTGGTCAAAGTGGTTCCTGAGTCCTTGCACCACATCGCTATAACTGTCGTGTGGGCCACGTTGGAGGTTCCGGAACTTCTTTCGGTATACCTCAGGGGTTAGCTGGTACTTGGCAATCAGGGCCTGCTTGATGGCCTCATAGTCACTGTCTTGATCTGACGTGAGGGAAGCCAACGCCTCCAAAGCTTTGCCCTTTAGCCCAGGGGTCAAGTACCTGGCCCATTGGTCGGCAGGCAGCTGGTACTGTCTGCAGACTTTCTCAAAGGCCCGCAGAAAAGTGTCCAAGTCTCCGTCCTTTTCCATCACGGGAAAGTGCTCCGGCCTGGGCTTCGGACTCTGAGAGCTACTGGGTGTACCGCTCCGGGCAGTGGGGAGCATCCCCCCTCGCTGGACCATCTCCAGCTCATGGGCTCTCTGCGCTTGGGCTTCCCGCTCGGCTCGGGCTCTCTCAGCCTCCCGCTCGGCTCTCTCAGCCTCCCGCTGGGCTTGGCGCTCGGCTCGGGCCTCCTGCTGGTATTGCTGGATCAGCTTCAGGCGCTCTCCCGGTCGTCGGTGGGGAGTCCCTCCAGGGCCGCCTGCAGGTAAGGGTCCAACCCGCCCTGGGTGTAAGCATGCAGGGTTTGGGCCTCTGCTGCAGCACCACCTTGGCTTGGGCCGGCTCCTGTGCCCGCCACACTCTGATGCTCTTCCAGTTCCTTCAGGGCCTGGACCAGTCGGGCTTTGGTTTGGTTCTTGTGGTCAAGGCCGTGGTACACGCAGATTCCCACAAGAGTGTCCCTGTTCTGCTTTTCGTACCAACTTGCTCCTCTTGTAGCCATGTTTGCCAAATAAAAGATAGGATAGAAAAACAAAGAGAAGGGAGGGGTAACCGCAAGTACACACAATTGTCTCAGGACTAATAAACACTGAGTCTGTTCTCCAAAACTTTAGTTGCAGGGTCCCTGAAGAACCGTGCAAGTTTTTTAGTGAATGGAATGATTGCTCAAACCAGATCACTAATGCTCTATAATCCCACCGCTCTGCCACCACATGTGATGAAACGTGCACACGGTCCGCCACACGGTAGCCCGGGGTATCACGACTTGTGATCCCTCCGTGCCGCAAATGTGACGAAAGCGCGCACACACACGACGGCTGCTGCCGTCCGACCCAGTAAACTGCAGGGATTTATAATTATCCCACTTCCACTTAGGAACATGCAGCTCTCTGGCGCCCCCCTTACCCTCAGGTCAGTCAGGGAACTGCACCTAGGATAATTAGTCGCCAGACGGGTCACTTGGATGTGTGCTGGCTATTGGGCACGCTGCAGTGAGGGAATTATAATTACTCCGGGCCGCAGCCAGGCAATACACTTATAAAACCCGCTCCGTCACTGCCAACGCCACCCCATAGGTCAACACTTTACACCCCTTCTTTTAGCTGCCACCAGCTACGATTTCCTTAATGAACAATTTATCAAGATGGTCCGTAGCAACCCCAAAACACTAGCGTAGTACTTCAGGCACGTGCAAATTCGTTTATAGAGCAGGAGAACCAAACTAATAATTTTATAGGTTTATTCCTTAAAAAACAGGCAGTGCTTATAGTTTAACAAAAAGGTAACAAGCTGAGACAATACCGTTATGTACAATATGGTTACAGAAAATAAACGGATTAAAAGTGAAAAACTCACATGATAGTTACATAGGCATAGGCAAGACAGGCCGGGGAGGAGCCACTTGTCATAGTTCATTTGCAGATCTCTTAGTCAAGTCATCACAGCTTGGAATGACTAAGGGGGCTTAACTGCAAGACTTATACCTGTGGGCTGCTGACCTCACAAAAGGGGATGGTTTTTCTGGCTACCTCCCAGGGATAGAAGTATGGTTTGAAGCTCTGGAAAGTCATAAGGACCATAACTCAGCGGGGAACTCTAGCAGAATAATGGCAGACCTATCAATGATCTTACTTTGAAATGACGGTTCAAATGAGCCCAAACTTGGGTGAAATAGCTCATGGGGCATCCGAGAATTCCATTTCTCGGGTTCTGTTGGAGTTAGGGGTTCACCAGTACCACGGGAACGATGCCTGTCGGCGCATGTTTCAAAACAGTGACTTTCGTGTTTCTAACGCAACTTCCCACCGTGTTATAAGCCAAAAGAATGAATCCTCATAATGGCTGCTATGGAAGGAAAGCACATGTGAAGACAATGGGGACCCCCTGCGGTGAGGCGGGAAACTCCAGCACTGGTAGCTCAGATTACACTACTTGTGTGCAGGCTGGGGTTGATGAGCAGCGTGAGAGAGGGAGGGGGGACTTTGCTCTGTGGGCTGTCAGCAGTAAAAAAAAAAGATGAGGACTGTAGTTCTAGCACAGCACAAGACATGGAGCTTCCAGTATCATCACACAATGTTAAGTATTTTTTATTAGAAATTCAAACAATTAAAAACTTAGAATAATAGTGACAGTAAACAGTAAGTTTGATAGGCAGTATCATACGTATTAAATGATTTACTCTAATGTGCTGTGAAAGATGCAACTCCTTCTGTTCGCTTGGTGACGGCTTTTCTATGATACTCGACAACTCTTAACAAGAACTGTTTCTGTTGTTCATCTCTGATTGAATTATTAAACTTCTTTATCAGAGCAATGCCCCTTTCCGTGGTGTCATTCACCACCTTAAGAGCATTGACGGAGCTTCTTAGTGTATCACTGCAATATTCTTCTATGTCGTGGATCCCATACAATTCAAAGAATGTCTTTGTTTTACTTGTAACGAAATCGCTGAGGTCTTTTCCTGCAAAAACTAGTTTTTTACCTTCCAACCGTTTCAGTTCCTTTTTCTTTTCAGGTTTCATTCTTAAATTTTCAAACATCTTATCCTTCTCAGCCTGACCGATACGTTCATCCAAAAAAGCCAATCCTATGCTAGTTTCTGACAGATACCAAGTGTGTCTCTTAGCCACTGTGAGGGCACTTTCTCTGACATCTTTATCTGGATAATATTGCAAAAGCTGTATCATCTCCAAATCATTCTTTGGAGCCCATTGACTTACAACTGCCTCGTGCCAAAAGCGGACATATATTAGACAGACAAAACGTGCTACTTTTCCTTTCAATTCGGTATTAGAAATATGCAATTGTTTAGTGAATAGCACAATTTTGATTACATATATGGCCTTAGCCATCCACCTTGCTTCAGTCAGAGCCCCTGGAACCCTAAATTCGAAATCGTTTTCATCCCAACCTCCAAGATATAGAAGCTCTTTGTAATTTTCTCTTGGATGACTGCCATCTTTCAAGACATTGTTGAGGTAGACCACCATTTTCACACGTTGTTCTTCTAGAAAACCTTGAATGGGATTTTCTTCATCTAACATCGTGGAATAGGACTTCTTATCAACTGAATTCCACTGATTTTGGAACTTTCGGAAAATCTGGATGTCAGGACCACTTGATGGTATGTTACAACAGTTACCAAACACTCCTTTCAAGATTAATTTGTGGGTGTGGTGGCAGCAAGCCAACCACAACAATGGTCGCCCAAATTCAGTTTCAATTCTGATACATGCTCCTTGGATCATTCCTGTATTAGATGCAGTTGTATCGAAAGATATACCAATGATACGGTCACGTAGCGCGAATCGGTCCACCTCCTGAATAACAACTTCAGCCATTAGCTCACCAGTACCTTTCTGGGCAACAGGTACGCCAAGCAAATGCTCAAAATCTTTTCCAGTTACAAGAACAGCAACTCTATCTTCTAGAGTTTTGGCACTGCCACAGGCAACCGAGGGCAACAATTTACTATCCCAATGTAAGACTAAATGAGGAGGATTTTCAAACAGTGACTTTTCCATGTTCTCAGCCATTTGTCTTCTGTTAATCGCCCGAAGTCGGAAAAAGGTAGATGGAGATATGGAAATGCATGAAACATCGTGACCAAGGCTTTTTGCAGTTGCAATAAATGAAGTACTGGCTTGTCGAATGGAGAGTTGTTCTCGATCCCATGTAGCCGTGTGTGATCAAGAGGTTTTAATCTACGACCTGCACAAGATTTTTTCACTGGTGGTGCAGAAAATTCATCCTCTTCGTGAATTGATGATGATGGAGATGACACTGAGTGTTCCACTATAACTGTTTTGTTCATTTTGGCGATTTCTTTATAATGTTTCATCTTGTATGCCTCCTTTTTTCTGTATTTATTTTCTTCTTTTTAATTTGTGAGGCAAGAGCCTTATCTACACCACTCATTGATGAACTCATACGATCCTCTCTTTGTGACATAAGGAATGCTTTATCGTCTTCTAGTACGCTATTCATGGACATCACATTTTGCCTGGCAATATCAAATAGCTCAACAAGATCACCTTTCCAAATCTGCCGCTTCATATTTGCTTTGTCAGTGTTTCTTGATTTCTCTTTACCCAGATGTTGATATTCCTTGAATAACTTCTGTATACGAGTTTGGATATTCTCCTCTGTCATGACAGGGATACTTGCTTTCTTCCACACTTCCTGTAGTTTAATATTTGTGGATTTAGCAGCACACGAGAGTGTTTCTTTCATTTCCTTGTGATGGTAAATAAAAACTGAAAGCACTTGTTCCTTGGAAGGGAGTCGATCTCCCAAAAATTCACTACCAGGCACCTTTTCAAGTAACCAACATCCCTTTCTAGTATTCATTTTCAGTTTAACTACCTGCAAAACATAATAGAAACACAACATACACATTAGTGTGATGTCGATGATACATTTTCATGAATTTCAGTACTTTCAGGTAAAAGTGATCAAAGTGTGCACCCCCTAAATATTAATCGATTTTGCTAAAAAATTTTACATGGATCTTTTAGATTACTTTGACCAAGGATTCAAGCAAAGTCATATGAAAATCATAACTTCGTAAAAATGAAACACAATAGTGTACATTAATGAAAAAAAAATGAACTTTTTTGAATTTACCAAATGGCTGCAATGAAACAAAGAGCAAAAATTTTAAGGAGTCTGAATACTTTCCGTACCCACTGTATATACATTTCTCTTCATGTTTTGAATTAGAAAACCGTGTGCAGTGTTCCCAATGCATGGAAATAAAAGGTAGTATAAAGATTTTGTGATTAACTCTTGTTTATGAACACACTGCTATTATTTTGAACACTACTGTAATTTATAACAAATAGCAGTGCACACAGGCAGTAGCCAACACATCAGGCATGGAAGAACACATAGTCCCCAGGGTTGCAGCAGCGCCATTCCAAGTTCCTGTCCAGAAGAAAGTCAGTAGGCATGTGTTCATCAGACTAGAATTCTAGAATGCATTTGGCCACACATCAATCCTACAGCATTGTCATCATCACCTTGTGACTGAGATGTTCTTCTGTTCCCACAGGTATGAAAACCTTCCCAGCTTTTCAGTGTTCCTGAATGCACCATATGTATTGCTTTGTTTAATGGTATGAAAACCTTCCCAGCTTTTCAGTGTTCCTGAATGCACCATGTGTATTGCTTTGTTTAATGGTATGAAAACCTTCCCAGGTTTTCAGTGTTCCTGAATGCACCATGTGTATTGCTTTGTTTAATGGTATGAAAACCTTCCTAGCTTTTCAGTGTTCCTGAATGCACCATGTGTGTTGCTTTGTTTAATGGTATGAAAACCTTCCCAGCTTTTCAGTGTTCCTGAATGCACCATGTGTATTGCTTTGTTTAATGGTATGAAAACCTTCCCAGGTTTTCAGTGTTCCTGAATGCACCATGTGTATTGCTTTGTTTAATGGAATGATTTGCTCACCCATCTTCCTGTATACATAATTGTACTCCATTCTTCTTATCTTTACCACAAATCTGAGTGGTCTGTGTAACCCCTCCCCCCTTTTATGACCTTTCCTTAACTCTGTACATCTGGCCTGGGCAGTCACAGCCCACTTTCCAATCACACCTGATTGCCCTTAGCTGCAGATATATTCAGTGCAATGGGTCTGCTCCAGACCCGTGTCTGCTCCACATATTTCAAATCCCATATTTCAAATTACAGATTTCTAATTACACTACTGTGAATTAGACTAGAATTGGACTGGAATTTGGCTGCAAGGTAACATAACTTAAAACCACTATGTTTCAGTTTCTTTTCACTTTCACCCCCATCCTCCTTTCTTTCTTCCTATCCCCTGTAATCCCCCCACCTAGTAAGGAATTAGTCATTTCCCCCTCCATTCTCCCCAGCCATCTCACCTTTCCTCAGAACTGTTCCTCCACATACAATCCTTTTTACCAAGACACACATGGCCTCATCATGTCCTATCCTGCTCTCACCTTCTAACGCCCTGTCTGCTACTCCTCATCGCTGGCGATGTATCCCCAAATCCTGGCCCTCCTCAACACATCCCCACACTCATTTTAATACCCTGCCACGATCCTCCACACGTTTTTGCAACCATGACAACCTCATACCTATCCATCCACAACCTCCTACCCTCCTACCCGGAGCACTATGGAACGCACGCTCCGTCTGCAATAAACTGTCATTTATCCACGACCTCTTTATCACCAACAAACTCTCCTTCCTTGCCATCACTGAAACCTGGCTCACTCCCTCTGATACAGCCTCTCCAGCTGCGCTTTCCTATGGCGGATTCCATCTTTCTCACACCCCCCGCCCCAGCAACAAACGTGGTGGAGGAGTTGGTTTGCTCCTATCTGATACCTGCTCCTTTACCCCAATTCCACTACCCCCCTCCGCTATTATTCCCTCGTTCGAGGTGCACTCCGTCCGCATCTATTCCCCCTCCAACCTCCAACTGGCTGTCATCTACCGCCCCCCGGAACTAGCCATCTCCACCTTTCTCGACCACTTCACCACCTGGCTACTCCATTTCCTCTCTGCTGACATCCCCACTATCATCATGGGTGACTTCAACATCCCCATTGATGCTTCCACCCAGCGGCCTCTAAACTTTTATCGCTCACTGCCTCCTTTGGCCTCACTCAATGGTCCTCTGCGGCCACTCACAAAGATGGTCACACGCTGGACCTTATCTTCACCCGTTCTGTTCCCTCACTAATCTCACTAACTCCCCACTCCCACTGTCTGACCACAACCTACTGACATTCTCTTCCCTCTCCTCTGTTAGTACGCATCCCCCACTCCACAAAGTCACCCACCCTCGCAGAAATCTCAAACACCTCAATTTACCAATGCTCTCTGAGTCCCTCCTCCCTCTCACAGACATAGCCTCACTTCATAATAATATAAGAGCACTGGGCGCACTAAGTATCTAACTAGTGTAGGGAGGTGCGAATCGGCAGAAAAAATTACCAATGAATGAAAAAGAGAAAGACCTACCGCATAAAACGCACACTACACCAACCAAAATCTACGTATCAAAATACAAAAACCTTTATTGCCACACAAAAAGTGAAATATTAAAACATAATTAAAAACAAAATGAGACAACCCGTTCAAGGGCCCGCCACATGAAAAGTATATATATAACCAGGTAATATGAGTTAGTCCATATCATCAATACAAAATGCACAACATATGTCAGAAATGTACAATACAATAATATGATGCAATAATATGATTCAATATAAAAATATGGTGCATAGATATCAATACCACCCCTAGCTCAATATCAATAATTTTGGAGACCCTGTATGGACACAGTCAATGATAGTAGTAATACTTAGGGCACCCACAAAAGAGAGCAAGGAGTCAATGCATGAATGAAAGGTCAAAAGCCATAGTGCAAGACAGGACTAACAGCGTATCCAGACATGTCGTCCCCATGTAAATAGGGCACTAAATATTTACCCAGATAAGAAACCCCACGATAGGGAAATAAGTAGGCAGGCAGGACCAAGAATGGGGACCCCAGAAAGTGGCCCCACGCGTTCCGCCGTAGCTAGTACAGCTTCATCAGGGAAGGTGAATCAGTGTAGCCAAAAGCAGCTATAAATACCTGGTTAATCCATGACACAAGGACCTGCAGGTGTGAGTCATGTGTTCACTGACAAAGCGGAAGTGGGCAGTACTGCACGGAGGAGTGAGCAGACGTCTCTGCATCACTAAACAAATCAGGCCTGCGTTCTGTAGAACACAAGGCGTGTGTGCTGACTACCATTCAGGCAAGGAGATTAATCAGAGCGTATGTGCTAGTTTTGACACTAGGAATGTAATCCTCTATGTGCCAAATGATCCTGGGAGAAGACAAACAGGGTATAACACACAGAGAGAGTGACCACCAATCGAAACCAATGCTCAATCAGACACACACAGCAATCAGATGGAAAACCACAAAAGGATAGATTTTATGCAGAATCTTTATTGTTTGTGAACCATAAACATGAGGTGTAATTTTACAAAAAAAAAGAGGAGGAAGAGCAAAAGCCGATCAGGATTGCAAGGAGAAAGAAATCACAAGACATGAGCCAGGCAGAGAACTGCCTCTAAGCTGTACATCCCCAAACGAACCTGAAAAGTGAAATAGTCAGATAATAGGAAAAGACAAAATATGCCAAAGAAAACCATAAACATAATGGTTTAGATATTCATCCATGACATCTATACAGTACCAAGGGATATGCTGGAGATACAGAAAGATAAGTATGTACAGTGATCCCTAGCAACTTGAAGTATCCATGTAATTGAGATTTGATTCAAATGGATAAGTGTTCTGGCAGTGGCACTAAACCTGAAATACGTATCCCAAAAGTAATCCCTAAATCATAATATGGGAAGGGGAAAGAGAAGTTGGGGGTTGGGGGGATATTTGTATGTGTGCATGTCCACGAAACGAGCCAGAACCCAAAAGGGTACAAAAAGAGTCCCCACCATAGTCGGCACCCAACTCTCAAGTATCAGGCTTACGAAGTCAAAAAGCCATACTAATCCCAGACAGGAACATCCAGTAGAGAAACAATGAGAAAGTGTAACAATAATAATGGGACGATGTCCATACAGTTAAAGGTCTCCAAAGCAAAACTAATGCATAGAAGAAGCATCTGATCCCCAAAACCTCCATGTAAGGGGGATCAAAAGATGTTACATCAAATCAACCCTAATGTACGTGTTGATAAATAACTATCCAAACCCAACAAAAGATATAATCAGTAGTCCAAAGCCTGCTCCCAGGATCTGGGGAGAATA
This sequence comes from Oophaga sylvatica, assembly GCA_033576555.1. NCBI lineage: Eukaryota > Metazoa > Chordata > Amphibia > Anura > Dendrobatidae > Oophaga > Oophaga sylvatica. The sequence goes on along the minus strand of JARQOD010000003.1, from coordinate 181,953,865 downwards.
GCCCTATCACATACACAATATTAAGAGGAATACAAGAATAAGATGGTTCCATATACCACGTTCACACCCAAACGAGGGAGGCAGGTAATCTGCATATTTCTACCAAAGAAGTGGCAATATTCAGAGATGGACTCCAATCCAAAGTAAATCCTACAAGATGTGGATCCAGATACGGAAAAAGAAATTCCAATTAACTCCAAATGATCCAATAAGGCCATATAGATGTCCAGATGTTCCAAATCCAGAGACGGTGGTTATCCCAGAAAGCCAGTATACAGAAGCTCTTCATTCAGACCTGTTGGAGCAGTAGAGTTCAAATTAAAAATCCAACGGGACTCTGTAACAAAAGCCTCTTGGGGCATCCACCCCTATTTGAGACCATGATTTTTTCTAACCCTATTATTCGGGTATTGCCAATCTTACCCGAATGATGTGTAAGAAAATTAGATGCCACCGAGGTAAGAGTCTTCCCTTTCAAAAGGTCTGATGACGCCAGATTGATAGTTGAAAAGTGCTTCTGGATTCTCCGCCGCAGCTCCTGGGCCGTTTGGCCCACGTACACCTGGGAACAAGGACAGATCAGAGCGTATACCACACAATTTGTCTTGCAGTTAATATAACCTCTTAGCCTGTGTTTGGTGCCATTCAAGGGGTTAATGAATAAACCATCAGTTGGATGCATATGGGCACAAATACAGCAATTACCACAGGGGAAAGAGCCCCTTAGAAGCACCCATGGTTTAACCGAGTAGTCTGCCTGTTATCGTGATTCCTTGTGAGCAGATCGTTTAGATTGGGCGCACGTCTGGCAGTCAACAGGGGTCGATCACTGACCACCCCAGATGTCTGTAAGTCCGTAGTAAGGATACCCCAATGTTTTTGTAGGATGCCTCTAATCTGGTTCCATTGTGTATTAAATTTTGTGATAAACCGAGGCATATTATCCTGTTTCTTAATTTTGGGAGTCAGTAAGGAACCCTGGGTTTGGACTTTGGCCCATTGATAAGCTGGGGATATAATTTTACGCAGATATCCTCTATTCTTGAATCGGCTAGTGAGGCCCAAGCCTCCCTACCAAAATCAATGTCCGAAGAACAATTTCTCCTGACCCTCAAGAACTGACCGGTTGGAACCCCCCTTTTTGTATGTGACGGATGGAAACTCCGATAGTCCAAAAGGCTGTTGGTAGCTGTGGGTTTTCCGGAACAAGTTGGTATGAATCATGCCATCGCCAGAAAAAACGTTCAAGTCCAAGAATGTAACCGAGGAAGTGGACATGTGGTGAGTCAGAGTAATATTCAAAATATTCTTGTTTAGTTCATCAATAAAAGCCCGACACTCATCCACCGTCCCCAACCAAATGAAAAAAATGTCATCGATAAAGCGTGACCAATACCGAACAAAATTCTTGAACTGCACAGATGGAAACACAATCGTGGCCTCCCACCATCCAAGAAAAAGATTTGCGAACGCCGGAGCACATCTGGCACCCATGGCCACTCCGGACGTCTGCAAATAAAAGGACCGATCAAAGAGGAAGAAGTTGTGTTTTAAGATAAATTCCAACAAGTCGATGACCAATGAGTCATGCATTCTATCAGAACACTGAAGTTGGTCAAAAAAATGGAGAACAGCCGATATGCCATCACTGTGACCGATGTTAGAGTACAAGGACTCTACATCGCACGTGACAAGGAGGGCATTCGGGGGTAGTTGAATATCCCGGCAGTTCCTCAGAAAATGAGAAGTGTCCTGAATAAAAGAGGGTAGTTCTTTTACCAGAGGTTGCAGGAAGTAATCTACATATATGCATGCTTTCTCACAAAGGCTCCCAATACTCGCCACAATTGGGCGTCCAGGAGGTTTATTGATATTCTTATGCACTTTGGGCAGCATATAAAACGTTGGTGTAATGGGATGTTCTACCCACATGAATTTGTATTCATGATTGGTAATAATGCCCAGATCTTTAGCCCTATCCAGAAGCTTTCTGAATTTAGCTGAAAAGATGCCCGTAGGGTCAGAGGGCAATCTTCGATAAAACCTGATATTATCCAGCTGCCGGTGTGCTTCCTCCAGATATAATTCATGGGGCCAGAGGACGACATTCCCCCTTTGTCTGCTTCCTTCATAATAAAGGCCTGATTGGACCTAAGTGCAAAAACAGCCGATCTCTCGGCTGAGTTAAGATTATCACAAGGCAAACGGCAAGGAGAAAGAGAGAGAATATCTTTCTTGACCAGCTCGAAAAAAATGCGAACAGCCGGAACCAAAGAAAAGGGAGGGGCCATGCAGGATTTACTCTTGTGAGGAAAACGGTTCTTACCCTGCGTACCCTGATCCTCCTGTAGAAGATCTAGCAAATCACGTAAGACCTGTCGGTCAGTAGAATCCATGTAGTCTCCATTATCCAACATCTGTGGTCTGGTATGAAGAACTTTTAAAACCAAATTCCTGCAATAAAGATATAGATCTTTGATAAGAGTGAATTTGTCAAGTGTTTGAACAGGAGAAAAGGTTAACCCTCTTTGCAGAACTGATATCTCAATAGAAGTCAATCGGTGGTCAGATAGATTTATGACATTTAAAGTATCACCTGTTACCTGTCTGTCCATTATTGCCTCGGCTGCTGTATGTGTCGAATTTATCTGCGAGTGTTTCTGTATTGATTCTGGGGGGGAAATCTGCGTCCCCTGTACCTGGTAGTCCTCATGTGGCTTCGGTTTGCGTCTCCGGTCCCATCTAAGCCTGGATCTGGTTCGCTTTCGGCCAAAGATAAAAAATCACTGTCTGAAGTCTGTTCACTATTCTGTACCAGATCCCTTGGTTCATTATCACGTCTCCGTGTTGAGGGGGCACCCCACTGATTACCCTGATGCTTCCACCGAAAGGCCCGTTGCGTGTCAAAGTTCTTACGGTCCCTCTGAAATTTGGACTTTTTTCTGTATGTGATCTCCTGATCATACTTATCTAAAGTCTCCTTTAGCTTACGCCTAAAAGGCTGTACCTGTGTGGTATCATCAAATGTCAAAAGCTTGGATTCAAGCTCCTTAATGCCATTCTTGGTTGTAACAAGTAGCTCCCTATCATGTTCCAGTAACATGTTCATGATGATGTTTGAACAACATAAAAGTCCCTATTCCAAGTGGAACGGAGACGTGATAATGAACCAAGGGATCTGGTACAGATTAGTGAACAGACTTCAGGCAGTGATTTTTTATCTTCGGCCAAAAGCGAACCAGATCCAGGCTTAGAAGGGGCCGGAGACGCAAACCGAAGCCACATGAGGACTACCAGGTACAGGGGACGCAGATTTCCCCCCCCCCAGAATCAATACAGAAACACTCGCAGATAAATTCGACACATACAGCAGCCGAGGCAATAATGGACAGACAGGTAACAGGTGATACTTTAAATGTCATAAATCTATCTGACCACCGATTGACTTCTATTGAGATATCAGTTCTGCAAAGAGGGTTAACCTTTTCTCCTGTTCAAACACTTGACAAATTCACTCTTATCAAGGATCTATATCTTTATTGCAGGAATTTGGTTTTAAAAGTTCTTCATACCAGACCGCAGATGTTGGATAATGGAGACTACATGGATTCTACTGACTGACAGGTCTTACGTGATTTGCTAGATCTTCTACAGGAGGATCAGGGTACGCAGGGTAAGAACCGTTTTCCTCACAAGAGTAAATCCTGCACGGCCCCTCCCTTTTCTTTGGTTCCGGCTGTTCGCATTTTTTTCGAGCTGGTCAAGAAAGATATTCTCTCTCTTTCTCCTTGCCGTTTGCCTTGTGATAATCTTAACTCAGCCGAGAGATCGGCTGTTTTTGCACTTAGGTCCAATCAGGCCTTTATTATGAAGGAAGCAGACAAAGGGGGGAATGTCGTCCTCTGGCCCCATGAATTATATCTGGAGGAAGCACACCGGCAGCTGGATGATATCAGGTTTTATCGAAGATTGCCCTCCGACCCCACGGGCATCTTTTCAGCTAAATTCAGAAAGCTTCTGGATAGGGCTAAAGATCTGGGCATTATTACCGATCATGAATACAAATTCATGTGGGTAGAACATCCCATTACACCAACGTTTTATATGCTGCCCAAAGTGCATAAGAACATCAATAAACCTCCTAGACGCCCAATTGTGGCGAGTATTGGGAGCCTTTGTGAGAAAGCATGCATATATGTAGATTACTTCCTGCAACCTCTGGTAAAAGAACTACCCTCTTTTATTCAGGACACTTCTCATTTTCTGAGGAACTGCCGGGATATTCAACTACCCCGAATGCCCTCCTTGTCACGTGCGATGTAGAGTCCTTGTACTCTAACATCGGTCACAGTGATGGCATATCGGCTGTTCTCCATTTTTTTGACCAACTTCAGTGTTCTAATAGAATGCATGACTCATTGGTCATCGACTTGTTGGAATTTATCTTAAAACACAACTTCTTCCTCTTTGATCGGTCCTTTTATTTGCAGATGTCCGGAGTGGCCATGGGTGCCAGATGTGCTCCGGCGTTCGCAAATCTTTTTCTTGGATGGTGGGAGGCCACGATTGTGTTTCCATCTGTGCAGTTCAAGAATTTTGTTCGGTATTGGTCACGCTTTATCGATGACATTTTTTTCATTTGGTTGGGGACAGTGGATGAGTGTCGGGCTTTTATTGATGAACTAAACAAGAATATTTTGAATATTACTCTGACTCACCACATGTCCACTTCCTCGGTTACATTCTTGGACTTGAACGTTTTTTCTGGAGATGGCATGATTCATACCAACTTGTTCCGGAAACCCACGGCTACCAACAGCCTTTTGGCTATCGGGGTTTCCATCCGTCACATACAAAAAGGGGGTTCCAACCGGTCAGTTCTTTAGGGTCAGGAGAAATTGTTCTTCGGACATTGATTTTGGTAGGGAGGCTTGGGGCCTCACTAGCCGATTCAAGAATAGAGGATATCCGCGTAAAATTATATCCGCAGCTTATCAATGGGCCAAAGTCCAAACCCAGGGTTCCTTACTGACTCCCAAAATTAAGAAACAGGATAATATGCCTCGGTTTATCACAAAATTTAATACACAATGGAACCAGATTAGAGGCATCCTACAAAAACATTGGGGTATCCTTACTACGGACTTACAGACATCTGGGGTGGTCAGTGATCGACCCCTGTTGACTGCCAGACGTGCGCCCAATCTAAACGATCTGCTCACAAGGAATCACTATAACAGGCAGACTACTCGGTTAAACCGTGGGGTGCTTCTAAGGGGCTCTTTCCCCTGTGGTAATTGCTGTATTTGTGCCCATATGCATCCAACTGATGGTTTATTCATTAACCCCTTGAATGGCACCAAACACAGGCTAAGAGGTTATATTAACTGCAAGACAAATTGTGTGGTATACGCTCTGATCTGTCCTTGTTCCCAGGTGTACGTGGGCCAAACGGCCCAGGAGCTGCGGCGGAGAATCCAGAAGCACTTTTCAACTATCAATCTGGCGTCATCAGACCTTTTGAAAGGGAAGACTCTTACCTCGGTGGCATCTAATTTTCTTACACATCATTCGGGTAAGATTGGCAATACCCGAATAATAGGGTTAGAAAAAATCATGGTCTCAAATAGGGGTGGATGCCCCAAGAGGCTTTTGTTACAAACAGAGTCCCGTTGGATTTTTAATTTGAACTCTACTGCTCCAACAGGTCTGAATGAAGAGCTTCTGTATACTGGCTTTCTGGGATAACCACCATCTCTGGATTTGGAACATCTGGACATCTATATGGACTTATTGGATCATTTGGAGTTAATTGGAATTTCTTTTTCCGTATCTGGATCCACATCTTGTAGGATTTACTTTGGATTGGAGTCCATCTCTGAATATTGCCACTTCTTTGGTAGAAATATGCAGATTACCTGCCTCCCTCGTTTGGGTGTGAACGTGGTATATGGAACCATCTTATTCTTGTATTCCTCTTAATATTGTGTATGTGATAGGGCTATCCTCCCCAGATCCTACGAGCAGGCTTTGGACTACTGATTATATCTTTTGTTGGGTTTGGATAGTTATTTATCAACACGTACATTAGGGTTGATTTGATGTAACATCTTTTGATCCCCCTTACATGGAGGTTTTGGGGATCAGATGCTTCTTCTATGCATTAGTTTTACTTTGGAGACCTTTAACTGTATGGACATCATCCCATTATTATTGTTACACTTTCTCATTGTTTCTCTACTGGATGTTCCTGTCTGGGATTAATATGGCTTTTTGGCTTCGTAAGCCTGATACTTGAGAGTTTGGTGCCGACTATGGTGGGGACTCTTTTTGTACCCTTTTGGGTTCTGGCTCGTTTCGTGGACATGCACACATACAAATATCCCCCAACCCCCAACTTCTCTTTCCCTTCCCATATTATGATTTAGGGATTACTTTTGGGATACGTATTTCAGGTTTAGTGCCACTGCAAGAACACTTATCCATTTGAATCAAATCTCAATTACATGGATACTTCAAGTTGCTAGGGATCACTGTACATACTTATCTTTCTGTATCTCCAGCATATCCCTTGGTACTGTATAGATGTCATGGATGAATATCTAAACCATTATGTTTATGGTTTTCTTTGGCATATTTTGTCTTTTCCTATTATCTGACTATTTCACTTTTCAGGTTTGTTTGGGGATGTACAGCTTAGAGGCAGTTCTCTGCCTGGCTCATGTCTTGTGATTTCTTTCTCCTTGCAATCCTGATCGGCTTTTGCTCTTCCTCCTCTTTTTTTTGTAAAATTACACCTCATGTTTATGGTTCACAAACAATAAAGATTCTGCATAAAATCTATCCTTTTGTGGTTTTCCATCTGATTGCTGTGTGTGTCTGATTGAGCATTGGTTTCGATTGGTGGTCACTCTCTCTGTGTGTTATACCCTGTTTGTCTTCTCCCAGGATCATTTGGCACATAGAGGATTACATTCCTAGTGTCAAAACTAGCACATACGCTCTGATTAATCTCCTTGCCTGAATGGTAGTCAGCACACACGCCTTGTGTTCTACAGAACGCAGGCGTGATGTGTTTAGTGATGCAGAGACGTCTGACACTCCTCCGTGCAGTACTGCCCACTTCCGCTTTGTCAGTGAACACATGACTCACACCTGCAGGTCCTTGTGTCATGGATTAACCAGGTATTTATAGCTGCTTTTGGCTACACTGATTCACCTTTCCTGATGAAACCGTACTAGCTACGGCGGAACGCGTGGGGCCATTTCTGGGGTCCCCATTCTTGGTCCTGCCTGCCTACTTATTTCCCTATCGTGGGGTTTCTTATCTGGGTAAATATTTAGTGCCCTATTTACATGGGGACGACATGTCTGGATACGCTGTTAGTCCTGTCTTGCACTATGGCTTTTGACCTTTCATTCATGCATTGACTCCTTGCTCTCTTTTGTGGGTGCCCTAAGTATTACTACTATCATTGACTGTGTCCATACAGGGTCTCCAAAATTATTGATATTGAGCTAGGGGTGGTATTGATATCTATGCACCATATTTTTATATTGAATCATATTATTGCATCATATTATTGTATTGTACATTTCTGACATATGTTGCGCATTTTGTATTGATGATATGGACTAACTCATATTACCTGGTTATATATATACTTTTCATGTGGCGGGCCCTTGAACGGGTTGTCTCATTTTGTTTTTAATTATGTTTTAATATTTCACTTTTTGTGTGGCAATAAAGGTTTTTGTATTTTGATACGTATATTTTGGTTGGTGTAGTGTGCGTTTTATACGGTAGGTCTTTCTCTTTTTCATTCATAGCCTCACTTCATGACACAGATGCTGCTGCCACATTTTATAACACCACAATAAAAGCCACACTTGATTCGGCCGCCCCCCTCACGCAGAGCAAAACTCGGTACAATCAACAGGCAGCCCTGGCTGACCGGCCTGACCAAAGAACTGAGACGGGCTTCCAGGGCTACCGAGCGGAGATGGAAGAGAACCCATTCTACCGAGCACTTCAACGCATACAAGCAGTCCCTTGCCAGCTTCAAGTCCACGCTCTCTGCCGCAAAAGAAACTTTGCATCTCTCATATCCTCCCTGTCTCACAACCCTAAACAGCTCTTCAAAACTTTCAATTCACTACTCCATCCCACAGCACCTCCTCCCTCTCCTCTCATTTCTGCCGAAGACTTAGTATCAATCTTTTGCTTAAAGAAGGAGGCAATCAGAGAAGGCTTTGGCCCGCAGCCCCCAATGCCCCTCTTAGCCACTCAACCCTGTTCTTCCAAAACCAGCTTCACCACCATGACAGAAGATCAGCTCTCCACTCTCCTGTCAAGATCACACCTCACCACTTGCACGCTTGACCCACTCCCGTCCCACCTCATCCCTAACTTTGCCACAGTCTTCATCCCTACTCTCGCACACCTCTTCAGCCTTTCACTTACAAATGGTGTCTTCCCCTCATCCTTCAAACATGCTTCAATCACACCCATCCTCAAAAAGCCCTCCCTCGACCCATCCTCTGCGTCTAGCTATCGCCCGATATCTCTTCTCCCCTACGCCTCAAAACTACTGGAACAGCATGTATATCTTGAACTATCCTCCCACCTCTCCTCCTGTTCCCTCTTTGACCGGTTACAATCAGGCTTCCGACCGCATCACTCAACTGAAACTGCCCTAACTAAAGTCACTAACGACCTGCTAACCGCCAAGAGCAAGTGACACTACTCTGTCCTCTTTCTCCTGGACCTGTCTTCTGCTTTCGACACCGTGGACCATTCCCTCCTGCTACAGATTCTCTCATCTCTTGGCATCACAGACTTGGCCTATCCTGGATCTCATCATACCTAACAGACCGAACATTTAGTGTCTCCCTCTCACACACCACCTCCTCACCTCGCCCCTGTCTGTCGGTGTTCCTCAAGGCTCAGTCCTAGGACCCCTACTCTTCTCCATCTACACCTTCGGCCTGGGACAGCTCATAGAATCCCAAGGCTTGCAGTATCACCTCTACGCCGATGACACGCAGATCTACCTATCTGGACCTGACCTCACCTCCCTACTGACCAAAATCCCACAGTGTCTGTCTGCTATCTCAGCCTTCTTTTCTGTTCACTTTCTCAAACTGAACATGGACAAAACAGAATTCATCATCTTTCCCCCACCTCATTCTACCCCTCCACCAGACCTATCCATCAATGTCAATGGCTGCTCGCTTTCCCCAGTCCCGCATGCTCGGTGCCTTGGGGTGATCATCGACTCTGCCCTCTCTTTCAAACCACATATCCAAGCCCTCGCCACCTCCTGCCGCCTCAAACTCAAAAATATATCTCCCGGATCCGCGCATTCCTCAACCATGAAACCACAAAAACACTAGTGCATGCCCTTATCTCCCGCCTCGACTATTGCAACCTCCTACTGCCTGGCCTCCCCTCTAGCACTCTGGCACCACTCCAGTCCATCCTACACTCTGCTGCCCGACTAATCCACCTGTCTCCCCGCTATTCCCCAGCCTCCCCCCTATGCCAGGCCCTTCACTGGCTTCCTATTGCCCAGAGGCTCCAGTTCAAAACCCTAACCATGACATACAAAGCCATCCACAACCTTTCTCCTCCATACATCTGTGACATGGTCTCCCGCTACCTACCTACACGCAACCTTCGATCCTCTCAAGATCTCCTTCTCGACTCCCCCCTCATCTCTTCTTCCCACAACCGCATACAAGACTTTCCCGGGCTTCCCCCATACTCTGGAACTCCCTGCCGCAAAACATCAGACTTTCACCAACAACGGAGACCTTCAAGAAAAACCTGAAGACCCACCTGTTCCGACAAGCCTACAACCTGCAGTGATCCTCAGTCTACTGAACCATCGCACGACCAGCTCTACCCTCTCCTAGTGTATTCTCACCCATCCCTGCAGACTGTGAGCCCTCGCGGGCAGGGTCCTCTCTCCTTCTGTACTTGTGTGTCCCTTGTCTAGCACATGTTTATTGTACCTGTCTATATTTTTCCCTTTTCATATGTAAAGCGCCATGGAATAAATGGCGCTATATAAATGTATAATAATAAATAATAATGTGCCTGCATTGAACATGCTGGGCATGTCTGCCAGGGCAGTGGTGCAGCATCATTTAAATGAGCAGTGAGCTACCTGCAGCTGCTGAGCCAACGTGTGGCCTCAATGCACATTGTAATGGGGGCAATTACATTTTGACCTTCCTTTGAATGCCGAGCCCTGGTTAGTGGCCCAAATTGCCTTCATTATAAACTGCCTTTGCGTGTTATTGTAATGCCCATGCCAGTGCCCTGCATGGCACGCTTTCTCTTCCCTGCAGGGATGCTGACATGCTCACTACCCCGGCCGCACAATGGTATCCCTGTTCACTGAAGTAGTTGTTGTTCCTCTGGGACTGCACATGCCATGTACATCTCCAGGGCTCCCTGATTCTTAGTGGCAGAGTGTGCACTTTGGAAATGCCCCCAGTCAATAGCTGGGAGGCATCTGGTATACAGGGCACCCTCCCCAGTAGGGAGTTTCTTGAGCAATGCTTCCCCTTTTGTTAGTGTTGATGCAACTAGTCCGTTGCCAGGTCCCTATCCCTGTTTACAGTGTTATCTACATCAGAAACTGTGTCTGTTACCCGTGTTGCCTGAATCTGAAACTGCTTTGGTGGTACCTGAGCCTTAAACCTCACTGGCGGTACCTGAACCTGAAACCGCTCCGGCGGTACCTGAACCTGTGTCAATGCTATCCGTTGATCCAGAATCCCTGTTGTCTGAACAGGTTCCTAATCCTGTCCTGCCATTGACTTCGAGTCCGTGGCTGTGATCCAGACCCTTGGACCAGGAATTCAACGTGGTGAGCTATGGGCCCACTCAAGTGGGCTGTGGAAATGCAGCTGCTGATGAGGTTGACCCTGTTCGGGAGAAGTTTCCACACCAGTCTTGGAAGTGGAGGAGGCCACCATCCCCCGCCCCTTTGGCTGCATTCATGGAGGAGAGGAAGATGGCCCGTGCCAAGCCATGACCGATTCCGGATGTAATCAGTTATAGTTTAAGTGAAGTTGGAGAAATGCTGCTGAGGTTGCCAGTTTGCAGCTTATCTCCATTGGGGACAGTACCCCTCTATCCAGAAACTTGGATTGTTGTGGACTGTTGAGGTAAAAATAAAAGGGACTGTTTCTTTTTCCCTTTGGGCCAGAAAAAGCAGAAGTTTAAGTGAGTGACCGTTTTACTTATAGGACTGTTTTCTTTGTTTTGTTGCACCTGTTGCTCCTTTTTCTGCTGGAATAGTGGAAGACTGTGCTCTCAGCGGGTTGTTCACATCTAGCCTGACCAAGATTACGCCATTGTGGACTGTGTCTCAGCTGGAAGTCACCTAAGAATTGGCCCAAGGGCATGGCTCAGTGGTTAACTCTGCTGCCTTGCAGTTCTAGGGTCCTGGGTTCAAATCCCACCACGGACAACATCTGCAAGAATTTTGTATGTTTGCGTGGGTTTCCTCCCACACTCCCAAGACATACTGATAGAGAATTTAGATTGTGAGCCCCAATAGGGACAGTGCCGATAATGTCTGCAAAGCACAGTGGAATTAATGGCGCTATATAAATGAGTAAAATAAATAAATATTAGACACTCTAGTTCCGGGGTCTTTACCAAGAAGGACCGGTAGTATTAAAAGTTTTTATGGACAGGGACTATCACAGTTGCTGTTCCAGGGCCCTTACCGAGAAGGGCCGGCTCAAAGGAGGAGACTTTGTGTGAAGCACTTTGAACCCCCAAGTGCTTCACACAAGTTTATACCGTAGAGCCGTAAATATTGTTTCCATAAAAATGATCTTATCACCCCAATTTTTATTTTCCCAAGGGTAACAAGACCTCAAAAGTTATCGTGCAATTTGTCCTGAGTACGCTGATACCCAATATGTGGGGGTAAACCACTGGGTGCATGGCAGAGCTCGGAAGGGAAGAAGCGGAGTTTGACTTTTTCAACGCATAATTGGCTGTATGCCATGTCGCGTTTGGAGAGCACCTGATGTGCCTAAACAGTGGAAACCCCCCCAAAAGTAACACCATTTGGAAACTAGACCCACTAAAGAACTTATCTAGATCTGTTGTGAGCACGTTCAACCCCCAAGTGTTTCACTAAAGTTTATAATGCCTGGGTGTGAAAAAAAAAAATTCCACAAAAATGATTTTTTTAGTCCCCAATTTTCCAATTTTTGATTTTTCACAAGGAAATTGGGCCCCAAAAGTTGTTGTCCAATTTGTCCTGAGTACGCTGATACCTCATATGTGGGGGAGAAATACTGTTTGGGTGCACGGCAGGGTTCGGAAAGGAAGTAATGACATTTTGGAATGCAGACTTTGATGGGTGTCATGTTCAGTTTGCAGAGCCCCTTATGTGCCTAAGCAGTGTAAACCCCCTCAAGTGACCCCATTTTGGAAACTAGATCCCCTAAGGAACTTATCTAGATCTGTGGTGAGCACTTTGAACCCCAAGTGCTTCACAGAAGTTTATAATGCCCGAGAGTGAAAATAAAAAAATCATATTTTTTCCACAAACATGATCTTTTAGTCCCCAGATTTTTATTTTACCAAGGGTAACAGCAGAAATTGGACCCCAAAAGTTGTTTTCCAATTTGTGCTGAGTACGCTGGTACCCTATATGTGGGAGGAAAACTACTGTATGGGCACACGTCGGGGCTCGTAAGGGAAGTAGTGACGTTTTGCATTGCAGACTTTGATGGAATGGTCTGCGGGTGTCATGTCACCTTTGGAGAGCCCCTGATGTGCCTAAACAGTGGATAACCCCCACAAGTGACCCCATTTTGGAAACTAGACCCCACAAGGAACTTATTTAGATGTGTGGTGAGAACTTTGAACCTCCAAGTGCTTCACAGAAGTTTATAACGTAGAGCCATAAAAATAAAAAATCATTTTTTTTCCACAAAAATTATATTTTCGCCCCCATTTTTTTATTTTCCCAAGGGTAACAGAAGAAATTGGACCCCAAGAGTTATTGTGCAATTTGCCCTGAGTACGCTGATACCCCATATGTGGGGGTAAACTACTGTTTGGGCGCATGGCAGAGCTCAGAAGGAAAGGAGCACCATTTTACTTTTTCAACGCCAAATTGGCTGGAATTGAGATCAGACGCCATGTCACGTTTGGAGAGCCCCTGATGTGCCTAAACAGTGGAAACCTCACAATTCTAACTCCAACCCTAACCCCAACACACCCCTAACCCTAATCTCAACCCTAATCATAACCCTAACCACAAACCTAACCCTAATACACCCCTAACCCTAATCCCAACCCTAACCCTAATCCTAACCATAACTTTAGCCCCAACCCTAACCCTAATGGGAAAATGGAAATAAATACATTTTTTAAGTTTTATTATTTTTCCCCAACTAAGGGGGTGATAAAGGGAGGTTTCATTTACTATTTATAGTGGGGTTTTGTTTGGCAGATGTCGCAAAAAATAGTTTTCGCATCATCACATTTTGAGAGCTATATTTCTTTCTTATTTTGGCCCACAGAGTCATGTGAGGTCTTATTTTTTGTGGGACGAGTTGACGTTTTTATTGGTACCATTTTCGGGCACATGACATTGTTTGATCGCTTTTCATTACGATTTTTGGGAGGCAGAATGAACAAAAACCAACAATTCATGAATTTCTTTTGGGGGGGCGTTTATACCGTTCCGAGTGTGGTAAAATTGATAAAGCAATTTTATTCTTCAGGTTAGTATGATTACAGCGATACCTCATTTATAGCATTTTTTTATGTTTTGGCGCTTTTATACAATAAAAGCTATTATATATAAAAAATAATTTTTGCATCGCTTTAGTCTGCGAGCTATAACTTTTTCATTTTTTCGCTAATGATGCTGTGTGGCAGCTGGTTTTTTGCGGGACAAGATGACGTTTTTAGCTGTACCATGTTTATTCATATTCGTCTTTTTGATCGCTTGTTATTCCACTTTTTGTTCGGCGGTATGATAAATGATTGTTTTTTTGCCTTGTTTTTTTTTTTTTTTTAAGGGGTTCACTAAAGGGGTTAACTATTGGGACAGTTTTATAGGGCAGATTGTTACGGACGCGGCGACACTAAATATGTGTACTTTTATTGTTTTTTCTATTTACATGAAGAAATGAATTTATTGGGGAATATTTTTTTTTTTCTTTATTTAGGATTTTTTTTTTACACGCTTTTTTTTATTTTTTTTTACTTTTTTACTTTGTCCCAGGGTGGGACATCACTGTATAGAGGTGGATCGCTGATCTGACACAGTGCACAGCACTGTGTCAGATTGGCGATCTCACAAGCAGTGCTGCAGACTTTCTCAGCGCCTACTCTCAGCAGGCACTGAGGAAGCCACCTCCCTGCAGGACCCGGAAGGACCCTGCGGCCATCTTGGGTCCGGGGTCCTGTAGGGAGGAGGCCCTCAGAACAGCGCAATCACATCACGCTGTTCTGAGGGTCTCAGGGAAGCACGCATGGAGCCCCGTCCCTGCGCGACGCTTCACTGTACAGCCGGAACCCTGCGATCATCTTTGATCGCAGTGTGCCAGGGGTTAATGTTCCGGGAGTGGTCCGTGACTGCTCCTGGCACATAGTGCCGGGTGTCAGCTGTGATAATCAGCTGACACCCGGCCGTGATCAGCTGCGCTGCCTGCGGGAGCGCAGCTGATCGCATATGACGTACTATTCCGTCCATGGGAATTAAGTCCCAGGGCACATGGACGGAATAGTACGTCTGATGGCAGAAAAGGGTTAAACTGCCTTCTCTCTGTATTTTTTCCTTTTAAGGTCTGGGATGTGCAGGGACAACCATGATTTAAGTGTGGGGGATCGTAATGATGGTGGAAGCTCATGGATTGCTTCCAGACCCCAAGGGTTAAATGTGTTTATGTACTTGTATGTGGTACAGGTAGAATATCTCCATGGGCTGCAGTTAGCTGGGAAAGGGCTAACTGTGAGTGTTAGAGGCAGAGGTAGGAAGTGACAGTCAGTTAATGCGAAGGCAGTAGTGCATATGCAGCAGGGATAGTAGGCTTCTAAGGGAAAATGTGATCACAATATTCGGGACAGCAGATAGCTGTAAATACTTTTCATGTGATTCCGTCTAATGGCCAAGGGCAACCTCGAGATGGACGTCGGGGGCCAGGTGCACACTCAGCTTGCGAAAGGTTTTGCAATCCAGAAATGCTGCCAGAAAGGGGGATATGCCACCTATCCCGAGAACCAGGGCTAAAGTTGTATCTGATACCTGTGGGAAAGATGACAACCTGTTGGACCCTATCCTTTAAACCTGTTTGTAAATATTGTACAGACTGCCATTCTCTCAGTAAAAGTTTGGTTTTATGAATCACGTGTCTCCTGGACTGTTTGCTGCCCTGGTTCCAGAAGTGGAATCCTGGATTCAGAAAAGGCCTGGACTGAGACACCCTTTGTCTGTACAGTCATGGACAAAAGTTTTGAGAATGACACAAATATTAATTTTTACAAAGTCTACTGCTTCACTTTTTCTAATGGCAATTTGCATATACTCCAGAATGTTATAAAGAGTGATCAGCTTAACAGCAATTACTTGCAAAGTCAATATTTGGCTAGAAAATGAACTTTATCCCCCAAAACACATTTCAACATCATTGCAGCCCTGCCTTAAAAGGACCAGCTAACCTCTTTTCAGTGATTGCTCCATTAACACAGGTGTGGGTGTTGATGAGGACATGGCTGGAGATCAATCTGTCATGATTAAGTAAGAATGACACCACTGGACACTTTAAAAGGAGGCTGGTGCTTGGCATCATTGTTTCTCTTCTGTTAACCATGGTTATCTCTAAAGAAACACGTGCATTCATCATTGCAATGCACAAAAATGGCCTAACAGGAAAGAGTATCGCAGCTAGAAAGATTGCACCTCAGTCAACAATCTATCGCATCATCAAGAACTTCAAGGAGAGAGGTTCCATTGTTGCCAAAAAGGCTCCAGGGCGCCCAAGAAAGACCAGCAAGCGCCAGGACCGTCTCTTAAAAGTGTTTCAGCTGCGTGATCGGGCTACCAGCAGTGCAGAGCTTGCTCAGAAATGGCAGCAGGCAGGTGTGAGTGCATCTGCACGCACTGTGAGGCGGAGAGTCTTGGAGCAAGGCCTGGTCTCAAGGAGGGCAGCAAAGAAGCCACTTCTCTCCAGAAAAAACATCATGGACAGACTGATATTCTGCAAAAGGTACAGGCAGTGGACTGCTGAGGACTGGGGTAAAGTTATTTTCTCTGATGAATCCCCTTTTCGATTGTTTGGGACATCAGGAAAACGCCTCATTCGGAGAAGACAAGGTGAGCGCTACCACCAGTCTTGTCTCATGCCAACTGTTAAGCATCCTGAAACCATTCATGTGTGGGGTTGCTTCTCAGCCAAGGGAATCGGCTCTCTCACAGTCTTGCCTAAAAACACAGCCATGAATAAAGAATGGTACCAGAATGTCCTCCAAGAGCAACTTCTCCCAACCCTCCAAGAGCAGTTTGGCGATCAACAATGCCTTTTCCAGCATGATGGAGCACCTTGCCATAAAGCAAAGGTGATAACTAAATGGCTCAGGGAACAAAACATAGAGATTTTGGGTCCATGGCCTGGAAACTCCCCAGATCTTAATCCCATTGAGAAATTGTGGTCAATCATCAAGAGACGGGTGGACAAACAAAAACCTAAAAATTCTGACAAAATGAAAGCATTGATTGTGCAAGAATGGACTGCTATCAGTCGGGATTTGGTCCAGAAGTTGATTGAGAGCATGCCAGGGAGAATTGCAGAGGTCCTGAAGAAGAAGGGTCAACGCTGCAAATATTGACTTGCTGCATTAACTCATTCTGTCAATATAAGCTTTTGTTACTCATATGTTTGCAATTATATTTCTGTGTGTGATAAAAACATCTGTCAAACACACATAAAAACCAGAGGGCAGCAGATCATGTGAAAATATAATATTTGTGTCATTCTCAAAACTTTTGGCCATGACTGTAGTCCCTTCTGAGTCTCTATCTAGACTCCTCTTTCACTGCAGCCTCCCCTCACTGGGAGCTGCTCAATCCACATCCTACTCCTTCCTCTTCCTCCTCAGGACTCTCTCAGCTCTGCCTCCTGCTTCCTCAAGCTTCACTCCTCCTAGCTACCTACTACTCCACCCACCCATACACCCTTTCCTATCTCAGACTGGGATGAGACCATCCTCCCTCGGTACGTCCAGGGTGCCCAGCTGTTCTAGTGTGTGTTGGGTGCAGGTGTTAGAGTCCGGGGTGGTGCTCCCTCCTTACCTGAGAGTGGGGTATCACACCTCTGGGTGAGGCGCAATAACTCTGTGGCAACTGAACCCTCAGGGGCACCACAGTAGCCTTACAGTTCCAGGAAAGTGGATGGAATTTATAGAAATCTTGATAATAAAACACATGTAAGAAAACCGCAACTAACCTAATTTAGGTACTGCGTGCAGAAATAGTGCAGAAAGTCAGCAACAAAAACTCCCCAAAAGCTCAGCGGTAAAATGTAGCCCTTGATGGTGCATTATTTGCTCAGAAAATAGGCAAGAGAAAGAAAACACTAAATGTTCATCATGGAAACGTAGCCTGAGGGCACTGTCAGACAGCCATGTAAATCGGAATGAGGTCGGACCATAATGCACGGACTGGCCGGTGGCTCTCCCACGCCGAGCGTGATGGCTTTATATATTTCTATGTAGCTGTGACGCTTGGGTAAAAAGAGACCCTCCTGCCAGTGCGAACACTGCAGTTTGAGTTATAAGACCGCTTAACTGTGCTCTTACTCAGTTCTGTGAGAGTTTATGCACATTGTTGTTAATCATTAATCCGAGAGAAACAAAAGTTCATGTTTTACATTCAGCTTATTTGCTATGAAATCTGACATACAGCACTCTATACTATGCAGTGACATAAGTAATTTTTCATTTACTGAGCCTAGTGTTATACAATTCTGTGAATTGTTTGAGGGTTAAAAATGTTCAGTACTCTCTTACATGAATTTCATGAGAGGTATAGTTTCCAAAATGGGATTACTTGTGGGATTTTTTGCTGTTTTGTCATGTCAAGGGCTCTGCAAATTTGACATGGCGTCGGCAATCTATTCCTTCTGAGCCCTGATGTCTGTGCACCAACAGTAGTTTTAAATCACATATTGGGTATTGGGGTACTCAGGAGAAATTGTATGGTCTAATTTCTCCTGTTACCCTTGTGAAACTAAAAATATTGGGGCTAAAGCAACATTTTAGTGGGAAAAATTTGATGTTTTATTTTCATGGCTCAACGTTATAAAACGCTGAGAAGCACCTGCAGGTTGAAAGTGCTCAACACACATCTAGTGTAAGGTTCTATGTATATATTCCTGAAACTCAGTTTGTTCGTCAGCCATTTTACTTTCTGTCTTGCTGCAGCTATCTTGCCCTCAGTCAAATGGAGTTTCCAGCTTGCATGTTCCCGCCCTGATTCTCTCCTTTGCTTCTTAAGCAGCCACAGCTGAGCAATCAGTGCTTCAGAATCTAGCCTGCAGTGAACCTGTGACTTGACTCCTGTAAGCCTTGGACCTTGTACTCCAGCTATTCCTACTGAGGAACTCTGAAGCACTTGTGGACTCTGAACCCTGCTCTTTGAAAGACCCACGTTTGCATGGACTTACGGTAACAGAGAAGAAGATCCTGAATCTGTATTGGAGAGTGATTGCTGAGCTTGGATTACTCTGGCCTGCTGTGTCTCCTGTTTCTGTGTCTGCAAACTGTGTGACTATTTCTGCCAACTTGTATGAAGTAATACAGGACTTTTCTATATCAAACCTGTGACTCCTGTGTTTTCATCGCACCCAAGCACAAGACGCTATATGAACTGTACTACATACATTACAAGATTCTGAAGACAAAACGTTAGTGTCTGCTGGGTCTGGAAGGCTGTGTCTGCTGTACTGTGGATATCAGACGTCCGGTTGTACTTTCTGTGATGACAGTGGTTGTGACTTCTCACAACCATTCCAGGTGAGCAATTCCCTTAAGTTTTTTCTTTTTGCAGTGTTACCACAGGTAAACACTATTGTTTTTTTTTTTTTTTCCTTTCTTTTCTCTTTTTTGTCTGCTGTAACTCTGGATATCAGATGTCTGGTTGAAACTTTCTGTGATGATAGTGGTTGTGACTTCTCACAACCATTCCAGTAATCCTGTCTTAAAAGATCTGGAAAATGGAGGCCCGCATAAAGGAACTTTGCGGAGTGACTGATAATATCCTTGCAGATTTGCAGAATATAAAGACCCGTTTTACAAATCTACAGGACCTCAATAATCACAATTTGCAAGTGGTTGGACAGACTACCCAGGATTTGCGAGCCAGGATTGAGGTTCTAGAAGGGCGAGTCCAGGCTCCTGCCGTAGCCCCGAGTGCTGGGATTCCCAAGTTGCCCCCTTTTCGTTTTGGCGGTGAACGTGAGAAATTCAGGGGATTTATTAATCAATGCAATCTTTTTTTTTCTGCACATGCTTCACAATTTCCCACTGAACGATCTAAGGTGCTTACTATAATTATGTTGCTTACCAACAAGGCTTTAATGTGGGCAAACCCTCTGATTGAGACTGAGGATGATTGTTTGAATCACCTTGATGATTTTATTTCAGCCATGGGGCAGGTGTTTGATGACCCAATCGAGGTGCAAC
>JARQOD010000003.1:181854081-181934033 GCA_033576555.1 Oophaga sylvatica | reverse complement strand
AAGTATGTGCCAAGGTACTGTCCACCAAGAGTATCGGCCAATATTTGGCCATGGTTCTACGCATAAGGTTCCATTGTGAATGAAAGGTAGTTATCATCCGCACCTTATTTGCCTCACTCTTATGTTTGCTGGAGGCTTCACCTGTAGAATAAATCAAATCATGTCTCTCCTGATTCCTAGCACGATCATGTGCTGCCTTGACCTGTCTTTTACTATACCCCCGAGTCAAAAATCTATGTTGTAAATCTACTGCTCTTTTCTCAAAATCCTGATTTGATGAGCAGATCCGCCGGACTCTCAAAAATTGTCCAGTGGGTATAGACTTGATGACCTGCGTTGGATGGGCCGATTGTGCATGGAGGAGGGAATTCGTAGCCGTCTCCTTATGGAATAAATCGGTTTGTAAGAAGCCTTTGGTATCTCGTTTAACTGTGACATCCAAAAAATCAATAAATTCACTATGATATTTGTATGTTAAACGTAAATTAAGATTATTAGCATTTAATTCATCAAAAAAAGAAGTCAACTGATCTAAAGTGCCCTGCCAGATCATGAATACGTCATCAATGTACCGCGCCCAAAATAGGACGCGGTCCATTGAAGTGCCCCGATCTGACTGGAAGAGGTCCCTCTCCCACAGCCCCAGGAACAGATTGGCATAGGAGGGCGCAAAGGCCGCTCCCATAGCTTTTCCCTGGAGCTGTAGATAGAGGGACCCCTCAAAATAAAAGAAATTATGCTTAAGTGCAAAATCCAAAAGAGACAACACGAATTGAACCCCCTCCATGTCAAGCTCAGTCAAAGATAAGTAATGAGCTATTGCTCTCAGACCGTCTACATGTCTAATGCTTGTGTAAAGAGCCTCTACATCGCAGGTCACCAAGATCAAGCCCTCCTCCACATTGATCGAATCAATCTTTTTCAAAAAGTCGCTTGTATCACGAATGTATGAAGGTAGTGTCTCCACCAGGGGTTTAAGTTGAGCATCTATATATTTGCAGACCTTTTCTAAGAAGTTACCGACACCCGAGACAATTGGTCTACCGGGGGGAGTCTTACAATCCTTATGCACCTTAGGTAAAAGGTACAGAGTAGACACCCTAAGCCTCTGTTACAGTCAATACATCTCGAAGCTGTTTTGAGATAATCCGTTGTTCGAAAGCAGTATCTAAAATTTGAACCAGTTTTTCAGAATATTCATTCAAAGGATTGTAAGTCAGCCTCCGGTAGCATTGTTTGTCTCTCAACTGGCGGTAAGCTTCTGCTTCATAAAGTTTGCATGGCCAAACGACTATATTTCCACCTTGTCCGCAGGTTTATACACAACATCACGCAATTGTTTTAACTTATTAAGACTATTTCTTTCCTCTGCTGTCAAATTGTCCCTATAAATACCTGAAGGAATCTGTTTTAGTTCATCGGAAACCAACTGGACAAACAATTCAACATTGGGACATGCGGACAAGGGTGGAAATTTTCGTGATTTTTGATATAAACACTTGGGTACCTTACCCATATCCATGCTCTCATGTTCTCTAGATAATTTTTCCCAAAGGGTCTGCAAAGCCAACTGTTCTTCACTGGTGGGAAATAACTGATGCAATTCGTGATTGTGAAACCACTTCTTGAAAATAAGAGATCGGCCAAAAATGTGGAGATCCTTGATCACTGTGAAGAGGTCAAAACGTGAACTTGGTGAAAATGTTAAACCCCTAGAGAGCAAAGACAGGTCAAGGGTTGAAAAAACATGATCAGATAGGTTAATTACCTTATGATCTCCAATATCATTCTTTATCTGTTTAGATTTATTGCCCTTTTGGCGCTTTCCCATTGGCGCACATTCTTTTTCCTCCCCAAACGGGTATTCATTGAAATCCCTGATGGTATTGAGGCCTCGGAAAGGCCGCTTGTTGAAGATAACGAAGACATGGACACGGACCTATTGGACTTCAAATTGTTCACCACTTTTTTCCTCCAGCTGTATACCCTTTTCTGAACATAGTCAGAGGTATCTCTCGCCAGCTTCTTAGACTGAGTGTCTTGGATTTGTTTTTCCCAAGTGTCTAAACATGTTTCCATTTGCTCATTAAAGGCAGTTAATTTATCACTAGGAATGGTATCTTTAAGACTTATGTATGATGTATCTAATTCCTTTTCTATACCTTCAATAACTGTTTGATTCCGTGCGATTAATAGTTCCATGAATTTGAAAGAACTATTATTACAAACTTCTTCCCATCTAGATAGAAAATTCTCATCCTCCACAGGGAAGGATGGAAATACTTGTACTCTCAAACCACGTGGAATCATTCGTTTATCAAGATAACTCTCTAAGAATGCTTTATTCCACCATACTTTCATGCGTCTTTGCAAAAGGCGTTTGGTATTTTCCTGCAGTTCTGCAATATCTCTCTGACTGTATCGATTTTAGGGGACCCACTCTGAAAAACCTTTTTCAATTTAGTCCGCCAGGACAAGTCTCTGGCTTTATAATCCATGAGACTGCAACAAAATAACTGTGAAAAAACACAGAAAATAATAATTAACCAAATTGTTGAAGTCACTATATAAGTCATACTTTAAAATGTACAAATGCCCATACCAAACGCTGGAACTACTATAGAGTTCAAAAATTCAATAGCAATACCGATAATTACACTGAACTCCACACAGCAATATGTGAAAAAAATATACAACTTTATTAAATCTCAAAATACATAGTACAAAATACAAGAATATAACCACACATAGATTAAAAAGGTGGGAACCCGATAAGGGCACCATAACCCACATTAAGTCCTATGGAGGTTTGCACATGAAACTAAATCCCCAGCATATACTCCCATGTAGCTAAAAAATAGCGATCAGGGTAAAGCCTACTAAGACGCAAATCCAAGACAATCTAAATCACCAATCTAAAAGTGGTGGATGGAGTGCAAAGAAATTACCTCCTGTGGGTGATGGCGCCAGCCCCTACGACGTTTCGGCGTACAGCCTTCTTCCGGGGGATGACATCACACCAACAGCAGCGTAGTTTTATGCTTAAAGCCATACCAATCAGAAAGCCCAAATCAAACACACCTCCAAAAACGCTATCTCTCCTTGGACAGTCCATTATGTGCTTCCAGTTTGTACGAGGGAGTGTTTAATTAATCCACGAATCGGAGTACATCTAGTTTACTCCACGATCCGCAGTAAACCACTCCCAAGGTCACATGTTCAAAATGAAATCCTCCCATAGCTAGATGTAAACAGCCCACGTGTCCAAAAGGGGCATATTGCTCTAAAAAATGTCTCAGAAATCCTCCCTAATCGGATGTCCCGGGGACGTCTATGCTTAGGTTGTTGTATATTTAAATTGTATATTTTTTTTCACATATTGCTGTGTGGAGTTCAGTGTAATTATCGGTATTGCTATTGAATTTTTGAACTCTATAGTAGTTCCAGCGTTTGGTATGGGCATTTGTACATTTTAAAGTATGCCTTATATATTGACTTCAACAATTTGGTTAATTGCCAAAATTATGAAGGATGACGACTACTGGTTGGCCAGCATCCTCAATCCACGCTATAAGGCCGGGGTCACACACAACGAAAAAAATTGGACCGAATTATACGGCCGTAATACACAGAAAAGTCCCCTGAAAAGTGATCCATATGTCATCCGTGTGCAATTCGAAGATGCGATTTCCTCGCATCAAAACATCCGTGTGGCATCCGTATGGCGAGATTTTCTCGCCGGCTTGCAAAACCGACATATAATGGATCCCAATGACAGTTTTTACATCACAAAAAGAAAGAATACATAGATATACATATAGATATAATATATATATTATATATATATATATATATACATGTCATTGAGACATATACACTACCGGTCAAAAGTTTAGGGTCACTTAGAAATTTCCTTATTTTTGAAAGAAAAGCAGTTTTTTTCCAATGAAGCTAACATTAAATGATTCAGAAATACACTCTATACAGTGTTAATGTGGTAAATGACTATTCTAGCGGCAAACGTCTAGTTTGTAATGCAATATCTTCATAGGTGTATAGAGGCCCATTTCCAACAACCATCACTCCAGTGTACTTATGGTATTTTGTGTTCGCTAACTGTGTAAGAAGGCTAATAGATGGTTAAAATACCCTTTAAAACCCTTGTGCAAGTATGTTAACACAGCTGAAAACCGTTTGGTTGATTAGAGAAGCTATAAACCTGACCTTCCTTTGAGCTTGTTGAGAATCTGGAGCATTACATTTGTTGGTTCCATTAAACTCTCAAAATGGCCAAAAAAAAGAACTTTCTTGTGAAACTCGACAGTCTATTCTTGTTCTTAGAAATGAAGGCTATTCCATGCGAAAAATTACCAAGAAACTGAAGAATTCATACAATGGTGTGTAGTACTCCCTTTAGAGGAGTGCACAAACAAGCTCTAACCAGAGAAGAAAGACAAGTGGGAGGCCCCGCTGCACAACTGAGCAACAAGACAAGTACATTAGAGTCTTTAGTTTGAAAAATTGACGCCTCACAGGTCCTCAACTGGCAGCTTCATTAAACAGTACACATTAAAGCCAGTGTCAACATCTACAGTGAAGAGGCGATTTGGGGATGCTGGCCTTCAGGGCAGATTGGCAAAACAAAAGCCAATATTCCTCTGTCCAATGTCTGTGTTCTTTTGCCCATATTAATCTTTTCCTTTCATTTAAGCCAGTCTTAAATATGGCTTTTGTTTTGCCAATCTGCCCTGAAGGCCAGCATCCCCAAATCGCCTCTTCACTGTAGATGTTGACACTGGCATTTAATGTGTACTGTTTAATGAAGCTGCCAGTTGAGGACCTGTGAGGCGTCAATTTTTCAAACTAAAGACTCTAATGTACTTGTCTTGTTGCTCAGTTGTGCAGCAGGGCCTCCCACTTGTCTTTCTTCTCTGGTTAGAGCTTGTTTGTGCACTCCTCTAAAGGGAGTACTACACACCATTGTATGAATTCTTCAATTTCTTGGTAATTTTTCCATGGAATAGCCTTCATTTCTAAGAACAAGAATAGACTGTCGAGTTTCACAAGAAAGTTCTTTTTTTTTGGCCATTTTGAGAGTTTAATGGAACCAACAAATGTAATGCTCCAGATTCTCAACAAGCTCAAAGGAAGGTCAGGTTTATAGCTTCTCTAATCAACCAAACGGTTTTCAGCTGTGTTAACATACTTGCACAAGGGTTTTAAAGGGTATTTTAACCATCTATTAGCCTTCTTACACAGTTAGCGAACACAAAATACCATAAGTACACTGGAGTGATGGTTGTTGGAAATGGGCCTTATACACCTATGAAGATATTGCATTACAAACTAGACGTTTGCCGCTAGAATAGTCATTTACCACATTAACACTGTATAGAGTGTATTTCTGAATCATTTAATGTTAGCTTCATTGGAAAAAAACTGCTTTTCTTTCAAAAATAAGGAAATTTCTAAGTGACCCTAAACTTTTGACCGTAGTGTATTGTGAGACAGTGAAGGAATATGTGGGTGAATGAGTGTATATTTCACCTAAGTACCTTGCTGACTGGTATGAGCGAAATGTGTGGCTTTGTAAACCTGGTGGTAAAGAAAGGTCATTACACCATCCATTCAGTACAACGCTTGCAGCTCAGACCTGAATCCACTCAGTGTTGATTAGGAAGCCAGAAGTAGGTGCTTGTGGCACAGTCAAGAGCTCATTCATCTGGACAAGGGGTCCAACACAGAAGGTGTCTCCAAGAGTGTGGGAGCTGTCTTTAGCCCGGACACAGGGAGGTGTCCTGGCACAAGAAGCAGTCTCTAAGAGTGTGAGCTATCTCAGTCGGGTGCAGGAAGTACCCCGGACACAGAGTAGTCGCAGTGAAATCCGTGCGAATAGCGACTGAATAGAGGTGACCTATCTCAATCTGGACATTGGATTGCCTTCGGACATAAAGAGGAGTGTCTGTGAAACTCCATACTGGTAACATATGTATATGTGTTGTTTTGGCACAGACTGGTAAGTCTGGGTCCCGATAGAGAGGGCCATCTATCTAAGTGTAATTTAGTGGCTAGACAAGCCCAGGTTTTCTGTTTATGATTGTTTTTTATCTGTTTTGCTGTGACTTTAATAAAACTGGTTGCGGCCAGTTTTCACCAAACTGCTGTCTGAATGAACTGTTTCCGTGCCATTCTGTCTACCCAGACAGCGATCCTAAGCTAAACCCCCCGGAAAGCTTACAATTGGCGGAGAATGCTGGGCAGCGCAGGGCCTGGTACAGTTAGTGCTGGAGTGTGCATGCAGCACATGGCGAGAGACAGCATTAAAGGTGAAGTCTATTGAAATAGCAACAAAAAAAAAAAAAAGTGGTGTCAGCAGAAACGTCTGTTTGGAGCAGTCTTGGAGAGACAGTGCCCTGATAGGTCTGCCGAGAAAAATGTATGCACAGCAAAGCTGAACTTGTTGTGAAAATGACTGTGGAATGTGCAGCAGCAAAAGAAAATTTTGGACAGTCTTAAAGAGACAGTAGCCCTAATAGACTTTGCAAAAGAAAAAAAAAAAAAAGTGGTTGCACAGCAAGGCTGAAATTTTTTGTGAAAAAAAGCTGTGTATGTGTATTTTCTTGAGTGAAGACTGCCGTTGTTGAGACAGAGAAGTCTGACAGCATGGATGACAGCATGGAGGCGCTGTTTGAACAAATGGCACAATTAATGTGCAACATAAAACTGCCGTGGTTGAGACAGATAAGTCCGGCAGTATGGAGGAACTCGTTGAGTACCGGGCCCGGGTCCAGCGAAGCATGGAGCAGCAGCGCCTGCAGCACCAGCAGCACATGCAGCAGGCCCAGCAGCAATTCCTGCAGCAGCAGCAGGAGAATAACCGGTTATTTGTGAGCAATGACAGCACCAAAAAAGGATTTGGGTGCCGCGTCCCGAAGTAATGTTGTGAAGGCACCGCGTTGTCCGCTATAAAGAAGGCGTAAGAGGGTCCTTGAGAAAATGACACCTCGTGATGATGTGGAGGTATATCTTACAGGTTTGAGAGACTGGCAGAGAAGGAGAATCTGCCACTATCTGAATGGCCATGGCGGTCGTACCCTATCTGATTGGGGAACCCCAAAAAGTCTGGCTGACCTGAGCAAGCAGGACAGCGAAGACTATGCCAAGTTGAAAGCGCGATTCTTACCCGCTGGTGTTACGGTGACAGCCCGTGCCAGGGAGTTTCGTGACGGAGATACAGTTTGAGTCTGCAGTCAGCAGGCCTGATTATGGAGTTGAAAAGGTGATAGTGGACCGCTACACCCAAGCACGTCCTCCTGGGGTACAGCCGTCTGAGAGTCGTCACTTCGGAGTTCCCCGGACGCTGAACTCTCGCGGTAAGAGCGTTCCAGCTGTTGGACATGGGGTATGCTGATAAGCGGGTTCAGGCCCGAGGGACATGTGGGTGGGAGAGTGTGATGGACAGTGTTGGAGCTGGCGTGAAATTGCAGCCAACTGTCCAATAGAGGGGAGCCTATGTGTTGTGATGTTGGGAGATCCCTCTCTCCCTGCGCAGAGCCTGTGTGTGTGTCCACCTCAGCCGAAGAGACTGGACCACAGGGTCCCCGGTGGTTGTAAGTGACTGCCCAGCACAGGCCCTCTTGGACTCAGAGAGTCCAGTGACTTCCGTATGTGACAAACCTGAGTGATAGGGACTTTCATCCCTGATAAGCACCTGAGTGTGGTGTACATCCATGAAGACACCAAAGTCTACCCAGAGACTGCCGTGGACTTGGTCCCCAAAACTCGGGGAGGTTTCATATGAAGTGGGGGTAGTGAAGACCCTGGTGCACCCCGTTTATTGGGTAATGACTTTCCCCGGTCTAAGGATCTCTGGGAAAAATGTTTTCTGATGACAGTGTGATGAAGCTCCTACTGAGAGTGCGCAGTCCCGAGGGGGAACACAATGCTAGTGGATGTTAAAATTATGTGATAATGATGATGATAATGCTAATGATGATGATGAAACCTGATAATGATGATTGACCATTGAAAATGGTGCTGATGCTGATAATGATAGTGATGATAATACTGATCATAAGTCCATGATGATGATGTTGATAATAATGATGACTGTGATAGTGATAAATTCCTTTCCAGGTGATTGTTGGAGACGAGGATGGTGGGTTTTCGGAACCGAGTTCCCTGACTTGCCTGTGTCCTGTGACGGTTTGAGAGTGAGCAGTGGCGAGAACCCTCTCTTAAAACAGCACAGGAAAATAATGATTGTTCTAAATGGGTTTCCCAGGGGCCTGACTCCTGAGGAAGGGTTCCTCATGTTGCCATAAACACTGAATCCAGGAGAGTGTTGAGTCACTCCTAGTGCCTGAGCTATATAGAAGTGTAGTGCTGGTTGTCACATAGTCACAACTTGAGGGGCCAATGGTGGGAGTTAATATTGTGGGTGACATTTAACTCAGGTTCCAGATCAAGATGTAGTGAAAATGAATTGTGTGACACTGACAGTGCACAGGATATGAATGAAAATAATTGTATAACCCTGACAGTGACAGATGTGAATGAAAATGAGTGTATAGGCCCTGACAGTGACCAGATGTGGCTGAAAAAAGGTCAAATAGTGATAGTGAATTATCTGATGACAATAAAGCAACCCATTGCAAGTGAGGAAGGGATGGGGGCAGAGGGGATTGGAGTCCCGAAGAAGGCTGAGGGTGACCTTGCAGTCGACGGAGGATGGCATCTGAAGATGTTGTACCTTGGTCGTCCCTGCAAGACTAAGGGAAAGACAGACTCTGAAACTGAACACAGCACAAGTGGGTGCTGTTGAAAATGAGAAGTTTATCAATGTATGAGTGTGATCTGCATCAGCCAAGGACTCGGAAGTGATTCTGCAGAGGGAGAAAGCCATGGAAGTGGTGACACCAGCCAGTCCTCACCAGAGGCTGAGTCCTCAAGTGGAAGCTGTGAGGAACAAGACTGAAGATGTGGTGGAAAAGAAGACTGATGGTAGCTCTACATGTCCATCCCAAAGAGCCTAAAAAGGGCCAAAAAAAAAAGGGAAAAACTGAAAACCCCAACAACTACAGGAGAAATGCGAAAGCCATGAGGATCTCCTGAGAAGAAGTTAAGAGCTCTGAGTCTGCAAAGTGAGCCTTACCAGAAGGGAAAATTATTTACCGGCCAGAAAACGATCACTTCCCTCTAACAGTGCCAATCGTTTGAACATGTGCTCAATGGCAGAGACCTACAGAGGCGCTTGGGTTCGTGAGGTAGAATTTATGATAAACCCTGATATTAAAGAAATAATGCTAAAGAAAGTTCGGGGGAAAATTAAGAAAACCCCCTATACCTCCTGTGACATGGTACACAGGTCAGTGTGCCCCAAAAACAAAAGGTACAAGTTTTCTGAGGAAGAATCACGGGAGCTGTTCTGACGCCTGGCCCGTACTTATCGGGTGACCACTATACCTGAGAGGCTGCACAAAAGCCCAAATGAAACCTTTCGGGATACCCAGGCCCGCAGAAGTATAGCCTGGAGGTACAGTATGGGGATGCTATCAGAAGAGAAAACTGATTTGGCTATAAAAGTGGTGAGAATGAACCCTGATGAGGCCATGACTTCCAAGTTCACTGTCCTGTTGATTGTTGAAACCACCCTCACGGTCGGGTTTAACCACCCTCCTTTCTGGAGAAAGGAGGGATATGTGAGAACATAAAAAGGAAATTGGGGTGAATGAGTGTATATTTCACCTAATCCCTTTGCTGACGAAGCGAAATGTGTGGCTTTGGTAAACCTGGGTAAAGAAAGGTCATTACACCATCCATTCAGTACACAACGCTCAGTTTCAGACCTAAAACCCTTCGGTGTTATTAAACAAAGTGGGTGCTTGTGAGCCAGTCAGAGAGCTCATTCAGTCCGGGAAAAGGGGTCCAACACAAAGGTTCTCCAAATGTGGAGAGCTGTTTTTAAAGCCCGACACAAGGGAGGGTCCGGGCACAAGGAAGCATCTCAAAAGGGGTGACTATCTCATCATGGTCAGGAAGTACCCCGAACACAGGAGTAGTCGCAGTGAGAATCCGTGCAAAAAGCACTGAATAGAGGTTAAAACCCATCTCAAGTCTGACATTGGTTGCCTTCGAACATAAAGAGAAGGGCTGTGAAACTCCAAAAATAACATATTGATAGTTTGTTTTGGGCACAGACTGGAGAGTCCTGGGTCCCGAATAGAGGAGGCCATCTATCTATGTAATTTAGTGCTACAAGCCATTTTTGTTTATATTTGTTTTAACTTGTGCTGGGGGAACCTTAATAAACGGTTGCGGCCAGTTTTTCACCAAACTCTGTCCCGAATGAACTGTTTCCGGCCATTCTGTCTACCCAACAGCATCCTAGAGCTAAACCCCCCGGAAAGGCAACAATATAACATATATTTTTAGTTCATCACTTTTACATAGTATAATAGCAAATAATTCCAATTGCCGGCTTTTGTAAAATTAAGACCCAACTTTAAATGACACATGGTTTACATACGTTTAACTATTCCCTTTCAGTAATTTGATATATGGTTTTCACTAACAATTACCGTATTTTTTCGACTATAAGACGCCCGGACTATAAGACGCACCCCCCGGTTTTAGAATGGAAAAAAGGAAAAATAATTTTAAGCAAAAAATGTGGTAAAATATTTATAACAAAAAACATAACTATTATATGGTTTTTCATATAATAGTATTTATTACAAAACTCGGGACCATTTTGTCTGTAAAGGACTTTTAAAAAGACCGGGGGGGTGGTTAAGGCACTTTCCCCACTTGCCGTTTTTGCGTCGCATCGTGCGCTATCGGACCATGCGCAATGTTCCCTATCTTTAACATGGCGGGCGCAGGTCTAAACGCTTTCCCATTCATCTGCGTTTGGGGTGCGCTCGCATTTTCCCCGGGGTCGTCCTAACGCGATGACCTTTCATGTTTCATTTTTTTTCCACCCAACCCTTTAAAAAAACCGGCAAATAACATGCAGCTATGGCCTGGCTGCGCATCTTGCCTCGCACGCTTTTGCGCGCAAGTCATTGGAGTAAATAATGTCTAAAAAACTTGTTTAAACAACCCCACACAAGATACATTGTGAATGTAAAAAAGGGGATAAACAGAAAGGGAAAACAGATGAAGATGATAAACAGATGATAGAGACAGAATAAGACAAATGATAGAGACAATAAGAACAGAAAGGATAAACAATATAAGACAGATAAAGACAGATAAAGACAGATAAAGACAGAGAATGAAAGACAGATGATGACAGAAAATAAGAACAATGATAGAGACAGAGATATAAGACAGATGATAGAGACAAGATGATAAACAGAAAATATAAAAGACAGATTTGAACAGATGATAAACAGATATCTAAGACAGAGATAAGAAGATATAAACAGATATAGAGAAGAATGATAGAGACAGAGATGATTTGAGAAAAGAGAGATAGAGAACAGATATTAGAAAAGAATGATAAGAAGATAGAGGACAGAGATGATAGAAAAAGATTTTAAACAAAGATAGAGACAGAGAATAAAGAAGAGAGATAGAGACAGATGATAGAACAAATGATAGAGACAAGATTATAGAGACAATGATAGAACAGAGATTTAAAACAATATAGACAAAAAGATAGAACGAGATGAAAGACAGATCAAGAACAGATATAGAGACAGAGATAGAGACCCGAGATGATAGAAACAGATGATAGAGACAGGAGAGTGATATAGACAATCCATAACAGATATAGAGACAGATGATGAGACAGAATGATAGATATGAGACAGATGATAGAGACAGAGATGATTATAGACAGATGATAGAGACAGATATAGAGACAGATGATAGAGACAGATGATAAGACAGAGATAGGACAGATGATAAAACAGAATGATAGAGACAGAGTATGAGACAAATATGATAGAGACAGATGATAGAGACAGAGATGATAGAGAGACAGAGATGATAAGACTGATGATAGAGACAGATATAAGACAGATTGATAGAACTGATGAAAGAGACAGAGATGATAGAGACAGATAAGAACAGAGATGATAGAGACAGATGATAGAGACAGAGATATATAGACAGATGATAGAGACAGAGATGATAGAGACAGAGATGATAGAGACAGATGATAGAGACAGATAGGCGATAGAGACAGATGATAAAGACAGAGAGATAGAAGACAGATGATAGAGTAAGATGAAAGAGACAAAGAGATGATAGTAGACAG
The DNA here is from genome assembly GCA_033576555.1 of Oophaga sylvatica. NCBI lineage: Eukaryota > Metazoa > Chordata > Amphibia > Anura > Dendrobatidae > Oophaga > Oophaga sylvatica. The sequence goes on along the minus strand of JARQOD010000003.1, from coordinate 181,921,765 downwards.
ATGATAGAAAAGATGATAGAGACGATGATGAAGAAGACAGAGATGAGAAGACAGATGATAGAGACAGATATAGAGACAGAGGATGAATAAGGACAGAATGATAGAGACAGATGATAGAACAGAGATGATAGAGACAATGATTATAGAGACAGATGATAAAAAGATATAGAGACAGATGATAGAGACAAGATGAGATGACAGATGTTAAGACAGAATGAAGAGACAGATATAAAACAGATGATAGAGACAGATGATAGAGACAAGATGATATAGACAGATCATAGAGACAGATTATAGAGACAGATGATAGAGACCAAGATGATAGAAAGAGAACAGAGATGATAGAGACAGATATGGAGACAAATATGATAGAGTACAGAGAAGTAGAGACAGATGAAAGACAGAGATGATAGAGACAGAGATGATAGAGACAGATGTATAGACAGATATAGAATGATATAAGACAAGATATAGAGACAGATGAAGAGACAAGATGATAGAGAGCAGATATAGAACAAGATAGAGACAGATGATAGAGACAGAGATATTAACAGATGATAGAGACAGATGTAAGAACAGATATAGAGACAGATATGATAGAGCAGAGATGATAGAGACAAGATAAGAGAAGAGATGATAGAGACAGAGATGATAGAGACAGATGATGAGAAAGATTGATAGAGACAGATGAGAACAGAGAAGATAGAGACAGATGATAGAGAAGATGATAGAGACAGAGATGATAGAGACAGATGATAGAGACAGAGATGACAGAGACAGATGATAGACAGAGATGATAGAGATGATAAAGACAGAGTTGATGGGAAATGTACACGTAGACAAACAATGTGCTGAAAAAAAGCAAACGCATGCAAAAAACGCTTGAAATCGCATACAAACGCTGCGTTTTTGGTCGTAATGCACACGCTGATGCGACTAAATATCACAGCGTTTATAAGCGTTTGCATGTGTTTTTTAATGCGTTTCATTGCGCACGATGTGCTGCGCAAAAAAACGCAAGTGTGAAAGTAGCCTCAGAATGGGGCACGGGGTTTTATATTTAAAGCACCACTCCAGCACTGAAAAAATAACACTGGAGTGCTGCTTAAAGATCCCATGGGAGAAACTATAACTTTCAGCATGTCCTGCAGATCCTATGGCATGCTGAGAGTTATAGTCCACCACAGGATGAGTGATTTTTTATGTGCTGTCTTTTACTAACCTTTAATTAATTCTTTCTTGTACAGTGTGTCTGAAGGACCTGTGATGACATCATGAAGAGGCAGGGCTTTGTGTGGTCATGTAATGCTCCAGCCCGCCCTCTTCATGACCTCATCACAGGTCCTCCATAGGAGCATTCAGCATCGCATCAGCACAGCCCTGTGCTGTCAGGTATGCGATGCCTCCTGCTGCACTCTGCTCCTGCTGCCTCCTTCTACTTCCCACACAGATCCCCAGCTGCTGCAGGAATCAGGCGCTGGGGAACCATGTGGCTCTGTCATTTGCTGCTCCCCGCTCAGCTGATAGATGGGCGGGGAAGCGGCTGATTAATATTCACCTGCACTTAAGTATCGGGACCAGTGGTTTCCCCAGCGCTGGATTCCTGCAGCGGATATTTTCCTGCCTCCTGCGATCCCACTCCACCGCTGCCCCCTGCCCACATGTTACATTCCGACCATAAGAACACCCACACTTTCCTCCAAAATTTGGAGGAAAAAAAGTGCGTCTTATGGTCCGAAAAATACGGTACATAAGTGTATGTGTGCAAAATTTCATACATGTGGGGTTAATTAAATGTGTAAATTCGTTGAAAAAAAATGCATGGGCTCCCGCTGTATTTTCTCCACCGACAGGCAAAGCCAGCGAGTGGGGGCAGATAATAATAGCCTAAGGAGAGTGCATTTATTTTGTTCCCCCCTTGGCTACTAACATCTGCCCCCAGCCACCCCAGAAAAGGCAAATCTATAATTAGATGCGTCTTTTCTGGCACTTTGCCCATCTATTCCCATTGCCCTGTAGCGGTGGCTAATGGGTTAATAATGGGTTAAAGCCACCTTGCTATTGGAAAGTGACTTTAAGCCAGGTTAATAATTGAGAGTTGTCAATTAGACAACTCTCAATTATTAATCCTATTGTATGAAATGGTTAAAAAATACACACACACATTAATTAAAAATCATTTTACTCAAATAAATACACAGTTTTTGACCATCTTTTATTGTACAGGTATTCCTTCGATTCCCTTGTTCTCCTGTATTAAAAATAAAATAATAAAGCAAGCTTTTTCTTACCTATCCGGCGCACAGTCAGGTCCCCCGCTGTAATCCATCGGAAAGGGTTAAACAGGTTTACAGCTAGCAGCGCAGCTAATGCTGGCAGCTCAGCTGTAAACCCCCGAAGGAATGAGCTAATCTCCAGGCTGACAGGAGAGGAAGTGATTAGTGTGGGAAGCTTAACCCCTTCACCCCCAAGGTGTTTTGCACATTAATGACCGGGCCAATTTTTACAATTCTGACCACTGTTTCTTTATGAGGTTATAACTCTGGAACGCTTCAACGGATCTGCGCGATTCTGAGATTTTCTCATGACATATTGTACTTCACGTTATTGGTAAAATTTCTTCGATATAACTTGCGTTTATTTTTGAAAAAAAATGCAAATATGGCAAAAATTTTGAAAATTTTGCAATTTTCAAACTTTGAATTTTTATTCCCTTAAAACAGAGAAATATGTCACACAAAATAGTTAAGAAATAACATTTCCCACATGTCTACTTTACATCAGCACAATTTTGGAATCAAATTTTTTTTTTCTTAGGAAATTATAAGGGTTAAAAGTTGACCAGCGATTTCTCATTTTTACAACAAAATTTACAAAGCCATTTTTTTTTAGGGACCACCTCATATTTGAAGTCACTTTGAGGGGTCTATATAGCAGAAAATACCCAAAAGTGACACTATTCTAAAAACTGCACCCCTCAAGGTACTCAAAACCACATTCAAGAAGTTTATTAACCCTTCAGGTGCTTCACAGGAGCTGAAGCAACGTGGAAGGAAAAAATGAATATTTAACTTTTTAGCCACAAAATGATCTTTTACAAACTTTTTTTTTATTTTCACAAGGGTAAAAGAAGAAAATGGACAGATAAAGTTGTTGTGCAATTTCTCCTGAGTACGCCAATACCCAATAAGTGGGGGAAAACCACTCATAGGGAAGGAGCGCCGTTTGACTTTTTCAAACTAAAATTGGCTGGAATTGAGATTGGATGCCATGTCGCGTTTGGAGAGCCCCTGATGCACCTAAACAGTGGAAACCCCCCACAATTGACACCATTTTGGAAACTAGACCCCCTAAGGAACTTATCTAGATCTGTTGTGAGCACTTTGAACCCCCAAGTATTTCACAAAAGTTTATAATGCCTGGGTGTGAAAAAAAAAAAAAGAAACAATTTTCCACAAAAATGATTTTTTAGTCCCAAATTTTTGATTTTTCCCAAGGAAATTGGACCCCAAAAGTTGTTGGCCAATTTGTCCTGAGTACGCTGATACCCAATATGTGGGGGGGGGGAAACTGTTTGGGCGCACGGCAGGGCTTGGAAAGGAAGTAGTAACGTTTTGGAATGCAGACGTTGATGGGGGTCATGTTCCGTTTGCAGTGCCCCAGAATGAACCTAAACAATAGAAACCCCCCACAAGTGACCACACTTTGAAAACTAGACCCCCTAAGGAACTTATCTAGATCTGTGGTGAGCACTTTGAACCCCCAAGTGCTTCACCCAAATTTATAATGCCCAGGCATGAAAATAAAAAATCCTATTTTTTTCCCACAAAAATTATTTTTAGTCACTAATTTTTATTTTCCCAAGGGTAACAGGAGAAATTGGACCACAAAAGTTGTTGTCCAATTTGTCCTGAGTACGCTGATACCCGATATGTGGGGGGGAACCACTGTTTGGGCGCACGGCAGAGCTCGGAATGGAAGGAGCACCATTTGACTTTTTCCAACCAAAATTGGCTGGAATTGAGATTGGACGCCATGTTGCATTTGGAGAGCCCCTGATGTGCCTAAACAGTGGAAACCCCCACAAGTGACCCCATTTGGGAAACTAGATCCCCTAAGGAACTTATCTAGATCTTTGGTAGAGCAATTTGAACCCCCAAGTGCTTCACACAAGTTTATAACGTAGAGCCGTAAAATTAAAAAATCATATTTTTTCCACAAAAATTATCTTTTCACCCCAATTTTTATTTTCCCAAGGTTAACAAGACTCCAAAAGTTATTGTGCAATTTGTCCTGATACGCTGATACCCCATATTGGGGGTAAACCACTTTTTGGGTGCATGGCAGAGTTTGGAAGGGAAGGAGCGCCGTTTGACTTTTTCAACGCAGAATTGGCTGGATGCCATGTCGTGTTTGGAGAGCTCCTGATCTGCCTAAACAGTGGAAACCCCGACAAATGACACCATTTTGGAAACTAGACCCCTCAAGGAACTTATCTAGATGTGTGGTGAGCACTTTGAACCCCCAAGTGCTTCACAGAAGTTTATAACGTACATCCGTAAAATAAAATTTTTTTTGTTTTTTACAAAATGATTTTTTCATCCCCAATATTTTATTTTCACAAGGGTAACAGGAGAAATTGGACCCCAAAAGTTGTTGTCCAATTTGTCCTGAGTACGCTGATACCCAATATGTGGGAGAAATCTACTGTATGGGTACACGTTGGGGCTCGGAAGGGAAGTAGTGACGTTTTGGATTGCAGACTTTGATGGAATGCTCTGGGGCGTCATGTCGCATTTGGAGAGCCCCTGATGCACCTAAACAGTGGAAATCCCCCACAAGTGACCCCATTTTGGAAAATAGACCCCACAAGGAACTTATCTAGATGTGGTGAGCACTTTGAACCCCTAAGTGCTTCACAGAAGTTTATAACGTACAGCCGTAAAAATAAAAAATATTTTTTTTTTTTTACAAAAATTATTTTTTTCGCCCCCAATATTTTATTTTCACAAGGGTAACAGGAGAAATTGGACCCCAAAAGTTGTTGTCCAATTTATCCTGAATACGCGGATACCCAATATGTGGGAGAAAACTACTGTATGGTACACGTTGGGGCTCGGAAGGGAAGTAGTGACGTTTTGAATTGTAGACTTTGATGGAATGGTCTGGGGGCGTCATGTCGCATTTGGAGAGCCCTGATGCGCCTAAACAGTGGAAACCCCCCAGAAGTGACCCCATTTTGGAAAATAGACCCCACAAGGAACTTATCTAGATGTGTGGTGAGCGCTATTAAGCCCCAAGTGCTTCATAGAATTTTATAACGTACAGCCGTAAAAACAAAAAAAAAATCATTTTTTTAAAAAAAAAAATGATATTTTTGCCTCCAGTTTTTTTATTTTCCCAAGGGTAACAGAAGAAATAGGACAAATTGCACAATAACTCTTGGGGTCCAGAGTACGCTGATACCCCATGTGGGAGTAAACTACTGTTTGGGCGCATGGCAGAGCTCAGAAGGGAAGGAGCACCGTTTGACTTTTTCAACGCAGAATTGGCTGGAATTGAGATCAGACGCCATGTCACATTTGGAGAGCCCCTGATGTGCTTAAACAGCGGAAACCCCCCAATTCTAACTCCAACCCTAACCACAACACACCCCTAACCCTAGTCCCAACCCTAACCACAAACCTAACCCTAACACACCCCTATCCCTAATCCCAACCATAACCCTAATAACTAACTTTAGCGCCAACCCTAACCCTAACTTTAGCCGCAACCCTAACCTTAACCATAACCCTAATGGGAAAATGGAAATAAATACATTTTTTTAATTTTATTATTTTTCCCTAACTAAGGGGGTGATAAAGGGGGGTTTTATATACTATTTATAGCGGGTTTTTATGTTTGGCAGCTGTCACGCTAAAAGACGCTTTTTATGCAAAAAATAGTTTTTTGCATCGCCACATTTTGAGAGCTATAATTTTTGCATATTTTGGCCCACAGAGTCATGTGAGGTCTTATTTTTTGCGGTACGAGTTGACGTTTTTATTGGTACCATTTTTGAGCATGTGACATTTTTTGATCGCTTTTTATTTCGATTTTTGGGAGGTTAGAATGAACAAAAACCAGCAATTCATGAATTTCTTTTGGGGAGGCGTTTATACCGTTCCGCACGTGGTAAAATTGATAAAGCAGTTTTATTCTTCGGGTCAGTACGATTACCTCATTTATATCATTTTTTATGTTTTGGCGCTTTTATAGAATAAAAATTTTATATAAAAAATTATTCTTTTGCATCGCTTTATTCTTCGAGCTATAACTTTTTAATTTTTCGCTGATGATGCTGTATGGCAGCTCGTTTTTTGCGGGACAAGATGACGTTTTCAGCGGTACCATGTTTATTTATATCGGTCTTTTTGGTCGCGTGTTATTCCACTTTTGTTCAGCGGTATGATGATAAAGCACTGATTTTTTGCTTTGTTTTTATTTTTTTTTTTTAAGGGGTTCACAAAAGGGGTTAACTAGTGAGACAGTTTTATAGGGGAGGTCGTTACGGATGAGGCGATACCAAATATGTGTACTTTTATTGTTTTATTTTTTTTATTTACAGGAAGAAATGAATTTATTGGGGAATATATATTTTTTTTTTATTTATTTTGGATTTTTTTTTTTTACACATGTTTATTTTTTTTACTTTTTTACATTGTCCCAGGGTGGGACATCACTGTAAAATGTCAGATCGCTGGTCTCACAGTGTGCACAGCACTCTGTGAGACCAGCGATCTCACAGGCAGCGCTGCAGGCTTCTCAGTGCCTGCTCTCAGCAGGCACTGAGGAAGCCGCCTCCCTGCAGGACCCGGCGGCCATCTTGGTTCCGGGTCCTGGGAGGGAGGAAGCCCTCAGAACAGCGCGATCACATCGCGCTGTTCTGAGGGTCTCAGGGGAGCTCGCAGGGAGCCCCCTCCCTGCGCGATGCTCCCCTGTGCCCCCGGTACACTGCAATCATGTTTGATCGCGGTGTGCCAGGGGTTCATCTGCCGGGAGCGGTCCGTGACCGCTTCTGGCACACAGTCCCGGGTGTCAGCTGTGATAATCAGCTGACAGCTGGCGGCGATTAGCTGCGCTCCCCCAGGGAGCGCAGCTGATCGCTATGACGTACTATCCCGTCCATGGTCAGATTGTCGCAGGTTTCATGGACGGGATAGTACGTCGGATGTCAGAGAGGGGTTAATTAATTGCTTCCCACTTGCAATATATGGGGAGCATTACACCATGTTCCAAATTAAATACGCAAATAATATTTTTCTATGATTTTCCTAAGTGGTTGGTGCAAATGACAGTCAGTCTAATAAAAGTCATCACTCGTTAGAGTATACATCAAATTTTATTGAAGAAACCGCCCAATGATAACAGTATAATCTCCAAAAGGAATAAAAACTCAAAATGCACTGTTCCAAATTATTAGGCACAGTAGGTGTCACGGGTGTGTCGCCACGAAGATCGTTGCGATTACACAATCTGACTTCGCGCAGCTGAGTTTTTGGTGCTTGGTGTTTTTCGGCAGTGAGGGAGTTAATTCTTTCACTCTCTGAGCTAGACGAGGCCCGGCCTCGCCCAGCTGCAGTTAATTCTGCAGTAATGAGATTCCTTCAAATACCTGCCAGTCTGCTAGGAATGTGTCGGTGAAAGCATTCATGCAGACCAGCAGAGCGGATCGTGGTATTGTGAAGTCTGAAGTGAAGAGTACCTGGTGTGGTTTTTTCACCTCCTCGCTTTATCATTTATCTCCGTACCCGTTGGTGTTCCCTCTGTTTTTGTGGTGTGAGTTTTGTATGCAAGGTGGATTTTAGTTTACCCCTTGTACTGTCTCGTTTGTCTATTACTGTGTTTAGGCATATACCTTCCAGTCCCCTGTGTTGTGATCGGGGTCCTTCTCAGGACTAGATTACTGAAGGTCAGGGATTTGCAGGAGATAGGGTTACGCTGGCAGCCTGGACCTCTGTACCTCCAGGTAGAGGGATTAGTCAGGACCCCAGCTTAGGGTCAGCATAGACCCCGGACCTCCTGTATGCAGTAACAGCGTGACAGTAGGATTTCTGAACATTTGATATGTTTTAAAGAACTGAAAATGCTCATTTGTGGAATTTGCAGCATTAGGAGGCCACATTCACTGAACAAATAAGCTACTTAACTCCAAAACATCCTAACAGGCCAAGTTACATGTTAACATAGGAACCCTTCTTTGATATCACCTTCACAATTCTTGCATCCATTGATCTTGTGAGTTTTTGGAGAGTTTCTGCTTCTATTTCTTTGCATGAAATCAGAATAGTCTCTAAGAGCTGCGGTTTTGATGTGAACTGCCTCCCACCCTCATAGATCTTTTGCTTGATGATACTCCAAAGGTTCTCTATAAGGTTGAGGCCAGCGGAAGATGGTGGCCACACCATGAGTTTATCTCCTTTTATGCCCATAGCAGCCAATGACTCAGAGGTATTCTTTACAGCTTGAGATGGTGCATTGTCATGCATGAAGATGATTTTGCTCCTGAAGGCACATTTCTGCCTTTTATACCATGGAAGAAAGTTGTCAGTCAGAAACTCTATATACTTTGCAGAGGTCATTTTCACACCTTCAGGAACCTTAAAGGGCCCTACCAGCTGTTTCCCCATGATTCCGGCCCAAAATATGACTCCACCTACTTGCTGACGTCGCAGCCTTGTTGGCACATGGTGGTCATCCACCAACCATCCACTACTCCATCCATCTGGACCATCTGGGGTTGCTTGACACTCATCAGTATTATTATTTATTTATATAGCACCATTAATTCCATGTTGCTGTACAATGGGGAAGAAAAGTCGGCAGTCAGTGGAGGACAGTATACATACCTACAATGACATCTGCAAAGTATATAGAGTTTCTGACTGACAACTTTATTCCATGGTATAAAAAGCGGAGAAGTGCCTTCAGGAGCAAAATCATCTTCATGCATGACAACAATGCACCATCTCATACTACAAAGAATACCTCTGAGTCATTGGCTGCTATGGGCATAAAAGGAGATAAACTCATGGTGTGGCCACCATCTTCCCCTGACCTCAACCTTATAGAGAACCTTTGGAGCAGGGCCGGCTCCAGGTTTTTATAGGCCCCGGGCGAAAGAGCCTCAGTGGGCCCCTTTAACACAGACCACGATTCATGATGCACAGATACAGCAGAGAAATATAGGTACAGTACAATGCCAAACACTTCTCTTCTTCCATTACATGAGTGATACCTATTGTAAATTGTACAATAGCTCAAAAACCGCCAAATCCTCACAGCGCACAGTACAGACTGGGCAGTACAGTCCTCCATACAATATTATGGGCACCACAGTCTCCCCCTCATCACCCATATAATACCCCATGCAGGATGTCACCCCCCATATAATGCTCCATACAGAATACTGGACCGAAAATAATGCTCCATACAGAATACTGGACCCAATATAATGCTCCATACAGGATACTGGTCCCCATATAATGCTCCATACAAAATATGGAGCTCTCCTCTGCGCTGTGCTGCGTTCTGCACTGTTACGGCTCAGGAAAGGGTGCTGTGGAAAGACTCCCCATTATCATCATGATTGTCTCCCCATCATCATCATTGCCTCCTTATCATCATCATGGCCTCCCCATTATCATCAATGCCTGCCCATCATCATCATCTCCTCCCCATTATCATCAATGCCTGCCCATTATCATCATCTCCTCCCCATCATCAATGCCTGCCCATTATCATCATGGCCTCCCCATCATCATCATGGCCTCCCCATTATCATCAATACCTGCCCATCATCATTATCGCCTCCCCATCATCATCAATGCCTGCCCATCATCATCTTCTCCCCATCATCAATGCCTGCCCATTATCATCAATGCCTGCCCATTAACATCATCTTCTCCCCATCATCATCAATGCCTCCCCATTATCAGCAATGCCTGCCCATTATCATCATCTCCTCCCCATTATCAGCAATGCCTGCCCATCATCACACACAGACAGTACCACAGCACACAAGCACTCGCTCACATACATACACACACACACAAAGCACCGCACTACATACACACAGACACACACACACACACACACACACGTCTCACCTGTCCAGCGTCCGCGCTCTCTGCCACAGCCGGCCGCTGAATGATGACGTCATTCAGCGGCGCTGCTGTGAGAGGAAGCGCCGGCGCCCCCTGGAGCCCAGAGCTGCGGCAGCGGAGGCACGGGAGAGGTAAGTATTGTGCCAGCTGATGCCGGGGCCCTGAGCAAGCGGGGGGGGGCCCAGTGGCGGCGCTGACACCGCTCCTCCGCTAACGGGCGTGGGGGTGCCAGACGGCGAGTGGGCCCCCCCGCCTGCTCAGGGCCCCGGCACTTGCCCGGGTGTGCCGGGTGCTGACGCCGGCCCTGCTTTGGAGTATCATCAAGCAAAAGATCTATGAGGGGGAGGCAGTTCACTTCAAAACAGCAGCTCTGGGAGGCTATTCTGACTTCATGCAAAGAAATACAAGCAGAAACTCTCAAAAAACTCACAAGTTCAATGGATGCAAGAATTGTGAAGGTGATATTAAAGAAGGGTTCCTATTAGGGTTGAGCATTCCGATACCGAAACCCGGTTCCGATACCTGAAATCCAATGTAAGTCTATGGGAACAAAATATCGGAATATTTTTAATTCCGATATTTTGTTCCCATAGACTTACATTGGATTTCAGGTATCGGAACCGGGTTTCGGTATCGGAATGCTCAACCCTAGTTCCTATGTTAACATGTAACTTGGCCTGTTAGGATGTTTTGGAGTTAAATAGCTTTTTTGTTCAGTGAATGTGACCTCCTAATGCTGCAAATTCCACAAATGAGCATTTTCAGTTCTTTAACCCCTTCATGACCCAGCCTATTTTGACCTTAAAGACCTTGCCATTTTTTGCAATTCTGACCAGTGTCCCTTTATGAGGTAATAACTCAGGAACGCTTCAATGGATCCTAGCGATTCTCAGATTGTTTTTTCATGACATATTGGGCTTCATGTTAGTTGTAAATTTAGGTCGATAATTTTTGCGTTTATTTGTGAAAAAATTGGAAATTTGGCGAAAATTTTAAAAATTTCGCAATTTTCAAATTTTGAATTATTATTCTGTTAAACCAGAGAGTTATGTGACACAAAATAGTTAATAAATAACATTTCCCACATGTCTACTTTACATCAGCACAATTTTGGGAACAAAATTTTTTTTTGTTAGGAAGTTATAAGGGTTAAAAGTTGACCAGCGATTTCTCATTTTTACAGCAAAATTTACAAAACCATTTTTTTAGGGACCACCTCACATTTGAAGTCACTTTGAGGGGTCTATATGGCAGAAAATACCCAAAAGTGACACCATTATAAAAACTGCACCTCTCAAGCTACTCAAAACTACATTCAAGAAGATTATTAACCCTTCAGGTGCTTCACAGGAACTAAAACAACGTGGAAGGAAAAAATGGACATCCTGAAGGGAAGGAGCGCCGTTTGACTTTTTGAATGGAAAATATGCTGGAATATTTAGCGGTTGCCATGTCGCATTTGGAGAGTCCCTGTGTGCCTAAACATTGGAGCTCCCCCCACAAGTGACCCCATTTTGGAAACTAGACCCCCCCAAGGAACTTATCTAGATGCAGAGTGAGCACTTTGAACCCCCAGGTGCTTCACAAATTGATCCATAAAAAAAAAGAAAGTACTTTTTCTTCACAAAAATTTTCTTTTAGCCTCAGTTTTTTCATTTTCACATGGGCAACAGTATAAATTGGATCCTAAAATTTGTTGGGAAATTTCTCCTGAGTACACAGATACCTCATATGTGGTCATAAACCACTGTTTGGGCGCACGGCGGGGCCCAGAAGGGAAGGAGCGCCATTTGACTTTTTGAATGGAAAATTAGCTGCAATCCTTGACGCCATGACGCCTTTGGAGAGCCCCTGTGTGCCTAAACAGTGAAAACCGCCCACATATGACACCATTTTGGAAACTAGACCCCTTATGGAACTCATCTAGATGAGTTGTGAGCACTCTGAACCTCCAAGTGCTTCACAGAAGTTTATAACGCAGAGCAGTGAAAATAAAAAAATCATTTTTTTCCTCAAAAATGATTTTTTTAGCCGCAATTTTTTATTTTCACAAGGGTAACAGGAGAAATTGGACCACAAAAGTTGTTGTGCAATTTGTCCTGAGTACACTGGCACCCCATATGTGGGGGGAACCACTGTTTTGGCGCATGAGAGAGCTCAGAAGGGAAGGAGCGCCATTTTGGAATGCAGACTTCATGGAATGTTCTGCGGCGTCATGCTGCGTTTGCAGAGCCCCTGATGTGCCTAAACAGTAGAAACCCCCTCAAGTGACCCTATTTTGGAAACTAGACCCCCCAAGGAGCTTATCTAGATGTGTAGTGAGCACTTTGAACCCCCAAGTGCTTCACAGAAGTTTAGAAACGCAGAGCAGTGAAAATAAAAAAATCATTTTTGTTTCTCAAAAATCATTTTTTAGCCAACTATTTTTTATTTTCCCAAGGGTAACAGGATAAATTGGACCCCAAAAGATGTTGTCCAGTTTTTCCTGAGTACGCTGGTGCCCCATATGTGGGGGGAAACCACTGTTTGGGCGCACGGCAGGGCTCAGAAGGGAAGGAGCGCCATTTGACTTTTTGAATGGAAAATTAGCTCGAATCGTTAGCGGACACCATGTCGTGTTTGGAGAGCTCCTGTGTGCCTAAACTTTGGAGCTCCCCCACCAATGACCCCATTTTGGAAACTAGACCCCCTAAGGAACTTATCTAGATGCACAGTGAGCACTTTGAACCCCCAGGTGCATCACATAAGTTTATAACGCAGAGCCGTGAAAATAAAAAATATTTTTTTTTTTTTCACAAAAAAATTTTCTTTAGCCCACTATTTTTATTTTCACAATGGTTACAGGACAAATTGGACCCCAAAAGTTGTTGTCCAATTTGTCCTGAGTACGCTAGTACCCCATATGTGGAGGGGAACCACTGTTTGGGCACACGTCAGGGCTCGGAAGGGATGTAGTGACGCTTTAAAATGCCGACTTGATGGAATGGTCTGCGGGCATCTAATGTGCCTAAACAGTAGAAACCCCCCAAAAGTGAACCCATTTTGTAAACTAGACCCCCCAAGGAACTTATCTAGATGTGTGATGAGCACCTTGAACCCCCACGTGCTTCACAGAAGTTTATAATGCAGAGCCGTGAAAATAAAAAATCATTTTTTTCCTCAAAAACTGATTTTTTTAACCCGCAATTTTTTATTTTCACAAGGGTAAAAGGAGAAATTGGACCACAAAAGTTGTTGTACAGTTTGTCCTGAGCATACTGGTACCCCATATGTGGGGGGAACTACTGTTCGGGCACACGTTGTGGCTCAGAAGGGAAGTAGTAATGTTTTGAAATGCCGACTTTGATGGAATGGTCTGCGGGCGTCATGTTACGTTTGCAGAGCCCCTGATGTGCCTAAATAGTAGAAACTCCCCACAAGTGACCCCATTTTGGAAACTAGACCCCGCAAAGAACTTATCTAGATGTGTGGTGAGCATTTTGAACCCCCAAGGGCTACACAGAAGTTTATAACGCCCGGGCATGAAAATAAAAAAAATCAATTTTTTCCACAAACATGATCATTTAGTCCCCAATTTTTTTATTTCCCAAGGGTAACAGGAGAAATTAGACCCCAAAAGTTGTTGTCCAATTTGTCCTGAGTACGCTGATATCCCATATGTGGGAGGAAACTACTGTATGGGCACACGTCGAGGCTCGGAAGGGAAGTAGTGACGTTTTGAAATGCCAACTTGATGGAATGGTCTGCGGGCGTCATGTTACGTTTGCAGAGCCCATGATGTGCCTAAACAGTGGAAACCCCCCACCAAGTGACCCCATTTTGGAAACTAGATCCCCCAAGGAACTCCTCTAGATGTGTGGTAAGCACTTTGAATCTCCAAGTTCTTCACAGAAGTTTATAACGCAGAGCCGTGAAAATAAAAAATCATTTTTTTTTCCACAAAAATAACTTTTTTAGTCCCCAATTTTTTTTCCCAAGGGTAACAGGAGAAATTAGACCCCCAAAGTTGTTGTGCAATTTTTCCCGAGTACGCTGATACCCCAAATGTGGGGGTAAACCACTGTTTGGGCACACGTCAGGGCTCGGAATAAAGGGAGCATTGTTTGACTTTTTGAATGCAAAATTTGCAGGAATCAATGGTGGCACCATGTCGCGTATGGAGACCCCCTGATGTGCGTAAATAGTGGAAACCCCTCAATTCTACCTCCAACCCTAACCCCAATACACTCCTAACCCCAACCCCTACACACCCCTAACCCTAATACAAACCATAACCATAACCCTAACCCCAAAACACCCCTAACACTTATCCTAACTCTAACCCTAATCACAAACCTAACCCAAATTCCAACCCTAACCCAAATTCCAACCCTAACCCAAATTCCAACCCTAACCCAAATTCCAACCCTAACCCAAATTCTAACAGTAACCCTAATTCTTACCCTAACCCTATTTCTAACCCTAATGCTAACCCTAACGCTAACCCTAAGGCTAACCCTAACCCTAGTTCTAACCCTAACCCTAAGGCTGGGTTCATATTGCGTTTTACCAGCCAGTTCAACACGTAGCGTTGACCGGCTGGTAACGGTATAGCATAATGCGTTATGCTATACCCGCTAGCGCAGATGAATCAGCAGATGATTCATCTGTGCTAGCGGTGACGGAGCCCAGACTCTGCAGCCCGCGTCCGAGGCTCCGTCACGGAATGAAGGCACCTCGCGAACGCATGCCGCTTTACAAATGGGGGGGGCAGCGTTAACGGACCGCGTTATACCGCAATGTAACGCAGTCCGTCTAACGGACTGCCATAATGCAATATGAACCCAGCCTAACCCTAAGGCCCCATGCACACGTTGCGGATTCACTTGCGGATTTTTCCGCACCGATTTTTCTAAATCCGCAGGTAAAATGACCTGCATTTTACCTGCGTATTTAGCACGGATTTACTGCGGTTTTTGGGCAGATTTGCTCTGCAGTTTTACACCTATTATGGAATAGGTGTAAAACCGCTACGGAATCCGCACAAAGAATTGACATGCTGCGGATTTAAAAACGCATCAAATCCTCACGGAAAAATCCACAGCATGTGCACAGCGTTTTTTTTTTTACCATTTATTTACATTGTACTGTACATGGTTTTCGGATCTGCTGTGGATCCGTAGCGCCAAATCCGCTGCGGATCCGCAGCAAAATCCACAACATGTGCACAGGGCCTAATAGCAAAAAAAAAAAAATCTTTATTTTATTATTTGTCCCTACCTATGATAAAGGGGGGGTTCATTTACTTATTTTTTATTTTGATCACTGTGACAGTTTGTCACAATGATCAAAATAAATTTCTGGACAATGGAGGGCGCACTGCGCATGCGTCGGCCGGCGCACTGCGCATGCGCCCGCCATTTTCCAAGATGGCGGCGCCCATGAAGAATCCCGGGCGGACGCCGGGACGGACCCAGGGACATCGGAGGACCGGGAGAGGTAAGTAGGAGTGGTCGGAAGGTGAGGGGGGGGAGGATTGGAAGGTGGGGGCAGCAGAGGCCAGGAGGAGGGGAGCAGATAGTGACGGCGGTGACCGATCACCGCCATCTTTCGGTGGCGGCGGCCGATCACCGTCGTGACTTGGTGTGGGGGGGGTCGGATCTTGGTGTCCAGCCATGGCAGATGCTATTGCAGTATCGGCCATGGCTGGATTGTAATATTTCACCAATTTCATTGGTGAAATATTACAGATTGCTCTGATTGGCTGTTTCACTTTTAACAGCCAATCAGAGCGATCGTAGCCACGTGGGGGTTAAGACAACCCCCCTGTGGTAAAGCACAAAGGCTCTTGTGCCTGCGGGTCGGGTGACCTTTCAGTGACCCCAGTCACCCGGCCCGCAGGAACGCGATCCTTTCATGACACAGGGTATGCGTCATAGGTCGGATTGGCACCGACTTTCATGACTCATACGCTGTGTAAAAGGCCGGGAAGGGGTTAAAACATATCAAATGTTTTGAAATTTTACTTTGCCTAATAATTTGGAACAGTGCATTTTGAGTTTTTATTCATTTTGGAGATTATACTGTTATCATTGGGAGGTTTCTTCAATAAAATTCGATGTATACTCTAACGGGTGATAACTTTTATTAGACTGACTGTCATTTGCACCGACCACTTAGGAAAATCAGAGAAAAATATCATTTGCATAATAATTTGGAACATGGTGTATGTCATGAGAAAACAATGTCAGAATCACCGGGATCCATGGAACCGTTCCAGAGTTATAACCTCATAAAGAGACAGTGGTCAGAATTGTAAAAATTGGCGCGGTCATTAACGTGCAAACCACCCTTGGGGTTAATACACATACACAAAATTAGTCGGTGCGCCACAAGAGGAAGACAATGTTTTGCAAAAGAAATCATAGCGTCAGGAATAGGAATCCAATACCTACACATGGGATACTTGAAGTAAAACAGTAAGTACTGATGGCAAGGGGACTGGGAAGGATGTGTGTGTGTGCAACAATGTAACAAAGGCCAAATATATTGTTGCAACACCTGTAGCAAGCAGCAAAACCCTAGATAGATAGATAGACAGACAGACAGACAGATAGATAGATAGATATGGGATAGATAGATAGATAGATAGATAGATAGATAGATAGATAGATAGATAGATAGATAGATAGATATGGGATAGATAGATAGATAGATAGATAGATAGATAGATAGATAGATAGATAGATAGATAGATAGATAGATATGGGATAGATAGATAGATATGGGATAGATAGATAGATAGATAGATAGATAGATAGATAGATAGATAGATAGATAGATATGGGATAGATAGATAGATAGATAGATAGATAGATAGATATGCAAGAAAAAATGGAACAGCACAATACCAGTTTGCGGGTGCCCAGGCCTCCTCAGCAATGTATCCAATACTTGCCCCAATCCAAGCAAAAATGAAAAAGAAGTCAGCACTCCATTAATTCAAAAGTGAAAAAAGTGGATTTTAGTTAGACCCACATAACATGACGAAGTTTCGGCTCACACTGAGCCTTTCTCAAGCAGTGAGTCTCACACACAGGTGAATAAATACTGTATACCTATCTTATAACAATCATGAATTATTCATAATCATTTTAGAAAGTGCAAAAACATACATAATCTTATATAATTTACATGGTTTAGTCCAATGTGCAATTGTCATGTATCAAGTGAACCTTGAAAAGTGCCTTGTGCTTAGAGTGCCTTATGAAAACATATGTAATAGTCAAATATTCATCTAAACACAGTTATCATTGTGACAGGTGCAGCTGTGCATATATTTGTTCAAACAACTCACCCAGTTAGGGTTGTTACATCGCACATGGAGGACACCGTGAACGCCATATTAGACGTCCTAATTGCACATGCATTGGCACCTCATTGTACATGCAAAAGCAGTCGGCCAATCATACTGTATGTGTGGCATGCTTCTTCCTTGACCATGCGCACATCCCCATTATGTACGTCTCTGCGCCATCTTAGGTGGGGCACACTCTTGGAGAACCTCCTATATAGCACATACTATCCGCCCACTTCAGGTCAGTTCCTCCCATTTGCTTCTCATATCGCTGGGAAGTTTTAATGTCATAATAGATCTGGCTAGCTGATTATGCTACGATGCGTCTGAGAATCAAGTCATCTTTTTTAGCAACCAATACATTTTCATATTTTCTATATTCCTTATTATATAAATCTTCCACAATTGTAGCCATAATTCAAAAAAGTGAGAAACAAGGAGAAGGGGAATATTGTGTGCCTAGGGACATAGGCATTTTCTTACCGTGGTATACAGGTCGGTCCCTTATTCAGGTGACCTCTTGTTATCAATGGTATCTTTGGGTGGTCTCCCAATCCTTCCAGATCAAGATACCTCAACCAAAGTGGCCATAGAGGTGAGTATGCCCATCCCAGCTCCATATTCACCTCAACCCCTATTCTGAAAGAAAGTCATTGCATGGTTCTCTCCTCTTATTATTGGCTGACAGTTTTACACAGTGCAATGATATAAAAACTCATATTACTGAAAAATTAATAGTGATATATAAATATTAATCACTCATGCTCCATACCACCACATATCTCCTTGGGTGAGTGTGTACAGCGTTGGTGACTCATGAATAATGATGACATATCTGAAAAAATAAAAATAAATACATACATTTTAAAAATAAAAATATATTCATAAAAAAAGTATATCTAATGCACTTCAGTCCTTATACACTGAAGAGAAAGCAAGGAATTTCAACTCATAATATACCTGAAACCAAAAAATGGAATGTATTTTAAAATCCACATTTAATCCCATTGGTCTAAGGGTATCTAGTTCATAGATCCATCTGAGTTCTCTTTGTTTCCGGAGACACTCTCTATCGCCCCCTCTCCTTTGTACCAGGATTGTATATATTATTTTAAACCGTAACTCTTTTTCTGTATGTTTGAATTCAGCAAAATGTTTAGAAACTGGAAGATCCAACCTCTTTTTCTAATGGTATACCGGTGGTGATTTATGCATGTTTTAAAGTCACACGTCATTTCCCCGATATACCACAAATTACAAGGGCATTGAAGAAGGTAAATGACATAGTCAGAGTTGCATGTTAGATAATGCTTTATCGTGTAGGTTTTATGGGTATGGGGATGATCAAAAGTTGCTCCCTTTATCATAAGAGTGCAATTTATGCATATCAAACACGGGTAGCAGCCTTTCCTCTCACTTCCCATTAGAGAGGCCTGATGTGATTTCTTCAAGGAACCTATGTTAGATTTTATTAAATGATCCCTAATGTTTTTATTCTTTCTATAAGAAAGAGTGGTGGGGTCTTGAATTCTTCCAAGTTTGGGAGGCATTTTGCTAATATGCCCAATGTTTTTTAATGATGCCCACTACATCCTTACTCTCCTTTGTGAAGGTTGTTACAAATGGGATTCAGGAGAGTTCTTTTCTTTTTAGTTTAGTCCGTAGTAATGAGGCTCTTTCTTGTTTCATAACCTTTTTTTTCGTTTGACCCAATAGATTTTCAGGGTATCCTCTATGTTTGAACTTTCCTTTTCTATCAAGGAATCCATGACCCCATTCACTTTCTCCGTTTCATTGACTATCCGCCGCACTCTTAAAAGTTAGCTCACTGGTATTGATCTTACCATGCTGCATGGTTCTTGGCTATTATACATCAATAGATTGTTTTTGTCTGTCCGTTTGACAAATAAAGTAGTGGTTAATTTATCATTCTCTTGTCACATCGGTACATCCAAAAATTGTATATTTTCCCTGGATGATACTAATGTAAATTTAATTGTTTTATCAATTTTATTTAAATATTCATGAAAGTTATTCAGCTCTTCCCGGGTACCCTTCCATAGGAGGAAGACATCGTCTATGTACCTCCACCACACCAGCACATGCCGGAAGTGGGGGGACACATAGACAAGGTCCTCCTCTATGGCCCCATGACCAAATTAGCATACGCCGGGGCCATATTGGGGACTGAGGTCTAATATGCATCCTTTGTTTGCTGGGAATCCTTTCTGTAAAATATTCAGAATTGAGAGTCCTCAGTCATTGATACCTTTTAATGGCTAACTGAAAAGATGGTAACAAATTGCAAGCTTTCGAGACTACTCAGGTCTCTTCATCAGGCTAAACTAATACAAAATCTGAAGAATCACATATTTATGCTCAAAACAGCACAGAAAAAATGCAATAGATAAGACAAGTGACGTGAAGCAGAACTGTCATTATGGGAGAGAGATGAACATAAATATTGGAACAGTTCATAGATAAGGAGTGTGAAAGTTTTATTGCCCTCTGATTGGGGTCTGGTTCTGTGTTGTGATGCCCCAGAAGGTCTGTTAGGGTTCGAGTTCCCAATGCTGCACAAGGGGAATCTCGAGCCATTCCCGCTGCTGTAATGTATGTAGTACAGTTAATATAGCGTCTTGTGCTTGGGTGCGATGAAAACACAGGAGTCACAGGTTTGATATAGAAAAGTCCTGTATTACTTCATACAAGTTGGCAGAAATAGTCACACAGTTTGCAGACACAGAAACAGGAGACACAGCAGGCCAGAGTAATCTAAGCTCAGCAATCACTCTCCAATACAGATTCAGGATCTTCTTCTCTGTTACCGTAAGTCCATGCAAACGTGGGTCTTTCAAAGAGCAGGGTTCAGAGTCCACAAGTGCTTCAGAGTTCCTCAGTAGGAATAGCTGGAGTACAAGGTCCAAGGCTTACAGGAGTCAAGTCACAGGTTCACTGCAGGCTAGATTCTGAAGCACTGATTGCTCAGCTGTGGCTGCTTAAGAAGCAAAGGAGAGAATCAGGGCGGGAACATGCAAGCTGGAAACTCCATTTTGACTGAGGGCAAGATAGCTGCAGCAAGACAGAAAGTAAAATGGCTGACGAACAAACTGAGTTTCAGGAATATATACATAGAACCTTACATTACTCCCCCTTAAGGACAACCTCCGGATGACCTCAGACCAGGCTTGTGTGGGTACCTCTGATGAAACTGACGGAGCAAGCGAGGAGCATTAACGTTATTGACCGGTTCCCATGAGTTGTCCTCCACTGGGTAGCCCTGCCATTTAATCAGATATTGTAACTGATTTCTATACAACCTGGAATCTAAAATCCTTTCCACCACAAATTCTTCCTGACCATCAACTAGCACTGGGTCAGGGCAAGGAGAGGAACGTCCAGGAAACGTATTGGGTGTCGCAGCCTTTAGTAGGGATACATGAAAGACAGGGTGGATTCTCATAGTTCTGGGCAGTTGAAGACGACAAGCAACGGCACTTATAATTTTACTGATTTTATAGGGTCCAATGTACTTATGTCCCAACTTAGACGATGGAATCCTTAACTTAAGATTTCTGGTTGACAGCCAGACCAAGTCTCCTACCTTGAAAGCTGGTGCAGGTTTACGAAATTTATCTGCTGCTTTCTTGTACCTTTCTTGAGCCGATTCCAGATTTTCCTTTAGAAGATCCATATTCTTCTGTAAAGACGTGATTCTTTCAGCCACTGCTGGTAAAGGCGTTTCTATGGGAAATCGTGGTAGAATGTTAGGATGATAACCTAGATTAGAGTAAAAAGGAGACTGTTTAGTGGAGGCACTCTGAGAGTTGTTATACGAGAACTCAGCTAATGGAAGTAGATCCACCCAATCATCCTGTAGGTGGCAGATAAAGCAGCGGAGATACTGCTCCAGGGTTTGATTGGTTCGTTCGGTCTGTCCATTAGTCTGGGGATGAAAAGCAGAAGAAAGGTTTACTTTAATGTCCACTGCTGCACAGAAATTTTGCCAAAACCTAGAAGTGAATTGCACCCCTCGATCCGAAATAACCTCATCCGGTACTCCATGTAAGCGAAACACATCTTTAATCATCAAATCTGATGTCTGTTTTGCAGTGGGTAAGCCGACACAAGGGATAAAATGAGCTGCCTTTGTTAGACGGTCAACCACCACTAGAATGGTGTTCTTCCCTGAGAGGTTGGTAACTCCACAATGAAGTCCATAGAAATGGATCCCAAGGGCGGGACGGGGTGGGAAGAGGCTGTAACAGACCAGTTGGTGAGGAGCGAGGTGTTTTGCATCTTGCACAGACCTCACATGAAGTGACATAATTCAAAACATCCTTCCTGCAAGTGGGCCACCAAAAGAAACGAGAAAGAAATTCCTGTGTCTTTAGAATTCCTGTGCCAAAAAGGAATCCGCATGGTATGCTTCCTTGATGTCCTTAAGTAGGTCTTGATTATGAATTACTCCTAGGAATCTAGAGTCAGGAAGAATAGTCTTAGGAGGAGTAATTGGACGTGTCTCTGCTGAGTAAATCCTAGAGAGTGCATCAGCCTTTCCATTGCGCGATCCTGGTCTATAAGAGATGATAAAATTAAATTGGTTTAAGAAAAGATTCCAGCGAGCCTGGCGAGGAGTCAGGCACTTAGCCGACCTGATAAACTCAAGGTTACGATGGTCTGTCAGGACGACTATTTGCTGTGCAGCTCCCTGAAGAAGGTGTCTCCATTCTTTGAAGGCGGCAATAATGGCCAACAACTCTCTATTGCCCACATCGTAGTTCCTCTCAGCCGAAGACAACTGCTGGGAAAAGAAGGCACAGGGATGCAAGACATTCTTCTCACCTGTTCTCTGAGAGAGTATAGCTCCAACGGCACAGTCTGAAGCATCCACCTCTATTATGAAGGCAAGCTCGAGGTTGGGATGTACTAGGATAGGTGCAGTGGTAAATTTATCTTTTAGACGGGAAAATGCTTCCTGGGCTTGGGGAGTCCAGGAAAACCTAGACTCTTTCCGGGTAAGTTGAGTGATAGGTGACACTACCTCAGAGAAATTTCTAATGAAACGTCTATAGAAGTTGGCAAACCCGATGAAGCGCTGTACCTCCTTCACATTTCTAGGACTTGGCCAATCCTTGATGGCTTGGGTTTTGCTTCCATCCATACTAATTCCTTGTGTAGACAGTACATACCCCAGAAATTGAATTTTGGTCCTATGGAATTCACACTTTTCAAGTTTGATGTAAAGATGATTTTGTCTTAGACGTTCCAAGACCATTCTCACATGTCCATGATGTTCCTCTGTGGAGTTAGAAAAAATTAGAATATCATCCAAATAAATTACCACGAATGTATCTAGGAGATCCCTGAAGATGTCATTCACCAAGTGTTGGAAAGTGGCTGGGGCGGTACTCAGACCAAAAGGCATAACTAGATATTCAAAGTGTCCATAGCGTGACCTGAATGCAGTCTTCCATTCATCCCCAGGTCTAATACGGACTAAGTTATAGGCCCCACGAAGATCTAGTTTAGAAAAAATTTTGGCATGTCGCACTCTCTCCAATAACTCAGGGATTAAAGGCAATGGATAACGGTTTCTAATAGTAACCTTATTGAGTTCCCTATAGTCTACGCATGGTCTCAGAGATCCATCTTTCTTCTTTACAAAGAAGATGGGTGCACCTGCAGGAGATGAAGAGGGGCGTATGAAGCCCTTGGCTAGATTTTCATCTATGTAATCCTTTAAAGCCTTTAGCTCGGGCCCCGCCAGGGGGTAGATCTTACCAAAAGGTATCTCTGCTCCAGGCAATAATTCAATTGGACAATCATATGGACGGTGAGGAGGAAGCTGGTCAGCGTTCTTCTTGTCACATAAATCCACATAGTCCTGGTATACAGCTGGTAGTTCAGGGACTGACATGATTCCTTTAGGAACAGAGCAAGCTGAAACTTTTGGACTCATCTGTTTCTCTGGAAAGTGTAATTCCTTGGTCTCCCAGTTAATGGTAGGATTCTGAGCCTGCAGCCATGGTAGCCCTAGAATAATGGGAAAGTGGGGAGAAGAGATAAGCATAAAGGACAGTTTCTCTTGATGATCTTTACCCATAAGAACCCTCAAAGGCTCTGTTTCCTGATCCACTGGTCCAGAGGTCAGCAGGGAGCCATCCACAGTTTCCATCTGTACTGGAGTAGCCTTCTTCACTGAACGTATTCCCTGTTTCAGAGCAAAGGAGACATCCATAAAATTTCCACTTGCCCCTGAGTCGATCATAGCAGAGCTAGACACCCAAGCTGAGTCAACCCAGAGTTTGATGGAAAGAAAGCAATGAGAATTGTTTTTCTTACAACTCAGCTGGGACACCGCTGAGGAAACTTGAAAAATGGCAGCGTTTACACAGTCAACGTCCTCAGAGGTAACGGAGTTTAAGTCCGAGAAATCAAGATCTGTTGCTGCAGATCTCTCTGGAGCCTGAGGCTCGGACCTGACAGATCCCCTCTCGCAACACTCACAATGAATGAGTGCTGCAGTAGTCTTACGAGAACGGCTGGGGCAGTTTATAATGAAGTGCCCTGACTTACCACAATAGAAACATAGATTCTCCTTAAAACGATGTTCCTTGCGTGCATCACTAACCCGTCGTTGTAAAGAGTCTACCTGCATGGGTTCAGGTTCAGGTTCCCGTGTAATCCTACTCAAAGGTTCCTTAGCTGGAGAGGAAGGTAGGAAAAGGTTAGTATGATTGCTTTCGAACCATCTCTCTTGCCTGCGTTCAGTCAGACGAGTATCAATACGGATGCAGTAGTTAATAAAGTCACCTAACGCAGTGGGAGGGTCGGCACGAGCAAGTTCATCCTTAATCAGTGGAGATAACCCCTTTCGAAAAATAGATTTTTTGGCGGAACTGTCCCAGGTGGTATCAAGGGCCCATCTCCTGAAATCCAAGGCATATTCAGCTACGGAGTGCTTACCTTGGCGCAAAGCTAACATGGCTGCTTCAGCTGTTGCACCTCGATTGGGGTCATCAAACACCTGCCCCATGGCTGAAATAAAATCATCAAGGTGATTCAAACAATCATCCTCAGTCTCAATCAGAGGGTTTGCCCACATTAAAGCCTTGTTGGTAAGCAACATAATTATAGTAAGCACCTTAGATCGTTCAGTGGGAAATTGTGAAGCATGTGCAGAAAAAAAAAGATTGCATTGATTAATAAATCCCCTGAATTTCTCACGTTCACCGCCAAAACGAAAAGGGGGCAACTTGGGAATCCCAGCACTCGAGGCTAAGGCAGGAGCCTGGACTCGCCCCTCTAGAACCTCAATCCTGGCTCGCAAATCCTGGGTAGTCTGTCCAACCACTTGCAAATTGTGATTATTGAGGTCCTGTAGATTTGTAAAACGGGTCTTTATATTCTGCAAATCTGCAAGGATATTATCAGTCACTCCGCAAAGTTCCTTTATGCGGGCCTCCATTTT
This sequence comes from Oophaga sylvatica, assembly GCA_033576555.1. NCBI lineage: Eukaryota > Metazoa > Chordata > Amphibia > Anura > Dendrobatidae > Oophaga > Oophaga sylvatica. Next base: position 181,896,810 of record JARQOD010000003.1, on the reverse strand, counting down.
CCAGATCTTTTAAGACAGGATTACTGGAAGAAGAGGAGAGAAAAAAAATAACAATAGTGTTCACCTGTGGCAACACTGCAGAGAGAAAAAAAAATTAAGGGAACTGCTCACCTGGAATGGTTGTGAGAAGTCACAACCACTATCATCACAGAAAGTTTCAACCAGACATCTGATATCCAGAGTTACAGCAGACAAAAAAGAGAAAAGAAAGGAAAAAAAAAAAAAACAATAGTGTTTACCTGTGGTAACACTGCAAAAAGAAAAAACTTAAGGGAATTGCTCACCTGGAATGGTTGTGAGAAGTCACAACCACTGTCATCACAGAAAGTACAACCGGACGTCTGATATCCACAGTACAGCAGACACAGCCTTCCAGACCCAGCAGACACTAACGTTTTGGCTTCAGAATCTTGTAATGTATGTAGTACAGTTCATATAGCGTCTTGTGCTTGGGTGCGATGAAAACACAGGAGTCACAGGTTTGATATAGAAAAGTCCTGTATTACTTCATACAAGTTGGCAGAAATAGTCACACAGTTTGCAGACACAGAAACAGGAGACACAGCAGGCCAGAGTAATCTAAGCTCAGCAATCACTCTCCAATACAGATTCAGGATCTTCTTCTCTGTTACCGTAAGTCCATGCAAACGTGGGTCTTTCAAAGAGCAGGGTTCAGAGTCCACAAGTGCTTCAGAGTTCCTCAGTAGGAATAGCTGGAGTACAAGGTCCAAGGCTTACAGGAGTCAAGTCACAGGTTCACTGCAGGCTAGATTCTGAAGCACTGATTGCTCAGCTGTGGCTGCTTAAGAAGCAAAGGAGAGAATCAGGGCGGGAACATGCAAGCTGGAAACTCCATTTTGACTGAGGGCAAGATAGCTGCAGCAAGACAGAAAGTAAAATGGCTGACGAACAAACTGAGTTTCAGGAATATATACATAGAACCTTACAGCTGCGGTCCCCATCCGTCTCCGGCCGCAGTGGAGCCTGCTCAGCAGAGACGTCGGTCCCACCGTCTTGCCCGGTCTAATGCTGTGCACAGACTTGTTGCTGCGTCTCCTGGATCTTCTATTATAACCAGTGCTGGAGCAGACGTCTTTAGGACGAAGTCCTGCGTTTCCCCTTCTGAGCATGCCCAGAGTAACATCTCTCATTGGAGATCAGGGGTCACATGCTCAGGTACTGCAGCAGCTCCTATTGGTCCGCAAGGAAGGTCCTGAAACCACTTGTGTTCTGGAGCAGTTTCCTATTGGTCCTTATCTGGCAGGCCCTGTAGTTGCTACTATAAAAGGGTGGCATGGCTGGGCCGCCATGCACTAGTATCAAATCTGTTACGTGCTTGCGCCAGTGTGGTCATGTATGCATGTGGTTAGGTCTGGCTGAAATAAGCCCCTAGAATACCGGCACCTCCGGTGAGGAGATTGTATGCACGTGTTCAGGGCTCGGCTGAAAACGCCATTAGAATACCGGCTACTCCGGTGAGATTATTGCTTGTGTTCTGACTGCATGACCACAGACTGCAATCCGCTTAGCAGTCATCTGTGTTCCCTGTGAGTCTAACAGGACACAGTCTTTTTCTCAGCGGCTCTGTGACGCAACAAGGTTCGCTTTATAACGCTGGTCAGCGCCCTAGCGTTTTACTTTGCGGCTCACTGAAGCTAAGTGAGTTCGCACTTATCGCCATATAGCGCTGTGGCATTCCCGTTAGCGGCTCTGGGTATTAACAGAGTTCGCACTAACTGCCACAGAGCGCTACGGCGTTTATTTTAGCGACTCTGCGGGATAACAGAGTTCGCTACTTACGCCATCTTACTAGCAGCGGGCTTGCCTGCACGGTGGACCCCGGGCTGCGAACGCACCTCTCTACAATATCTATTAGGTGCGTTCCGCAGACCCTAACTTAATACTAGCGCCAGGGTCTGGCTAGTAAAATGGCGGACGACCAGCGCCTACGGCAGTTCATCCAGCAGCTGGAGGGTAGGTTGGCGGCTCTTGAGCGCACAACCTTAGCTGTGGATGTGACCGCAGTCGCTGTTCAGGCTGCTAGCACAGCGACAGCCAGTTTGTCCTCCAACACCTCTGCTCTGACCTTGTCCCATCTCCCGCTTCCAGACAAGTTTTCTGACGACGGCAAACATTGTCGGGGATTCGTGTGTCAGTGCTCTATACAACTCGAGCTTCTGGCCGCACATTTTCCCACAGAGCGGTCACAAGTGGGTTTCATAATGTCCCTTCTGTCGGGCAGAGCTTTGGAATGGGCAACGCCGCTGTGGGAGCGTGACGATCGCGTGGTGCGGAGTGCTCCTCGGTTTCTGGAGGCTCTTAAAAAGGTCTTTTTAGGCCCTCAGGTCACCCACGATTCAGCGCTCCAACTGCTGGCAATGTCACAGGGTTCGAGCTTGGTCAGTCAGTTTTCAGTCCAATTTCGAACTCTGGCCTCCGAGTTAGAGTGGCCGGATAAGGTTCTTATACCGGAAAGGTCTGGCTGACCATGTAAAGGACGCCTTGGCCACCAGGGAGATTCCTACCTCACTGGAGAAGCTTATCTCCATATCTACCCGCATCGACCTTCGCTTTCACGAGCGGAGGTTGGAACGGGCCCAGTGTAGACGGAGGTTTCGGCTAGCTCCCACCTTTGCCAAACCTCTAGAATCTCCCATTCAGGCGCCCGACTCCCCGGAGGTCATGGAGGTTGTTCGAACGGGACCTAAGTCTCGGCCCAGGGTTTGTAACAATTGTCAGCAGTTAGGACATTATGCCAATAGATGTCCCCAGCGATCGGGAACACGATCGCGTCTAGTGACCATGGGAGGAGGTTCACTAGAGTCAGCAGCGTTTGCCTCCAAGCTGTCCTTTAAAGGGACAATCTCTTTTGGTACATCCACTCTAACAGTTGAGCTTTGTGTGGATTCTGGAGCAGAGGGGAACTTTATGTCCTCTGCTTTTGCTCTCCGCCACACAATACCTCAGGTGATGCTCGCCAAACCGGTGACTGTTCGAGTGGTGAATGGCTCCATACTGCCCTCACAGATCACACATCAGACAATCCCTCTCACATTAGCTATGTCTCCTTCCCATCAGGAGATTATCTCTTTCCCTGTCCTTCCTGAGGGTATAGATGAGGCTCTGCTGGGAGTACCCTGGCTTCGTCTTCACTCTCCACTATTGAGTGGTCCTCTGGGAAGATACGGGTTGGAGTGAGTCTTGTAGCGGTAGATGTGTGAGGAAGTGTGATCAGGTTGCTACTATAGGGATACCCGCAGATCTCACTTCCCTTCCCAAGTGCTATTGGTCCTATGTAGACGTGTTCTCCAAAAAGGCTGCAGAGACGCTTCCGCCTCACCGCCCCTATGACTGTCCTATTGACCTCTTGCCTGGAGCAGAACCTCCCCGGGGAAGGGTCTATCCTCTCTCTCTCCCGGAGACGGAGGCTATGTCCCAATACATTCAGGAAAATCTGGCAAGAGGGTTCATTAGGAAGTCAGTGTCACCTGCTGGGGCAGGGTTCTTCTTTGTGCAAAAGAAGAACGAAGAATTACGTCCCTGCATAGATTACAGGGGTCTTAACGCCATTACAGTTAAGAATAAATACCCGCTGCCTTTAATTTCTGAGCTCTTTGATAGGCTCCGGGGAGCAAGGGTATTTACCAAATTAGACCTGCGGGGTGCTTACAACCTGATTCGACTCCGCGAGGGGGACGAGTGGAAGACGGCTTTTAATACCAGGGATGGGCACTATGAATATCTGGTGATGCCCTTCGGGCTCTGTAATGCCCCAGCCATTTTCCAAGACTTTGTTATTGACATCTTCCGGGATATGCTTTCCACCTCGGTCGTGGTATATCTGGATGATATTCTCATCTTCTCTCCAGATATTGACTCCCACCGGAAAGATGTCTGCCGAGTCTTCGACCTCTTGCAGGCAAATTCCCTTTATGCAAAGTTGGAGAAATGCGTGTTTGAGCAGGAGTCTTTACCATTCCTGGGCTATATCATCTCCGTCCAGGGATTGGCTATGGATCCTGCCAAACTACAGAACCCCAAGAACCCCATTCCCTTAAAGCGGTGCAGCGCTTTATGGGGTTCATTAATTATTATCACCAGTTCATTCCCCATTTCTCAACTTTGGTAGCTCCCTTGGTAGCCCTCACCAAGAAGGGAGCAAATCCCAAATTGTGGTCCGAAGAAGTCTCCAAGGCTTTCACCTCAATTAAGTCTCATTTTGCTAGCGCTCCCATTCTACACCACCCTGATGTTGATAAGCCATTTATATTGGAGGTGGATGCTTCATCCGTTGGTGCTGGAGCAGTCCTCTTTCAAAACGATGCTCAAGGTCGGAAGCATCCTTGCTTCTTCTTCTCCAAGACCTTCACACCAGCGGAGAGGAATTATTCCATCGGGGACAGGGAGTTGCTAGCAATGAAGTTGGCTTTCTCTGAGTGGAGACATCTGTTGGAGGAGGCTCGCTTTCCCTTCCAAGTCTTCACCGACCAGAAGAATTTGGTATATCTTCAGACAGCCCAGCGGCTTAATTCTCGCCATTCCAGATGGTCCTTGTTCTTCTCTCGGTTTCATTTCACACTCCATTTTCTCTCGGGAGAGAACGTTCGTGCCGACGCTCTCTCTCGCTCTGTGGTGTCCTCTGAGGAGGAGGAGCTTCGGCTTATTGTCCCCACAGAGAGCCTGAGAACAGTAGCCCCGGTTTCGCTAGAGTCTGTGCCCCCGGGCAAGACTTTTGTGCCTACCAATTTGTGACTGGAGGTACTCTCTTGGCACATTCGTCCAGGGTGGGTGGACACTTTGGGGCAAAGAGGACATCTGAGTTGCTGGCGAGGACATACTGGTGGCCGCATATGGTCCGTGACGTTGGGGACTATGTTCGGACGTGTGTCTCCTGCGCCAAAAATAAGTCTCCCTGACAACGGCCAGCTGGGTTACTTTACCCTTTGCCGGTGGCAGACAGACCCTGGGAGATGGTTGGGATGGACTTTGTGGTGGGCTTACCCAAGTCTTGGGGTTGCACCATCATTTGTGTAATCACCGACCATTTTTTCAAAATGGTACATCTGGTGCCGCTACCACGGTTACCTTCTGCACGGGCTCTGGCAGCGTTGTTCGTTAGGCACATCTTCCGTCTACACGGCATGCCGGACAAAATTGTCAGTGACCGAGGTCCCCAGTTTGCGTCTCGGTTCTGGAGAGAGCTTTGTCGTCTACTCAGTATTGAGCTAAATCTCTCTTCAGCATATCATCCCGAGACGAATGGGTTGGTAGAGAGGGCCAACCAGACCTTGGTCACCTATCTACGACATTCTGACTCAGCCAGACAGGATGACTGGGCATCCTTGCTACCGTGGGCTGAGTTTGCACTAATCAATTGTCATGTGTGCATTGCCACGAAGATCGTCGCGGTTGCACATTTTGACTTCTCACAGCTGAGCTGCTGTTTCTTTGTGTTTGGCAGCTAGGGAGTTAATTCTGTCTGTGCTCGGTGCTGGGACTGGGTGCAGTTTCTCCCGGCTGCAATTGATTATTTGTTGATTGGTTTCCTTTAAATTCCTGGTTGTCTGCTTGGGGAGTTGCCAGTGAAACCTTCATGCAGACCACAGATAGGAATGAATCTGTATAGACTTTAGTTGTGAGCTCCTTAGTTGTTCTAAGCTCAACTTGGTTAGAGTTTATTTCCCAGACCATTTATGTTCCTTTGGTGTTTGAGTGTGTATGCAAGCGAGTGTTATCCTGTCTGTCTTATATGTCTAATCTGTGTATTTAGCTAAGATCAGCCCATATCCCTTTGGTGGTAGTCAGGATCCTTCTTAGGACTGATTACAGGGTTCAGGGTCTGATAGGAGACAGGGTTAGGTTGGAGACTTGGACCTCTGAACCATTATCAGTACCTCCAAGGTAAGGGATTAGTTAGGACCCCAGTGTAGGGTCAGGTTAGACCCCGGTCCACCTCTTTCCTGTTTCAGCTCATCAAGTCCTCAAGATTAACCCTGAGTTCAGCAGATATCGTGTCAGGTAAATCTATTCTATACTTACATGCTGATGTTGCTATACTAGTTGTTGTATAGAGTGTTGTTCCTGTATTAATAGTTTACTGACATTGTATACATATCATTAGACAGCGTGACATTTTCACTGGCCATAAAAATTATCTCCAGTTACCATGGATCCAGTAGCCCAGCTGGCTCTGCAGTTGCAGGGATTATCCATGGAGCTGACGGACATTAAGTCCAAAGTTTTGTCTCCCCTGGAGCAAACCAGAGTTGAACCTAAGGTTGCTCTCCCGGACAGGTTCACTGGTGGGCGAGACAAATTTTTCACCTTCCGGGAGGCATGTAAATTGCATTTTCGGCTTCGGCCTCGATCATCAGGGAGTGAGGAGCAGAGAGTGGGAATTGTTATCTCACTTCTGCAAGGGGACCCTCAATCCTGGGCATTTTCCCTTCCTCCGGGATCCCTGGCTCTACTGTCTGTAGATCAATTTTTTACTGCCCTGGGATTGGTATATGATGACCCAGATCGGGTCTCTCTTGCTGAGACAAAATTACGTAAGATACAGCAGGGAGATCGTCCGGCAGAGGAATTTGCTTCTGAGTTTCGTAGATGGGCCACGGATATCAGTGGAATGACCCAGCTCTTAGGAGCCAGTTTTGTCATGGGCTTTCTGATAAATTAAAAGACGTTTTGGCTCAGTATGAGTCTCCTCCTTCTCTGGAGGCTGCTATGGCCTTAGCTATCCGTACTGATAGACGGCTTCGGGAGAGGGGTGAGGTAACCCCACTCCCTGTTGTTTCTCCACCTACCACTAAAAGTCCCTTATGTTGAGGTTCCCCTTGTCTGTTCGGATGAGCCTATGCAGTTGGGAGGGACATCATTTCATAGGAGGGGATTGGCGGTACGCCGCAGGACTAGAAGATGTTTTTTCTGCGGGAAAGAGGGACATTTTGTTGGAGAATGTCCATCCCGTGCCTTGTTGAGCCAAAAGTCGCCGGAAAACTGTTAATCCCAGGTTGTGTGGTGGACGACAACCTGGGAGTATGTATTTCATCCGCCAGTTCTTCTCAGTTCCTTGTACCAGTGGAGGTGGTAGTTGGTACGAGAGTGGAGAGATTGTCTGTTCTTCTTGATAGTGGTTCCGGGGCTAATCTGGTTGACGCTCAGTTTGCTCAGGCTCAAGGTATGCATCTGAGTGTATTGGTCAAACCGATCCCTATATTCTCCATTGACGCCAGGCCTCTCGGCCAAGGTAGCTTTGTTCATGAGGTTCATAACATTGACCTTCGGGTAGGGGCAATACATAGGGAACAATTATCTTGTTATGTGTTGGAGGGTCTACCTACTCCCATTGTGTTGGGACTTCCTTGGTTGGTTAAACATAACCCTGTGATTAATTGGCAGTCCAGAGAAATAAGCCAATGGGGTGAGTTTTGCAAAAGCAACTGCATGAACACAGTCATCAGTGCGGTCGTGCCTAGTACATTGCCTCCTTTTTTGGAGGATTTTGGGGATGTTTTCTCTGAGGAGGGGTGTCAGGAGTTGCCTCCTCATCGCGTGTATGACTGCTCTATTAATCTCCTTCCTGATGCTAAGTTGCCTAAAGCTAGGTTGTATAATCTTTCTGGTCCTGAGAGGCAGGCTATGAAAGATTATATTTCTGAAAGTCTGGCCAAAGGGCATATTAGACCTTCATCTTCCCCAGTAGCCGCGGGGTTCTTCTTTGTGAAGAAGAAAGATGGAGGCCTACGCCCTTGCTTGGATTTCCGCGAACTTAATCGGATTACTGTTCGAGATCCGTATCCACTCCCTCTTATTCCTGATCTCTTCAATCAAATTGTTGGCGCCAAATGGTTTTCTAAATTGGATCTCAGGGGGGCGTATAATCTGATTAGGATAAAAGAGGGGGATGAGTGGAAAACGGCGTTTAACACGCCGGAGGGACATTATGAGAACCTAGTCATGCCTTTTGGTCTGACTACTGCACCAGCAGTATTCCAACATTTTGTTAATGACATTTTTCGTCACCTTGTGGGGCTGTTTGTGGTTGTATATTTGGACGACATTTTAATTTACTCGCCAGATCTTGTGTCTCATCAGGAGCATGTGAGACAGGTGTTGCAGATCTTGCGAGACAATAAATTATACGCCAAACTGGAGAAGTGTGTATTTGCCGTACAGGAACTTCAGTTTTTGGGTTTTTTGGTGTCAGCCTCCGGTTTCCGTATGGACCCTGAAAAGGTGAGAGCAGTGCTTGAATGGGATCAGCCAGGGGATCTTAAGGCTCTGCAGCGTTTTTTGGGGTTTGCTAACTACTACCGGAAATTTATTTGTAATTTCTCATCTGTCGTCAAACCTCTCACTGACATGACAAAAAAAGGGACGGATTTTTCTAAATGGTCGGACAAAGCTTGCCAAGCCTTTTCCTCTTTGAAGAAATGTTTTGCTTCGGCACCCGTTCTCATCCAACCAGATGCATCTCAGCCGTTAATTGTGGAGGTGGATGCGTCTGACGTAGGGGTGGGTGCTATATTGTCCCAGGGTCCGTCCCCTGGTAAATGGCATCCGTGCGCTTTCTTTTCTAAGAAATTGTCGTCCGCCGAAAGGAATTATGATATCGGCAATAGGGAACTTTTGGCCATTAAGTTAGCTTTTGAAGAATGGCGTCACTTTTTGGAGGGGGCAGTCCACCCGGTTACCGTTATTACTGATCACAAGAACCTGTTGTATTTGGAATCCGCTAAGCGTCTGAATTCCAGACAAGCTCGATGGTCGTTGTTTTTTACCAGGTTTAATTTTGTCGTCACTTATCGCCCGGGGTCTAAGAATGTAAAGGCTGATGCCTTGTCTCGCAGTTTCCCAGGGGCCGGGAAAACGGATGACCCGAGTCCTATCCTTCAGGAGGGGGTGGTAGTGTCGGCTGTATTTTCTGAGCTTGAGGAGGAGGTGTTAGAGGCTCAGGGGGACGCCCCTGCAGGACCTCCAGGGAGACTGTTTGTCCCAAATCTGTTGAGACAAAAGGTTATTGAGGCACATCATAATTCTGCTCTAGCAGGACATCCAGGGAGTAAGGCTACTTTAGATCTCCTTTCTCGCCGGTTTTGGTGGCCTAATGCTAATAAAATGTTATAACTTTTGTCGCGTCATGTGGGGTGTGTGCTCGCTCTAAAACTCCTCATACCCGTCCGTCTGGGACCCTTTTACCCTTGAAACTTCCGGAGCGTCCATGGACTCATTTATCTATGGACTTCATTACGGACCTTCCTCCGTCGTCAGGGAATACTGTCATACTGGTGGTTGTTGACAGGTTCAGTAAGATGGCACATTTCGTTGCTCTTCCTGCACTCCCTAATGCTAAAACTCTGGCGCAGGTGTTCATTAGGGAGATCGTTAGACTTCATGGGTTGCCTTCTGATGTGGTGTCAGATAGGGGGTCTCAGTTTGTGTCCAAATTTTGGAGGGCATTTTGTTTACGTCGGGGGATGCAATTGTCATTTTCCTTGGCTTTTCATCCGCAGACCAATGGTCAGACAGAGCGTCTGAATCAGAGCTTAGAGACATATCTCCGGTGTTTTGTCTCAGAGAACCAAGAGGACTGGTCTTCTTTCTTGCCTCTGGCAGAGTTCGCTCTTAACAACAGGCGGAGCGAGTCCACTGGTAAGTCCCCGTTTTTTGGGGCATATGGTTTTCATCCCCAGTTTTGTACTTTCAATGGGGGGGGCCCTTCTGGGGTTCCTGAGGAGGAGCGTTTCTCGTCGTCACTTGCTTCTGTGTGGAGAGGTGTATTGAATAATCTGAGTGCGATGGGGAACCGTTACAAACGTATGGCTGATAGGAGGAGAGTTTCTGGTCCAGATCTGAATGTGAACGATCTGGTATGGTTGTCTACCAGGAATATAAAACTTAAAGTGCCCTCCTGGAAACTGGGTCCCAGATTCATCGGGCCGTACAGGATCAGTTCCATAATTAATCCTGTGGCATTTCGTCTGGACCTCCCTCCTACGTTTAAAATTCATAATGTGTTCCACAAGTCATTACTTAAAAGGTATGTGGCACCAGTCATACCGTCGCCTCTACCTCCTCCTCCTGTGTTGGTCAATGGTAACTTGGAATTTCAAGTATCAAAGATCATTGACTCACGTCTGAATCGCCGGTCCCTTCAGTACTTGGTGCATTGGAAGGGGTATGGTCCAGAGGAGAGGACGTGGGTCCCTGCGTCTGATGTTAACGCAGATCGTTTGGTTCGGACCTTCCACAGAACTCACCCGGGCAGGCCTGGCCCTGAGGGTCCGGAGGCCCCTCGTAGAAGGGGGGGTACTGTCATGTGTGCATTGCCACGAAGATCGTCGCGGTTGCACATTTTGACTTCTCACAGCTGAGCTGCTGTTTCTTTGTGTTTGGCAGCTAGGGAGTTAATTCTGTCTGTGCTCGGTGTGCTGGGTGCAGTTTCTCCCGGCTGCAATTGATTATTTGTTGATTGGTTTCCTTTAAATTCCTGGTTGTCTGCTTGGGGAGTTGCCAGTGAAACCTTCATGCAGACCACAGATAGGAATGAATCTGTATAGACTTTAGTTGTGAGCTCCTTAGTTGTTCTAAGCTCAACTTGGTTAGAGTTTATTTCCCAGACCATTTATGTTCCTTTGGTGTTTGAGTGTGTATGCAAGCGAGTGTTATCCTGTCTGTCTTATATGTTTAATCTGTGTATTTAGCTAAGATCAGCCCATATCCCTTTGGTGGTAGTCAGGATCCTTCTTAGGACTGATTACAGGGTTCAGGGTCTGATAGGAGACAGGGTTAGGTTGGAGACTTGGACCTCTGAACCATTATCAGTACCTCCAAGGTAAGGGATTAGTTAGGACCCCAGTGTAGGGTCAGGTTAGACCCCGGTCCACCTCTTTCCTGTTTCAGCTCATCAAGTCCTCAAGATTAACCCTGAGTTCAGCAGATATCGTGTCAGGTAAATCTATTCTATACTTACATGCTGATGTTGCTATACTAGTTGTTGTATAGAGTGTTGTTCCTGTATTAATAGTTTACTGACATTGTATACATATCATTAGACAGCGTGACATCAATGCTGTGGCTGATTCCACCGGACAGACTCCATTCCTCCTAAACTACAGTCAGCATCCGCGGGTTCCGGTGCCTGCGGTGCCCATGCCTGTGTCTTCCGCCGACTCCAGGGTGGCAGACTGGGCTGTGGAGGCACGGGACATTTGGGACCGTACCCAGGATGCCATTCAGGTGTCCAAGGAGAGGATGAGATCCTCCGCGGACGCACATTGGCGCCCCGCTCCAACATTTGCTCCTGGGGACTTGGTGTGGCTCTCCGCCCGTAACATTAGGCTGCGAGTTGAATCCACTAAGTTGGCACCCCGCTACCTGGGTCCTTTCAAAGTCCTTGAGCAGGTTAACCCTGTGGTATACCGTTTGGCTCTTCCACCACGCCTGGGTATCTCCGACACCTTTCACGTTTCCCTCCTGAAACCCGTGCTCATGTCCCGGTTTTCCGAGTTATCTGCCGGGACATCAGATTCATCTACGGACGACCATGAGGTGAACGCCATCGTAGGGTGTAAGGTGGTACGGGGCAAAAAGTTTTATTTGGTGGACTGGAGGGGCTATGGGCCTGAGGATAGGTCTTGGGAGCCTGCCGAGCATATTCACGCTCCGCAGCTCATCGCTGCCTTTGAGCGCAGCGTGGCCCAGAGAAGGGGGGCCCTAGGAGGGAGGGTAATGTTAGGGTTCGAGTTCCCAATGCTGCACAAGGGGAATCTCGAGCCATTCCCACTGCGGTCCCCCATCTGTCTCCGGCCGCAGTGGAGCCTGCTCAGCAGAGACGTCGGTCCCAGCGTCTTGCCCGGTCTAATGCTGTGCACAGACTTGCTGCTGCGTCTCCTGGATCTTCTATTATAACCAGTGCTGGAGCAGACGTCTTTAGGACGAAGTCCTGCGTTTCCCCTTCTGAGCATGCCCAGAGTAAGATCTCTCAGTGGAGTCACATGCTCAGGTACTGCAGCAGCTCCTATTGGTCCGCCAGGAAGGTCCTGAAACCACTTGTGTTCTGGAGCAGTTTCCTATTGGTCCTTATCTGGCAGGCCCTGTAGTTGCTACTATAAAAGGGTGGCATGGCTGGGCTGCCATGCGCTAGTATCAAATCTGTTACGTGCTTGCGCCAGTGTGGTCATGTATGCATGTGGTTAAGTCTGGCTGAAATAAGGCCCTAGAATACCGGCACCTCCGGTGAGGAGATTGTATGCACGTGTTCAGGGCTCGGCTGAAAACGCCATTAGAATACCGGCTACTCCGGTGAGGAGATTATTGCTTGTGTTCTGACTGCATGACCACAGACTGCAATCCGCTTAGCAGTCATCTGTGTTCCCTGTGAGTCTAACAGGACACAGCCTTTTTCTCAGCGGCTCTGTGACGCAACAGGGTTCACTTTATAACGCTGGTCAGCGCCCTAGCGTTTTACTTTGCGGCTCACTAAAGCTAAGTGAGTTTGCACTTATTACCATATAGCTCTGTGGCATTCCCGTTAGCGGCTCTGGGTATTAACAGAGTTCGCACTAACTGCCACAGCGCACTACGGCGTTTATTTTAGCGACTCTGCGGGATAACAGAGTTCGCTACTTACGCCATCTTACTAGCAGCGGGCTTGCCTGCACGGTGGACCCGGGCTGCGAACGCACCTTTCTACAATATCTATTAGGTGTGTTCGCAGCCCGGGTACACCTAACAAGGTCTGAGGAGCAAATTCCTTAATTGATGTAAAAAGACATAAATCCATGTTACACATTCATTCCTGCACTGAGTGTGTCAAAGGTTGTCATAAGTTTATATTCCCAAACTTTTCTGTCTCTCTGAGACTTAAAGTTACCTTTTAATACAAAAATATTTAGAGTTGAGAGTCCTCAGTGGTTGATACCTTTTAATGGCTAACTGAAAAGATGGTAACAAATTGCAAGTTTTCGAGACTACTCAGGTCTCTTCATCAGGCAAAGACTAATACAAAATCTGAAGAATCACATATTTATACACAACACAGCACAGAAACAATGCAATAGATAAGACAAGTGATGTGAAGCAGAACTGTCATTGTGGGAGAGGGATGAACATAAATATTGGAACAGTTCATAGATAAGGAGTGTGAAAGTTTTATTGCCCTCTGATTGGGGTCTGGTAATGTTTATTGATGCCCCCAAAAGGTCTTTGGAGTAAATTCCTTAATTGATGTAGAAAGACATAAATCCATGCGACACGTTCATTCCTGCACTGAGAGTGTCAGTGCCCAGGAGAGAAAGGCCATACAGTCTCTGAAAACCAACAAAGAAATCATCATTAAACCTGCTGACAAGGGAGGTGCAATAGTCATGATGAACACATCAGACTATATGAAGGAAGCAAACAGACAACTTATGGACACACGCTACTACAGAAAATTGAGGTCGGATCCTACACAGGACTATTACAAGGAACTAAACAAGTTGGTATCTTGTCTTCCTGACAAATCCATAAGAGCCGATGACCTGATACCAGAGAGTCCAAGAATAGGGACATTCTACATGCTTCCCAAAATCCACAAAGCTGGAAATCCAGGGAGGCCGATTATTTCATGTGTAGACACCCTTACTGAGCAGGTATCTGGATGGGTAGAGGGTATTCTTAAACCCCTGGTAAAGGATACACCCAGCTACATTCAGGACACAACCGACCTACTGAATAAACTAGCAGCAATAGGTCCTCTACCAGAAAAAACCATCCTGGCCACCATGGAGTGGAATCTTTGTACTCTAATATCCCACACCAGGATGGATTAAATGCCTGCAAAGTCTTTATGGAAAACACCGGGAATGATGCTGAATCTGTGGTGAAACTCACAAAATTCATCCTTACCCACAATTACTTTGAATTTGACAACAAGATCTATCTACAGGAGACTGGCACAGCTATGAGAAGTAAAATGGCTCCACAGTATGCAAATCTTTTCATGGCCAAGCTTGAAAGCGACTTTTTGTCCTCATGTCCCATCAGGCCTCTGGCCTACTATCGCTACATTGAGGATATTTTAATCATCTGGACGGAGTCTGAGCAACTGCTAAAGACGTTCCACGAACAGTTTAACCAATTTCATCCCATCATTAACTTAACATTCAACTACTCCAGCACTGAAATTAACTTTTTAGACACAATCAATAAGCTAAAGAACAATGAAATAGAGACATCCCTGTATCAGAAGCCAATCGACCGTCCAACATACCTTAAATGGGATAGTTTCCATCCAAAACACATAAAAAACTCTATTATCTACAGCCAAGCCATCAGATCAACAAAGCACCCATGGATAGAGATGAACACCTTGGTCGCCTCAAAAAGACCTTTTTAAATCAGGGCTACCATCCAAGAACAATTGAAAACCAAATTACAAGAGCCACCAGAATATCAAGGAATCACCTGCTACATTACAAAGCTAAAGAAGAAAATAACCGGGTGCCTTTAGTCAGCGTCGGACTGGAACACCTTGGGCCCACCAGAGAAAATCATTCTTGGGGCCCACTATGTAGCTACATAGAAATAAATACAAGACCACCAATTGTGCAGTAAAACACACTAATATCAGGGTATAATATAAGGTAGTACATGTTTTAATTATGTAGCAGGAGTTGGGGTAGCCTCCCTCATAGATTATAAAGCAGCCCCCCTCATAGGGGATAATGCTGCCCCCCTCATAGAGGATAATGCTGCCCCCCCTCATAGAGGATAATGCTGCCCCCCCTCATAGGGTATAATGCTATATATATATATATAGATGATAGATACCATATATACTCGAGTATAAGCCGACCCCCCTAATTTTGCCACAAAAAACTGGGAAAACTTATCGACTCGAGTATAAGCCTAGGGTGGAAAATGAGATTATGCCCCATATGCTGCCCCATGTATTATGCCCCACAAGATGCTCCATAGATTGTGCCCCATATGCTGCCCATGTATTATGCCCCCATAGATAATCCATAGATTGTGCCCTCATAGATGCTCCATAGATTATGCCCCCATAGATGCTCCTTAGATTATGCCCCCATAGAAGCTCCATAGATTGTGCCCCATAGATGCTCCTTAGATTATGCCCCCATAGAAGCTCCATAGATTGTGCCCCCATAGATTATGCCCCTATAGATGCTCCTTAGATTATGCCCCCATAGAAGCTCCATAGATTGTGCCCCCATAGATTATGCCCCTATAGATGCTCCATAGATTATGCCCCCATAAATGCTCCTTAGATTATGCCCCCATAGATGCTCCTTAGATTATGCCCCCATAGAAGCTCCATAGATTGTGCCCCCATAGATTATGCCCCTATAGATGCTCCATAGATTATGCCCCCATAAATGCTCCTTAGATTATGCCCCCCATAGATGCTCCTTAGATTATGCCCCCATAGAAGCTCCATAGATTGTGCCCCCATAGATTATGCCCCTATAGATGCTCCATAGATTATGCCCCCATAAATGCTCCTTAGATTATGCCCCCATAGATGCTCCTTAGATTATGCCCCCATAGATTATGCCCCCATAGATGCTCCTTAGATTATGCCCCCATAGAAGCTCCATAGATTATGCCCCCATAGATGCTCCATAGATTATGCCCCCATAGAAGCTCCATAGATTATGCCCCATAGATGCTCCATAGATTATGCCCCCATAGAAGCTCCATAGATTATGCCCCCATAGATGCTCCATAGATTATGCCCCCATAGATGCTCCATAGATTATGCCCCCATAGAAGCTCCATAGATTATGCCCCCATAGATGCTCCATAGATTATGCCCCCATAAGTGCTCCTTAGATTATGCCCCCATAGATGCTCCATAGATTATGCCCCCATAAGTGCTCCTTAGATTATGCCCCCATAGATGCTCCATAGATTATGCCCCCATAGATGCTCCATAGATTATTCCCCCATAAATGCTCCACAGATTATGCCCCTATAAATGCTTCACAGATTATGCCCCCATAGATTATGCCCCCATAAATGCTCCACAGATTATGCCCCCATAGATTATGCCCCCATAAATGCTCCACAGATTATGCCCCCATAAATGCTCACAGATTATGCCCCCATAGATTATGCCCCCATAAATGCTCCAGATTATGCCCCCATAGATTATGCCCCCATAAATGCTCGATTATGCCCCCATAGATTATGCCCCCATAAATGCTCCACAGATTATGCCCCCATAGATTATGCCCCCATAGATGCTCCACTGTGCCCCCATAGATGCTGCAAAAAAAAAAAAAAGACATACTCACCTCTCGTCGCTGGGGGCCAGGTGCTGGTGTCCTGGGCACCTGCGATATTTACCTGTCACCGGGTCCACTGCTGAGCGCCGCTGTCTTCGGTCCTCCGGCAGTGAATGTTCAGGCAGGGGGCGCGGCGCTCACTAATGACGTCATCGCGTCCTCTGCCTGAACATTGCAGCAAGAGAGGACGCGATGACACAGCGACGCTCAGAGGTTGGAGCGGGTGACAGGTAAGTAATGATATTCACTGATTCCCATGCCCATGTGGGCATGGGAAGCAGTGAATATTCATTTCTCTTTAGCAGCGGGGACAGGGGCTCCTGCCTCCTGTCACCCGCTGCTGCTCCGCTGGCACGGGGCCCCCATGGCAGCTGCGTGGTGTGCCGCTATTAGCGACACGCCACCAGCTGGGGGCCCCTGGAGCAGCGGGGGCCCTAGGCAACTGGCCCCTGTATGCCAGCAGGTGCCAGGGCCCCCCAGATGCCAGGGCCCACCGGAGAATCCTCCGGTTCTCCGGTGGGTCAGTCCGACCCTGCCTTTAGTAGTCACCTACAATCCAAATCTGGAGGTGCTAAAGGGAGCTGCACGGAAACTACAACCTTTACTACAAAAAGATGCCCGATAACAATCCATATTTCCAGACCCCCCCACTACTGTGTTTTAGGCAGCCAGCAAATCTAAGAAGCATCATTGTCAGAAGCTCCCTGTCCTCTCCAACAGCTGCAGGAACCTTTCCTTGCAAGCAGAAAAAATGTAAAACCTGTCCATTTATAATGACCACGGACAAGATAAGGATCCCCAACTCACATCAGGACTACAACATCTCAGGTACTTTCAGTTGCATCACATATAATGTGGTGTACCTAATTATATGTACTAAATGTCCAACTGGGGGTCTGTATGTGGGGAAGACCGGGCAAAAACTGAGAACAAGGATGAATTCTCATCGCCACACAATAAGAGAAAAAAGAATGGATCTATCTGTGGTAAAACATTTTTGTATGCCTGATCACAGCACCATGGACATGAAATTACTGGTACTGAAACGTAATTTCACTTCCCAGAGACACAGGAGAGTCTCCGAATATAAACTCATGATGACCTTTGACACTCTCAGTGCAGGAATGAACGTGTCGCATGGATTTATGTCTTTCTACATCAATTAAGGAATTTACTCCAAAGACCTTGTGGAGGCATCAATAAACATTACCAGACCCCAATCAGAGGGCAATAAAACTTTCACACTCCTTAATAATAATAATAATAATCTTTATTTTTATATAGCGCTAACATATTCCGCATAGCTTTGCAGTTTGCACACATTATCGTGAACTATTCCAATATTTATGTTCATCCCTCTCCCATATTGACAGTTCTGCTTCACGTCACTTGTCTTATCTATTGCACTGTTTCTGTGCTGTGTTGTGTATAAATATGTGATTCTTCAGATTTTGTATAAGTCTTTGCCTGATGAAGAGACCTGAGTAGTCTCAAAAGCTTGCAATTTGTTACCATCTTTTCAGTTAGCCATTAAAAGGTATCAACCACTGAGGACTCTCAACTCTAAATAGTTTTC
Source organism: Oophaga sylvatica (assembly GCA_033576555.1). NCBI lineage: Eukaryota > Metazoa > Chordata > Amphibia > Anura > Dendrobatidae > Oophaga > Oophaga sylvatica. The sequence continues at coordinate 181,878,936 of JARQOD010000003.1, read as the reverse complement.
TATCTACTGGCTAACACGGTGCAAAGATATATATCATTACTGTACTTTTAATACAAGTAATTTAATGTCCATCATGCTATGACCGGGGATACAAAAGTGTTTTGCCACAGGTAGATACATTCTTTTTTCTCTTATTGTGTGGCGATGAGAATTCATCCTTGTTCTCAGGGTTTGCCCGGTCTCCCCCACATACAGACCCCCAGCTGGACATTTAGTACGAAAAATTAAGCACACCACATTAGATGTGATGCAGCTGAAAGTACCTGGGATCTTGTAGTCCCGATGGGAGTTGGGGATCTTTATCTTGTCCGTGGTCATTGGGGAGGACAGGGAGCTTCTGACAATGATGCTTCTTAGATTTGGGGGCTGCCTAAAACACATTAGTGGGGGTCTGGAAATATGGATTGTAATCGTGCATCTTTTTGTAGTAAAGGTTGTAGTTTCCGTGCAGCTCCCCTTAGCACCTCCAGATTTAGATTGTAGGTGACTACTAGAGGCTCCCGGTTATTTTCTTCTTTAGTTTTGTAATGTAGCAGGTGATTCCTTGATATTCTAGTGGCTCTTGTAATTTGGTTTTCAATTATTCTTGGATGGTAGCCCTGATTTAAAAAGGTCTTTCTGAGGCGACCAAGGTGTTTGTCTCTATCCATGGGGTTGGAACATATACGATTGTATCTGATGGCTTGGCTGTAGACAATAGAGTTTTTTATGTGTTTTGGATGGAAACTGTCCCATTTAAGGTATGTTGGATGGTCGATTGGCTTCTGATAGAGGGATGTCTCTATTTCATTGTTCTTTAGCTTAATGATGGTGTCTAAAAAGTTAATTTAAATTAAAAGTTAATGAAACCCGCTAATAAGTGGGGCGCAGTTGTTGTCATGGACAAGTCTAAATACATTTCAGAAATCAACACACAACTAAGTGATGGTGATCTATATTTAAAGATGAATGGGGATCCAAAGTTTTGAATCATGAAAGAGATTAAAGACTGTTTACAAGAAGCTTTAAACCTACAGATCATTGATAAAGATTTGTATGATTATTTATTAATAAAAGATCTGAGGACCCCTGTACTATACACCCTTCAAAATTCACAAATCTCTGGATAATCCCCCTAGGCGTCCAATTGTGTCAGGAGTAAATTCACTATTTAGTACACTGGGAACATTCTTAGCTAAGATTTTAAATCCATTAGCCAAAAATTTGAAATCATATGTTCAGGACTCTACTGATTTTTTAAATAAATTGGAAACAATACACTTTGAAGGGAAATAATACTTGCGTCTTTTGATGTAATCTCCCTATATACATTGATAGATTATGATTGTGGTATTGGAGCAGTCGAGAAAAAAATAGTATCTGAAGATCTGTCAGTGGAAGGGAGGGAGTTCATTTTAAAATTGTTGAACATCATTCTAAGACTAAATTATTTTTTATTTGGGGACAGTTACTATTGGCAACAGCATGGTACCACAATGGGGCCAGGCGTATGCTAATTTGGTCATGGGGGCCATGGAGGAGGACCTTGTCTATGTGTCCCACCAATAAAATCTGACACAGGTTCCTTGAAGAAATCACATCAGGCCTCTCTAACGGGAACTGAGAGAAAAGGCTGCCACTAGTGATGAGCAAGTATACTCGTTGCTCGGGTTTTCCCCCGCATGCTCGGGTGTCCTTCGAGTATTTTGGCGCACTCGGAGATTTTAGTTTCTGTCAAAGCAGATGCATGATTTGTGGCTGCTGGACAGCTTGAATACAGGTGAGGAATGCCTGTTTGTTAGGGAATTCCCACATGTATTCAGGTTGTCTAGCAGTCTCAAATCATGCAGCTGCGTGGACAGAAACTAAATCTCAGAGCACGCCAAAATACTGGGAGAACACCCGAGCATGCTCGGGAAAACCCGAGCAATGAGTATACTCGCACATCACTAACTGCCACCCGTGTTTGACATCCATTAATTGCCCTCTTATAATAAAGGGAGCAACTATTGATCACCCTCATACCCATAAAATCTACACGATAAAGCATTATCTAACGTGCAACTTTGACTATGTCATTTACCTTCTTCAATGCCCTTGTAATTTGTGGCATTTCGGGGAAATGACGTGTGATTTTAAAACATGCATAAATCACCACCGGTATACCATTAGAAAAAGAGGTTGGATCTTCCAGTTTCTAAACATTTTGTTGAATTCAAACATACAGAAAAAGAGTTACGGTTTAAAATACTAGAAACAATCCGGTACAAAGGAGAGGGGGCGATAGAGAGCGTCTCCGGAAACAAAGAGAACTCAGATGGATCTATGAACTAGATACCCTTAGACCAATGGGATTAAATGTGGATTTTAAAATACATTCCATTTTTTGATTTCAGGTATATTATGAGTTGAAATTCCTTGCTTTCTCTTCAGTGTATAAGGACTGAAGAGCCTTAGAGATACTTTTTTCTGAATATATTTTTTCTGAATATATTTTTAGTTTTAAAATTTATATGTATTTATTTTCATTTTTATTTTTTCAGATATGTCATCATTATTCATGAGTCACCAACACTGTACCCACTCACCCAAGGGGATACGTGGTGGTATGGAGCATGAGTGATTGATGTTTATATATCACTATAGTAAAGATGTGTATCTTCGTACCGTATTAGCCAGTAGATAGAAAAATATTTAGACTTGAGAGTCCTCAGTGGTTGATACCTTTTAATGGCTAACTGAAAAGATGGTAACAAATTGCAAGCTTTCGAGACTACTCAGGTCTCTTTATCAGGCGAAGACTAATACAACATCTGAAGAATCACATATTTATACATAACAGCACAGAAAAAATGCAATAAGATAAGACAAGTGACGTGAAGCAGAACTGTCATTATGGCAGAGGGATGAACATAAATATTGGAACAGTTCATAGATAAGGAGTGAAAGTTTTATTGCCCTCTGATTGGAGTCTGCTATTGTGTTTTGATGCCCCTCGAAGGTCAGAGAAGCAGATTCCTTAATTGATGTAGAAAGACATGAATACGTGTGATATATTCATTCCAGCACTAAGAGTGTCAAAGGTCATCATAAGTTTATATTCCCAAACCTTTCTATCTTTCTCAGATTTAAAGTTAGATTTTAATACAAGTAATTCCATATCCATCATGCTATGACCGGGCATACAAAAGTGTTTTGCCACAGGTAAATCCATTCTTTTTTCTCTTATTGTGTGGCGATGAGAATTCATCCTTGTTCTCAGTTTTTGCCCGGTCTCTCCCACATACAGACCCCCAGTTGGACATTTAGTACATATAATTAGGTACACCACATTAGATGTGATGCAGCTGAAACTACCTGGCATCTTGTAGTCCTGATGTGAGTTGGGGATCTTTATCTTGTCCGTGGTCATTATAAATGGACAGGTTTTGCATTTCTTCTGGTTGCAAGGAAAGGTTCCTGCAGCTGTTGGGGAGGACAGGGAGTTTCTGACAATGATGCTTCTTAGATTTGGGGGCTGCCTAAAACATAGTAGTGGGGGGGTCTGGAAATATGGATTGTAATCGGGCATCTTTTTGTAGTAAAGGTTGTAGTTTCCGTGCAGCTCCCCTTAGCATCTCCAGATTTAGATTGTAGGTGACCACTAGAGGCACCCGGTTATTTTCTTCTTTAGCTTTGTAATGTAGCAGGTGATTCCTTGATATTCTGGTGGCTCTTGTAATTTGGTTTTCAATTGTTCTTGGATGGTAGCCCTGGTTCAAAAAGGTCTTTCTGAGGCGAATAAGGTGTTCATCTCTATCCATAGGGTTGGAACATATACGATTGTATCTGATGGCTTGGCTGTAGACAATAGAGTTTTTTATGTGTTTTGGATGGAAACTGTCCCATTTAAGGTATGTTGGACGGTCGATTGGCTTCTGATAGAGGGATGTCTCTATTTCATTGTTCTTTAGCTTAATGGTGGTGTCTAAAAAGTTAATTTCAGTGCTGGAGTAGTTAAGTGTTAAGTTGATGGTGGGATGAAATTGGTTGAACTGTTCATTGAACGCCTTTAGCTGTTGTTCAGACTCCGTCCAGATGATTAAAATGTCATCAATGTAGCGGTAGTAGGCCCGAGGCCTGATGGGACATGAGGACAAAAAGTCGCTTTCAAGCTTGGCCATGAAAAGATTTGCATACTGTGGAGCCATTTTACTTCCCATAGCTGTGCCAGGTACTTTCAGCTGCATCACATCTAATGTGGTGTACCTAATTATATGTACTAAATGTCCAACTGGGGGTCTGTATGTGGGAGAGACCGGGCAAAAACTGAGAACAAGGATGAATTCTCATCGCCACACAATAAGAGAAAAAAGAATGGATTTACCTGTGGCAAAACACTTTTGTATGCCCGGTCATAGCATGATGGATATGGAATTACTTGTATTAAAATCAATTTTAAATCTGAGAAAGATAGAAAGGTTTGCGAATATAAACTTATGATGACCTTTGACACTCTTAGTGCTGGAATGAATATATCACATGGATTCATGTCTTTCTACATCAATTAAGGAATCTGCTTCTCTGACCTTCGAGGGGCATCAAAACACAATAGCAGACTCCAATCAGAGGGCAATAAAACTTTCACTCCTTATCTATGAACTGTTCCAATATTTATGTTCATCCTCTGCCATAATGACAGTTCTGCTTCATGTCACTTGTCTTATCTTATTGCATTTTTTCTGTGCTGTTATGTATAAATATGTGATTCTTCAGATGTTGTATTAGTCTTCGCCTGATGAAGAGACCCGAGTAGTCTCGAAAGCTTGCAATTTGTTACCATCTTTTCAGTTAGCCATTAAAAGGTATCAACCACTGAGGACTCTCAAGTCTAAATATTTTCTATATATCACTAATAAGTTTTCAGTAATATGAGTTTTTATATCATTGCACTGTGTAAAACTGTCAGCCAATAATAAGAGGAGAGAACCATGCAGTGACTTTCTTTCAGAATAGGGGTTGGGGTGAATATGGAGCTGGGATGGGCATACTCACCTCTATGGCCACTTTGGTTGAGGTATCTTGATCTGGAAGGATTGGGAGACCACCCAAAGATACCATTGGTAAAAAGAGGTCACCTGAAAAAGGACCGACCTGTATACCAGGGTGAGTAAGAAAATGCCTATTTCCCTAGGCACACAATATTCCCCTTCCCCTTGTTTCTCACTTTTTTTGAATTATGGCTACAAATGTAGAATTATATAATAAGGAATATAAGAAAATATGAAAATGTATTGGTTGCTCAAAAAGATGACTTGATTCTCAGAAGCAACGTAGCATAATCAGCTAGCCAGATCTATTATGACATTAAAACTTCCCAGCGATATGAGAAGCAAATGGGAGGAACTGACCTGAAGTGGGCGGATAGTATGTGCTATATAGGAGGTTCTACGAGAGTGTGGCTCACCTAAGGCCTCTTTCACACTTCAGTTGTGTGACGTCAGTCAAAATCCGTCAAAGCGTCAAAAAACGGATACGCCATTTTTTTGGCGGATCCGCTATTTTCCCATTGACTTGCATTAGTGACGGATTTCAGCTGCAGATGGAAGGAAGAGAGCCACAGTATTCATTACTGATGGGTAGGCGGAGCCCCAGATCAGGATGTTACCTCAGATCAAAAGAGTGATGACTGGCTGGCCCCTCCAGCTCGGGCTCCTCCTACTCAGCTCCAGTCTAAGATTTGAGGTCCAGAGGATGGTCGCTGCTAATGCAGCTCCTCAGAAGATTTTATTATTTTAATATTCGGACAGGAGACTTGGATCACTAGTTGGTCTAGAGGTCTCAGGGGTACCAGCGCTGCTGTACCCCAACCTCTCCCTTGGCGGATCTGTATTTACTCAAAGTCCCTGCAGAATCCTTGCCGGCCCTGGGGGATGAGGAGAGCTTCTCTGGCGGGAACGCAAACCACACGTGCGGTCACTGCGTTCTTCGCCCTGGGGGAAGCATGGGCACTGCGCCAGAAACCCCTGAGGGTCCCTGTGGCGCCTTGGCTGGTGAGTACTCCACACAAATTTTAATAATAATTATGTGTGAGTGCTTTAGCGTCTGAATGAGCAGCGCTATTACTAATGTCAGTATGCTTCAGCGCTGCTGTGACAGCGTTACTACATGTATGTCAGTATGCTTCAGCGCTGCTGTGACAGCGCTACTACATGTAATGTCAGTATGCTTCAGCGCTGCTGTGACAGCGCTACTACATGTAATGTCAGTATGCTTCAGCGCTGCTGTGACAGCGCTACTACATGTATGTCAGTATGCTTCAGCGCTGCTGTGACAGCGCTACTACATGTAATGTCAGTATGCTTCAGCGCTGCTGTGACAGCGCTACTACATGTAATGTCAGTATGCTTCAGCGCTGCTGTGACAGCGCTGTTACAAGTAGATGTGGTGATTTTTTGTCCGCAGGCAGATAGCTGCAGGACAGAGAGGGAGCAGGAGCGGGGAGAGTTCGCGCTCATTATTTGAGCTGGCGGGGGGCGTGGCCTATCTATCCCGGTCTTTTGAGCAGGAAGACGCGCGCTCTGGCGTTTCTCCTGCGACCCCCTCACTGTGGCGGCCATTACTCAGGCTCCTGGGCTCCTCGGACCGCTCCTCTCCTCATAAGACACCACGGCCAGCTGGGTGAGTGCGGATTCCTCACCCCGCAGCGCAGCGATCGCTATCCTGCAGCTGCAGTCTCATCAGAGACATAAAAATTGGCTGGGGCTCACAAATATATATATATTTTGGTGAGTTTGCAATATTAACCCCTCTGAGGGTTATTTCTACCAGTTAAATTTGCTGACTGAATACCGCTGGGGTAACCCTGCTTGGTGGAGCGTTAACCCTTCAGCGTTTAAAAAAAAAAAAAAAAAAAAAAACCGCATAGTTTTTTGCTGGTATTACCGCTTTGACCTGCTCATACAGGTGAGACATGTCTGAACAGAGTTCAGATGCCGCGGATCACGTCCCAGTGCCATTGCGGCAATCAGATACGCAGACCTCCACAGCGTCTAGCGCTGCGGTCGACAGCGGTGGAAAATTGGATGATATCGCTCGATCGATTAATAACTTGTCTGACCTTTTAGGTCAATATGTGTCTGCTAATTCCTCTCAGAGGAAGCGACGCAGGCCGTTACCGGCCTCTACACGGAGCGAGTCAGATGTATCTGATATTGGGCAGAGTTCCCCTTTAAATTCGGATGGAGAAATATCCGATTCAGATGCGGACGAGCCGCAGGGGCGTTCCTCTATGACGAAGCGTACGGAGGCATTAATTGAAGCCATGAGAGATATACTACAGTTACCGGAGGAGGTAACTAGTCGTCCTGGTAAATCAGCACGCATGTTCCAGGAGTCCCGTGCTTCGCGCACAACATTGCCAACTCTGGATGAGCTTAATGGTGTAATAGAGGAGGAACGTCTATGTCCAGATAAGCGTTTTCATGGAACGCATTTCTTTGATACACTTTATCCTTGCTCTACGGAGTTAAAGGCTAATTGGACTTCTGCTCCTGAAGTGGATGTGTCTTTGTCTCAGCTTAGTAAATCCTCTCTACTCCCTATTAAGGGAAAAGCGAGCTTACAGGAGCCTTTGGATAGAAAGGCAGAATTGGCGGCAAAAGCAAGCTATGAGGCTGCGGGTCATGGATTTCGAGCAGTGCTAGGATCCATGTGTGCTGCTAGAGCTTCTCTAAGCTGGTTGGCACGTCTGAAGACGGAGTTGCAAAATGAATCTCCGTTATCTGAGATACGGGAAACTTGTGAATGGTTAGAAACGGCAGCCTGTTATATCTTTGATGCCGGTCTGGATACGGCATCTCTGCTGGCCAAAGCGCAAGCTTCAGCGGTCACAGTCAGAAGAGCTTTATGGCTCAGACAGTGGGCCGGGGACGCAGTTTCCAAACAAGGGTTGTTGGCCTTACCTTACAAGGGTGGCCATCTTTTTGGATCCGACCTCACAGAGCTGATTTCCAAGGCTAAGGCGAAGGAATCAGCATTACCACAGCGAAGGGCCATGGCCTCGGTGTCCAGTAAGCCTGGTGTTTATAGTGGTCGGCGGTCCTTTCGGGGCCGAGGACGATCTAGTCACTCCTCGTGGGGATCGGGTCGTCCTTCTTTCTCAGGAAAGAAATCCTCTCAGAAAACTCGTACTCCCTGGAAGCAGAGTTTCCGCCAGAACAAGCGGGAACTTGACAAGAAACCCGCAAAGTCGGATTGACGCCAGGGGTCCACTCGAGGATTCTCGAGTGGGGGGTCGCCTGCTTCTTTTCAAGGAGACTTGGATGGCTCGCGTTCCAGATTCCTGGGTAACGCGGATAGTGTCGGCAGGCTATTTCATAGAGTTTGCTTCTCAACCCCCAAATGTTTTTTGTCAATCTCGCGTTCCGTCGGAACCCGAGCTTGTTGTCGCTCTACAGCGAGAGGTCGAATCGCTACTACAAAAGGGTGTAGTGATACCGGTTCCGTCAGAGGACCGAGGGAAAGGTTTTTATTCCAACCTTTTTATAGTTCCCAAAAAGGAGAACAAATTTCGCCCGATTCTGGATCTCAAGCGATTAAATCGGCATGTCCATGCCCGGAAATTTCGCATGGAGTCGCTTCGTTCCGTTGTGGCAGCTCTGTCACAGAACGATTTTCTGATGTCAATCGACATTCGCGACGCCTATTTGCATATTCCCATCGGAAAGGCTCATCAGCGCTTTCTTCGATTTGCCATAGGTCAGAATCATTACCAGTTCGTGGCTCTGCCGTTCGGCTTAGCCTCAGCGCCAAGGGTCTTTACAAAAATTCTGGCGCCTCTCATGGCAATCCTTCGAAAACAGGGGATTACGATTCTCCCTTATCTGGACGATCTTTTGATCATGGCTTCCTCGGAGGAGGAGGCGTTGACGGCTCGGGATTTGTCTCTTCAGTTTCTGAAGGACTTCGGTTGGCTGGTCAATTGGGAGAAGTCGTCCCTGGAACCATCGAGGACAATCCTCTTTTTGGGAATGCATCTCGACACGTTTCGGTCGGTAGTTTCCCTACCACCAGACAAACAGTCATGTCTTCTTCGACATGTACAGATTATGAGATCCTCAACGGCAATGTCTCTACGGAAGTGTATGCGTCTTCTAGGACTGATGGTGGCGTCCATGGAGGCAATTCCTTTTGCCCAGTTCCACTCCAGGACTCTTCAAAGGTTCATCTTGAGTCGATGGAATCAGTCGCAATCGCTGGATTGCAGTGTCACCATTTCTCGCGCGGTGCGGGATTCTCTAGAATGGTGGTTACGTCCAGGGGCATTCTCCCTGGGGAAGTCTTTCCTCCCTCTGAAGTGGTCAGTCATAACCACCGATGCCAGCCTGACGGGCTGGGGGGGTGTTTGGAACAATCTCTGGATTCAGGGGGTATGGTCATCGGAAGAGTCTGTGCTTCCGATCAACATCCTGGAATTGAGGGCGATTTTCCTTTGCCTCCAATATTGGACGGTCCCTTTGAGCGGTCTGCCAGTCCGTGTGCAGACAGACAATGCGACGGCTGTCGCGTATATCAATCACCAAGGTGGGACAAGGAGTTCCAGACTCATGGTAGAGGTGTCCCGAATTCTGATTTGGGCAGAGGCCAATGTACCAGCCATTTCGGCGATTCACATTCCAGGGGTTCAGAATGTTACAGCGGACTTTCTCAGTCGCAGAAGGATGGATTCCGGGGAATGGAGCCTCCATCCGGATGTGTTTGCACTACTGTGCTCTCGCTGGGGAACCCCCCAAGTGGATTTGATGGCATCCAGGTTCAATGCCAAGTTACCGACATTCATGTCCAGGTACAAGGATCCGAAGGCGGTGGCGGTGGATGCTCTAGTGGCTCAGTGGGATCAGTTCGAGCTGATCTATGTATTCCCGCCGATATCCTTACTTCCTCTCGTACTGCGTCGGATCAGACTAGAGAGAATTCCAGCTATTTTGATAGCTCCAGACTGGCCAAGAAGGGTGTGGTTCTCGACAATAATGTCGCTGTTGGCGGCACCTCCTTTTCCACTCCCTCTTCAACCGGACTTGTTGACTCAGGGGCCCGTTTGTCATCCGGACTTGATGTCCCTGCGTTTGACGGCGTGGCTCTTGAGACCGAAATCTTGACCCGTAGAGGTTTCTCAGCCGAGGTCATTGCTACCCTTCGTGCTGCAAGATGTCCGGCTACTACTAGGATTTACCACAAGATTTGGGAAATCTTCTTTTCGTGGTGTTTGGGGTCCTCTCGGAACCCGAGAAAATTTTCCATTCCCAACCTGTTGGCTTTTCTACAGCATGGGCTAGACAAGGGTTTGGCAGTAAGCACTCTGAAAGGTCAGATTTCTGCTCTGTCCTTATTGTTTCGGAGAACCATTGCTTCAAATAGAGACGTGCTTTCCTTTTTTCCGAGGTATATCTCGTAAGTTTCCGCCGCGGAAGGCACCCGTGTCTCCTTGGCGGCTCAACCTTGTTTTGGAGGCTCTTCAGCATAAACCTTTTGAGCCTATGGTTTCTGCTAGCCTTTCTTTACTTTCTTGGAAGGTGGCTTTCCTTGTTGCAGTCACTTCCTTGAGGAGAGTTTCTGAGTTGGCAGCTCTTTCTTGTTCGCCTCCTTTTCTGGAGTTTTTTCCGGATCGTGTAGTGCTTCGCACTCGGGGTGATTTTTTGCCTAAAGTGGTGTCACAATTTCATGTCAACCAGGATATTGTGTTGCCTTCATTCTGCCCGGATCCGAAGAATGTGAAAGAGCGAGCTTTACACACATTGGATTTAGTGCGGGCCTTGAAGTTTTATCTATCTATTACTCAAGGTTTTCGTAAGACGGACTCCCTGTTTGTGGTTCCAGCAGGTCGTCGGCGTGGTCAACGAGCTTCTAAGGATTCTATAGCTCGTTGGATCCGGTCAGCTATTTTGGAAGCTTACCGTCTTCGGGGTGAATCTTGCCCGATTAAGATTCGAGCCCATTCTACGAGAGCTGTGGCCTCATCGTGGGCTTTTCATCAAGGTGCCTCGGCAGTGCAGCTCTGCCGAGCGGCAACTTGGCGCTCTGTCCACACGTTTACAAAGTTTTATAAAGTGGACGTCAGTGCTTCCGCTGATGCAGCCCTCGGACGTAGGGTCCTGCAGGCAGCTGTAGTTTAAAGTTCTGGATGAACTTGTGTTTAGCGCTGGTTGCGTTTTGTTGTTAAGGTTGTTGGGTTTCTGCCTTTTATTGGTTTTTCCCACCCTTATTTTTGAACTGCTTTGGGACGTCCCATCAGTAATGAATACTGTGGCTCTCTTCCTTCCATCTGCAGCTGAAACACGGATTTTGGTAAGAACTTACCTGTAAAATCCTTTTCAGCGAAGGAAGGAAGAGAGACACAGCACCCTCCCAAGGCAGAAGTGTGTTGATGTTTTCAGATGCAGCGCGACCCTTATCTGATAGCGATTATCTGGGCTGAGGTCAGCGCGCTAAGGCTCTGTTCCAGCATCGCCAGCTCATCGCAGTAGTCAGGTTCCGTGAGTAGTACCTGGAACTCTGTGGTTTTTGGCTTTCTTTGCATGCATAACCTGTATCCTTGTGTTTTTTCTCTGAAGTTCCTTCAGAAGGGGTTATGTTGCTCCGCTGGTGATCTTGGCTCTTTTCCTAAAAGCTTTGGTACGACTGGAGCTGAGTAGGAGGAGCCCGAGCTGGAGGGGCCAGCCAGTCATCACTCTTTTGATCTGAGGTAACATCCTGATCTGGGGCTCCGCCTACCCATCAGTAATGAATACTGTGTCTCTCTTCCTTCCTTCTCTGAAAAGGATTTTACAGGTAAGTTCTTACCAAAATCCGTGTTTTGACGGATGGTCGTCCGTTAGATCCGTCAAATGACGGATTCGCCATTATTTTGGCGTCCGTCGGTTTCTGAAAACGTCCACTGCAACGTTTTTTCTGTGTGTCGAAAAGGCGGACCATGATGGATCCACCGCGTCCGCCATTTTCATAATGGACGCCTATGGGTGGCGGATCCGTCTTGATCCGTTTTTTCTGGAGTCTCTCTCTCTCTCCGTGCCAGACATGAGTACATACATTTTCTGGGTTCAAAACTTCACAACGGATCCGCCTTAAAATCGGATCCGATGCATCCGTTTTTGCACTTTTCTGGCGGATACGCTTTTTTCACCCTTTGGCGGATTTTAACTGACGCCAAACGACTGAAGTGTGAAAGAGGCCTTAGATGGCACCGAGACGTCCATAATGGGGATGTGCGCATGCGCAAGGAAGAAACATGCCACACAATATGATTGGCCGACTGCTTTTGCATGTACAATGAGGTGCCAACACATGTGCAATTAGTTCCTAAGGACGTCTAATATGGCGTTCACGGTGTCCTCCATGTGCGATGTAACAACCTTAACTGGGTGAGTTGTTTGAACAAATATATGCACAGCTGCACCTGTGACGATGATAACTGTGTTTAGATGAATATTTGACTATTACATATGTTTTCATAAGGCACTCTAAGCACAAGGCACTTTTTCAAGGTTCCCTTGATACATGGCAATTGCACCTTGCACTAAACTATGTAAACCTTGGACTGAACTATGTAAATTATATAAGATTATGTATGTTTTTGCACTTTTTAAAATTAATAATTAATGATTGTTATAGGATATTTATACACTGCTCAAAAAAATAAAGGGCACAATTAAACAACAGAATATAACTCTAAGTAGATCAAACTTCTGTGAAATTAAACTGTCCACTTCGGAAGCAACACTGACTGACAATCAATTTCACATGCTGTTGTGCAAATGGAATAGACAACAGATGGAAATTATTGGAAATTATCAAGGCACACTCAATAAAGGAGTGATTATGCAGGTGGGGACCACAGACCACATCTCAGTACCAATGCTTTCTGGCTGATGTTTTGGTCACTTTTGAATGTTGAATGTTGGTATTGCTTTCACACTCGTAGTAGCATGAGACGGACTCTGCAACCCACACAAGTGGCTCAGGTAGTGCAGCTCATCCAGGATGGCACATCAATGCGAGCTGCGGCAAGGTTTGCTGTGTCTGTCAGCGTAGTGTCCAGAGGCTGGAGGCGCTACCAGGAGACAGGCCAGTACACCAGGAGATGTGGAGGGGACCGTAGGAGGGGAACAACCCAGCAGCAGGACAGCTACATCTTTGTGCAAGGAGGAACAGGAGCACTATGAAAGCATGGCAAAATGACCTCCAGCAGGCCACAAATGTGCATGTGTCTGCACAAACAGTTAGAAACCAACTCCATGAGGATGATCTGAGTGCCCGACATCCACAGATGGGGGTTGTGCTCACAGCCCACCACCGTGCAGGACGCTTGGCATTTGCCACAGAACACCAGGATTGGCAAATTTGCCACTGGCGTGCTGTGCTCTTCACACTGAGCACATGTGACAGAGTCTGGATACGCCGTGGAGAGCGATCTGCTGCCTGCAACATCCTTCAGCATGACCGGTTTGGCAGTGGGTCAGTAATGGTGTTGGGTGGCATTTCTTTGGAGGGCCGCACAGCCCTCCATGTGCTCGCCAGAGGCAGCCTGACTGCCATTAGGTACCGAGATGAGATCCTCAGACCCCTTGTGAGACCATATGCTGGTGCGGTTGGCCCTGGGTTCCTCCTAATGCAGGACAATGTCAGACCTCATGTGGCTGGAGTGTTAGCAGTTCCTGCAAGATGAAGACATTGAAGCTATTCACTGGCCCCCCGTTCCCCAGACCTGAATCCGATTGAGCACATCTGGGACATCATGTCTCGCTCCATACACCAACGTCACATTGCACCACAGACTCTCCAGGAGTTGGCTGACCTTTAGTCCAGGTCTGGGAGATCCATCAGGAGACCATCCGCCGCCTCATCAGGAACATTCCCAGGCGTTGTAGGGAGGTCATACAGGCATGTGGAGGCCACACACACTACGAGCATCATTTTGACTTGTTTTAAGGACAATACATTCCACTTTAATTTTGTGGGTGACTCCAAATCCAGGCCTCCATTGGTTAATAAATTTGATTTCCATTGATGATTTTTGTGTGATTTTGTTGCCAGCACATTCAACTTTGTACAGAACAAAGTATTCAATGAGAATATTTCATTCATTCAGATCTAGGATGTGTTATTTGAGTGTTCCCTTTATTTTTTTTGAGCAGTGTATATACTCACCTGTGTGTGAGACTCATTGCTTGAGAAAGATTCTTGAAAACCGAGTCAGCAGGGCGCAAAAGACAGGAATCTTCTTAGTAAATGACAATCTTCATTTATTAAAAATTATTAAAAATTATGGTAAAACAATGAATCCACAACGCGTTTAAACGGAGTGAGACCGTCTTCCTCAGGTGAGGAAGATGGACTCACTCCGTTGAAACGCGTTGTGGATTCATTGTTTTACCATAATTTTTAATAATTTTTAATAAATGAAGATTGTCATTTACTAAGAAGATTCCTGTCTTTTGCGCCCTGCTGACCGGGTTTTCAAGAATCTTTCTCATTAGTAATCCCACTCGGGGTACCCGGCTGGAGCAGCATTAGATTTCTTAATTGCTTACAACACTTACACCTGGCTGGCGCTCCTACAGACTGTCTATCCCACGTCTCTCATTCATTGCTTGAGAAAGGCTCAATGTGAGCCGAAACGTTGCCATGTTATGTGGGTCTAAATAAAATCCACTTTTTTCACTTTTGAACTAATGGAGTGCTGCCTTCCTTTTCATTTTTGTCTAGATATATAGATAAGATAGAAAGAAAGATAAACAGATTACATTAATTACATTACAAATTGAATACAATGCAATGCTTTACATACATAGGTGAAAACAATGCTCACACAAGATATAGCAGAGTTGGTCAAGTTCAATAAACATGCATTTGGCATCTGAAATGTGCAACTTTGACCCTAAAATAACTAATGAAGAGAAAAAAAAATAAAAAAAATAATTAAAATAACAGTTCGAAAACAAACTTGCGTTGATTTCAATTCAATCTGTTTTGGAAACCAGATTAGGGAAGGGATTTGCACAGGTCCTGGAAATACTGCAATACCAGGTGAATGAATGGAGTAGACAGAGCAAACTCTTTTTCCATCTCCCTGTTCTAAAAATCCATTTAATATATGGTCCCCAGATAGGGGACGTATCAGATATTAAACTGATAAAAACAGATTTTTTGATTGAAGCAACTTCCAAGTCTCTGAAAACAGTGACCAAAGTCACATCAAAACAGTGCACAAGGCGAGATTCATGTGGACTCTTCCTGGAGAGGGTCCCCAATAAACCATCCCATCCCACCGAGCCAGAAGGCCACAGCGAGGGTCAGGGATCTTTGATGCTCTCCCTAGCCGAGGCCAGGAGAGAGCCATTTTCGTGCTCCCAGCGTCCAACCAGACTCTCAACATAGTGCAGCTATGAGCCCTGTTTCATGTTGGTTTCTCAGCCTAAAGCTGACCTGACCTTTGACCGTGTTTATAAAAATTTCACTTCCTGACCCAAAGGCCAGGAATAGGGGTAGGGTGCTCAAGAAAGTATGAAAGGCTAGGTGCATCGTACTACGGAGTCCAAGACTTACCTGGGATCTCACTCCAAGTAAGCTCAGACTCCCATCAGGGTTTACCACTCCTGGGGCACTTTGAACTGTAAGCCCTCACACTTACCCAGCCTAGTGACTTCGATCCTGGGGGGCCATGGTTTCCACCAGATGACTGTATAAGCCACCTGGCGTACTAGCAAGTGCACCAACCCAGTGTGTATCGTATATCAATGTACTAAGGTGGTAGGAGCAAGCCACCGTTTCGAAAGATTATTTTTTTTTTTTGAAAGCCCAAGATTGTGCTCTCCACCCGAGTGCGCTAAAAAAGTGACTAAAGGTGCCACAAAAAAGGGCATTTGGATGCTGGTCTTTTAAAACCCTCTCCAACAGGAGAAGGGTCCCCAAAGCCAATCACCGTCCCTCCGAACCAGAAAGCCACAGCGAGGGTCAGGGACTAAGTCGTCTCCCTCATTCGAAGCAAAGACATCTATAGCTGATCGCTTCTAGAGCACTTTCCTCACATTTTCACCGACTTTTACACTGTGCCTGTTATGATCTGCTACAAGCACTAAGGAAAGGTGGGAATTCTGTCCCTACAATAGGACTGAGCTGGATCCCTACGATGTAACGGGGAACCTGATCCTGCGACCAGACCCGCTAAAGTCCTCAGCTAGTCTGAACGAAGACCTATAGTTGCGAGGGAGGAATCCCTACAAGATCTAGGGACTGGGTGAAAAGGTGGACACCTCCTAACAGAAAGTGTAGCAGGGAAAATAAAACAGAAAACAAATACTAAGAGATCCTCAGATCAAGCAAAACTGACAGAGTAAGGCACCTAAGCACCCGGCTAGCTTAAGAGTAGATAATACAATGAAGTCCAGCAAAGCCAGAAGGGCGGAGCCAGACTAAATAGGGTAAAAAGGTCATGTGACCAGCAAACTGAAACAAAACCTAACAAGAGGGTTCTAACAGTACCCTCCCTTCTAAGAGGATCCTCCGGATCCCCTAGGACTTAGGCTTATCCGGAAATCTCTTGTGAAACGCTCTGACAAGTCTAGACGCAGAAACATCATCCGCCCTCACCCATGAGTTATCCTCGGGTCCATAACCCTTCCAAGCGACGAGGTACTGCAAACCCCCTCTATACCGTCTAGAATTTAGGATGCGGGAAATCTAATATTGCCCGTCCTCCACCACCAGGGGAACAGTGGCCAACACGTCTCCCTCAGCTTTTTTCAAGAGAGAAACATGAAACACCGGATTAATCTTCCAGGAGGTAGGAAGCTCCAACTTAACAGCAGATTGGTTAATAACCTGAAGCACCTTAAAGGGCCCTACAAACTTGGGACCCAATTTCTTAGACAGAATCCTCAAGCGCAGATTCTTAGAGGACAACCAGACCATGTCACCAATAGCAAACAAAACCTCTTGTGTTTTCTATCAAAATACACTTTGGACCTTTTGTTAGCCTCCTGAAGATTACCACGCACATCAGTCCAAACTCTCTCCAAAACACCAGAAAAATTCTCCTCTTCAGGTACAGCCGATCCCAACTTGGAAAATGACCCAAATGACGGATGTCTCCCAGTACAACAAAAAAAAGGCGAACAACCAGCAGAAGCGGATGTATGGTTGTTAAGAGCAAACTCAGCAAGTGGCAGAAACTCAGACCACCCCTCTTGATTATCAGTCACAAAACAACGCAAGAACTGCTCAACATCCTGGTTTTTCCTCTCTGTCTGGCCATTAGACTCAGGATGATATCCGGATGAAAACGACAAATGAACTCCCAACCTGTCACAAAAAGCGCGCCAAAAACGAGCCACAAACTGAGGTCCCCTATCAGAAACAATGTCAGTAGGAACACCATGTAGTCTGACTATTTACATTGACAAAGGCCTTAGCGAGAGTCTTAGCGCAGGGCAGTTTGATGAAAGGAACCAAGTGACACATCTTGCTAAAACGGTCCACGACCACCCAGATGACAGTGAAACCCTCAGAGGGGGGAAGGTCAGTAATAAAGTCCATAGCCAAATGTGTCCAAGGTGCACTAGGGACCTCCAGAGGGCAAAGCAACCCGCAGCAGGAGTATGAGAAGACTTAGATCTAGCACACACAGTGCATTGACGCACCCACTTAATGACTTCCTTCTGCCATCCTGGCCACCAAAAACTGCGACCCACAAGTCTCTTGGTCTCAGAGATTCCAGGATGACCTGCCAACCAGGAGTCATGACATTCAACAAACAAATCTCTCCTCAGGGTACCAGGCACAAACAACCTCCCATGCGGCGTGTTAGATGGGGCATTCTCCTGTGCTTTAAGAATCTCATCTTCCAACACGGAATCCAAAACAGCAATAACAACCCCCTCTTGCAAGATGTTTTCCTCCTCCTCCTCAGTACCCACCATAGGAGAAAAGCTGCGAGACAAAGCATCAGCTTTAACATTTTTAGTACCTGGGATGTAAGTAACGGTAAAATTAAACCGTGAGAAAAACAGTGCCCACCTAGCCTGACGGGCATTCAAGCGTTTGGCAGCATCAAGGTAGATTAGATTTTTATGATCGGTGAAGACTTGAATGGGAAATTCCGCTCCCTCCAAAAAATGACGCCAGTGTTCAAATGCGAGTTTAATTGCCAACAATTCCCGATTACCGATATCATAATTTAGTTCAGACTCAGAAAATTTTTTGAAAAAAAAGCACAGGGATGTACTCCATCCGTCTTTGCCTGAGACAACACCGCGCCGACCCCCACAGAAGAAGCATCAACCTCAACCAAAAATGGTTTAGTCACATCAGGCTGCGTAAGGATGGGAGCAGAGCTGAACCTCTCCTTTAGCAACACAAAAGCCTCAATGGCCTCAGTAGTCCACTGAACCGCATCAGCACCTTTCCTGGTGAGATCGGTCAGAGGTTTGGCAATCACAGAAATTTTTTTTATGAATTTTCTATAATAATTGGCGAACCCCAAAAACCTCTGTATTGATTTCACACCAATAGGTCTAGGCCAATCCTGCACAGCTTGCACTTTCACCGGGTCCATCTCAAAACCTTCACTGGAGACAATGTAGCCCAAAAAACTAAGTCTCTGTACAGCGAACTCACATTTTTCTAGTTTGGCAAAAAGTGAATTATCACTCAGTAACTGTAATACTTCACGCACACTCCTCCAATGAGACTCCAAATCTGGTGAATAAATCAAAATGTCATCTAAATACACAACCACACTTCTGCCGATCAAAGGTCTAAGGATGTCATTAATAAGATTCTGAAAAAATGCCGGAGCACTGGAAAGTCCAAAGGGCATGACCAGATTCTCAAAATGACCCAGTGGAGTGTTAAACACAGTCTTCCATTCATCCCCCTCCTTCATGCGCAACAAATTGTATGCCCCTCGAAGATCAATTTTCGAGAACCACTTGGCCCCCACTAACTGATTAAACAAATCAGGAATCAATGGCAGTGGGTAAGGATTGCGTACAGTAATCTTATTAATCTCACGAAAGTCTAGACAAGGCCGTAAACCGCCGTCCTTTTTTTTAAACAAAAAAAAATCCAACCGCCACAGGAGATTTGGAAGGCCTAATGTGACCGGCGGCCAAGCTTGTCTGTATGTATTCCTCCAAAGCCTTTCTCTCGGGAATAGTCAAATTAAATAAACGACTTTTAGGAAGAGTCGCTCCAGGGACAAATTCAATTGCACAATCATAATCTCTATGAGGAGGCAATACCTGCGATTCTTTATCAGAAAAAACTTTCCAAAAATCCTGAATAGGTACAGGTAACTCCCCCTTAACTACAGCAGCAATACGCCCGTTACAACACTTGTCATAACAATTGGGACTCCAGGACTTAATTTCATTGGTAGACCAATCCAGTACCGGATTGTGCAATTTTAACCAGGGTAACCCCAAAATCACCGGTGAGGGCAAATTATTCAAAACTACCAAATCCAAATTCTCTTGATGAACACCATTAATAGTAAGAGGAAATTCACAGATATGGTGAGTAACATTTTTCAAGTGAGAACCATCCACAGACACCACATTAATAGGGGAAGACAGAAGTTTGGGTTTTAATTTTAGTTTTTCCAAAAATTTCCCATCAATCACATTGAGAGTTGAACCACAATCCACAAATACCCGAAACTCCATTAATTCCTCCTCAACAGCAGTGGTAGCAGAAAGAAAGACACCTTTATTGTTTAAACAAGCTATGCGGGCGAAACTGAGCTCATTTTTTTTTCTCTTTATTCATTCGATGCGCACAGTTCTTAATAAAATGCTCAGATTTGCCACAATAGAAACACAAGCCCTTAGCAAATCTGCGTTCTTTTTCCCGATAGTGAGGTGTCATTGCTCCAATTTCCATCGGCTCTCCAATGTCAGTACATTCCTTCTCCAAACTTGGAGCTGACAACGCAGATTTACTCTCATTAACCCTTGCACGCAGTCTCCTATCCACCCGTATGGCTAATTGCATAGCCTCTTGCAAGTTACCAGGTATGGGATAAGCAATCAGCAAATCTTTAACCCTTTCACTTAACCCTGCAAGAAATAAACTTTTCAAAGCTGAATCGCTCCAGCCCACCTGAGTGGACCACCTTCGGAAGTGAGTACAATATTTTTCCACATTACCTGATCCCTGTCTCAAACGTCTCAATTCTGTCTCAGCTGATGAAACACGATCCGGATCGTCATACAATAACCCCAAAGCAGAAAAAAAACTATCCACTGATCTAAAGCATGGATCACTAGGCTGCAGAGAAAAGGCCCAGTCCTGAGGTTCTTTGCGCAAAAGTGACATTATGAACCCTATGCGCTGTGATTCATCACCAGAGGATCTGGGTCTCAAACGGAAATACAACAAGCAAGCATTTTTAAAAGAAAAAAAATCTTGTTGTTCACCAAAAAATAAATCAGGCAAACGTACCTTAGGCTCCACGAAATGTGCTCCAGAACAACTACTCACGTGTTGCTTTATCTCAGCCACCTCCAGAGAAAGTCCCTGCGGGCGTTGAACCAAATCCTGAACCGAGACCATGATGGAAACAGAAAATATTTCCTTAGAGATTTTTTTTTTTTCTTGGCTGGACTTACTGTTATGATCTGCTACAAGCACTAAGGAAAGGTGGGAATTCTGTCCCTACAATAGGACTGAGCTGGATCCCTACGATGTAACGGGGAACCTGATCCTGCGACCAGACCCGCTAAAGTCCTCAGCTAGTCTGAACGAAGACCTATAGTTGCGAGGGAGGAATCCCTACAAGATCTAGGGACTGGGTGAAAAGGTGGACACCTCCTAACAGAAAGTGTAGCAGGGAAAATAAAACAGAAAACAAATACTAAGAGATCCTCAGATCAAGCAAAACTGACAGAGTAAGGCACCTAAGCACCCGGCTAGCTTAAGAGTAGATAATACAATGAAGTCCAGCAAAGCCAGAAGGGCGGAGCCAGACTAAATAGGGTAAAAAGGTCATGTGACCAGCAAACTGAAACAAAACCTAACAAGAGGGTTCTAACAGTGCCAGAAGAAAAAAGTGAGTGCCCTCTTCACAGTAACAGGACCTCGTTTTGTTTCCCCCATTTAAAACATAATCCCCAAAAGTAAAATATATTACAGCAGTAATAATTTCCCCTATTATTTAATAACGTTCCCCATCCTGGGCTCCTTTTAGCTAAAAATGCTCCTAATCCTGGGCACTTCCTGTAATAATATCCCCATCCTTGGCCCCTTTATTAAATAATATCCAAGAGAAGAAGAAAAAATCCAGCTTCACGATTCCAGAAAAATCTTTATTCCACAAATTATGATAATTCCAACTTCATAACAGCATACAGTCAGCACCGAGGTGGGATTGAACAGACGTGTTTCGAGCTATATGCTCTTATTCATTGCTCAGCAATGACATCAGCTGATAGGCCGGAGGACATTTTAACTATTGTTATGTAGAAAGCTGGTAGCATTGTGCACTGCAATACATTTTGACTTAATGTTCAGTTGAAATCAGAGCTGTTATTGACAGTTCCCCTCTGCGACCAGCTCAGTGGCCCACTGAGGATCCAGGGCCCACCAGAGGGTCCTATGGTTTCCCGCTGGGCCAGTCCGACCCTTGTGCTTTTAACTTCTAATGCTGGCTCCCACTTAAGGTACTGTCACACCTCTTTCACACATCTGTTTTTTTGTGTCAGGCATAAATCGTAGAACACCTGAAGGGACGGATCCGGCGCTGAAATGAAAAAACTGATGCAACGGATCCGTTTTTTTGCTGGATCCGACCTGAACTTTTGAACCCGGAAAAAGAGGGTTTGAATGTCCGGAGATAGTGGAAAATGTAGTAGTAATAGTAGTAGTAGTCCCTGATTTCCAGAATCCGGATCAGACTTTTGACGAATTGCACAAATGACTGATCCGGTTCCATTGACTTGTATTATTTCCGGCAGCCTGATGCGCCGCTTCAGGCACTATCAGGCGGGTCCGGCAAACAAAAAAAACGTTGCATGCACCGTTTTGTCCGGCCGCCGGAATGTACATTTCCGCCGGATCCGGACAAAAACGGATACAACGCAATGACATCAGGCACGATCCGTCGCTAATGAAAGTCAATTGTAAAAAAACGCATCCGGTACCGGATCCGTTTTTTTAACAACACGCCGGATCGTACCTGAAGTCAAAAAACGGATGTGTGAAAGAGGCCTAAGCGAGATCGCTAGCAAGATCGCTTAAGCGTCAGCGATTTTATGACACAGCAGCGACCTCGTTAGCGACGTCGCTGTGTGTGACATGTAGCGGCGATCTGGCCCCCGCTGAGATGTCGCTGATCGCTTATGAACATTCTGAGCCGTTTTTTGGTCGTTGGTGTCCCGCTGGTGAGTCTGAATCGCTGAGTGTGACACCCTTTATGAACGACTTTACCAGCGTCGCAGGCGGGACTAGGTTTTCCCAACGACCGCAGAAGTCGTTATACAGATCGCTGATCTCTGATGAGATCTTTGTGTTTGGAAGCTACTAGCGACCATATAGTGATCGCACCAACGATCTCGCCAGGTTGTGTCATTGTCGTGATCGCTGGTGCGATCGCTAAGTGTGACAGTGCCTTTAGTGTGACTGAAGTTCAACAGTAGTGTAAAGGGTATGCCATACTAAGCGAGATCGCTAGCGAGATTGCTAACGAGATCGCTACTGCGTCACCATTTATGACGCAGTAGCGATCTCGTTAGCGACTTTAGCTGTGTGTGACGTAGCAGCGATGTGGCCCCTGCTGAGATGTCGCTGATCGCTTATGAACGTTCTGAGCCGTTTTTGGGTCGTTGGTGTCCCGCTGGTGAGCCTGAATAGCTGAGTGTGACACCCTTTATGAACGACTTCACCAGCGTCGCAGGTGGGACTAGGTTTTCCCAACGACCGCACAGGTCGTTATACAGATCGCTGATGAGTTGTGTTTGGAATCACAGATCGCTGATGAGTTGTGTTTGGAATCACAGATCGCTGATGAGTTGTGTTTGGAATCTAACTAGCGATCACATAGCGATCTCGCCAGGTTAAGTCGTTGTCGTGATCGCTGTGCGATCGCTAAGTGTGACAGTGCCTTAATTAATCAGCATACAACTGTTAGATAACATCACTAGCTCCTGAGGTCCCATAACAGGAGAGGAAATGGCCTCTGCAGACATCTGCTCTTCCATAGCTCTCAACTACCCTCCTCTTAAAGGGGTTTTTCACTACTGACAACCATTTCTTAAAGGGAATCCATCATTTGATTCTTGGTTCCCTAACCACAGGAGACATTAATCAGACACTGACTGCATTATTTTAGCCTTACATGTTTAATGCTGCATTCACAGTTCCCTGTGTCACGGTCAGAGCATGGACATGAAGTTTGGGTCAGGAGACCAGCAGACACTCTGTGCTTCATTGTCTGTGCTTGGAATGTGACACCAGATGTGTGAATGTGGCATTACTTTATAGTCCTGCAGAATTTGAGAAAACATACTTTAAAAGCAGTCAGGGTACTAGGCATGTGGGTTGATTAGTTCAAGGCAGGTTCCCGGTGGGTTATCACCGCCCTGAGTGATGGGATTATCCTTTTGTGTGTGCATAGTGATCTAGTGATTCACTAGACCTTCAGAATAGTGAAGGCTGCAAGAGACAGCGCCTACATCAGGGGTCTCAAACTTGTGGCCCGCGGGCCAACTGCGGCCCTCGGGACACTAGTTTGCGGCCCCCACCTCATGGGCCCTGTACCATACTTTGCGGCCCTCGGCTGGGATCTCACATGCGAGAAACACCGCATGTGAAATCCCAGTCACTCGTAGTACCGGTCATTAAGGTCACGAATATGGACTCCACTCCTCTCATAGGCATGGCATCCATATTCATAAGCTTAATGAGTGGTACCACAGAGAGATGCCGGCGCCGGGCATACTCATCTCATCTCCTGCTGCTGCCGCCGCCCGCGCTTCCTGTCTCTGACACAGAGAGCAGCGCCGCTGTATGACGTCATCATTCAGCGGCCTGCTCTGTCAGAGCGAGGAAGCGCGGGCGCCGGTGATGCTGCAGACAGGTGAGAGGTGGTGTGTGTGTGTGTGCAGGAGAGCGATGGGGAAAAGCAATGGGGAAATCAATGGGGAAAAGCAATGATGGCAGTAATGGGGAAAAGCAATGGAGAAAAGCAATGATGGCAGTAATGGGGAAAAGCAATGGGTAAAAGCAATGATGGCAGTAATGGGGAAAAGCAATGATGGCAGTAATGGGGAAAAGCAATGGGGGAAAAAATGATGGGGAAAAGCAATGGGCAAAAGCAATGATGGGAGTGATGGGAAAAGCAATGATGGGAGTGATGGGGGAAAAAGCAATGATGGGAGTGATGGGGAAAAAGGAGTGATGGGGAAAAAGCAATGGGGGAAAATGAGCGCTGGGGAGGATGAGCGCTGGGGAGAATGGGCGCTGGGGGAGGATAAGCTCTTGGGGAGAATGAGCGCTGAGGAGAATGAGCGCTGGGGGAGGATGAGTGCTGGGAGGATGAGCGCTGGGGGAGCATGAGTGCTGGGGGAGAATGAGCGCTGGGGAGGGAATGAGAGCTGGGGGGGATGAGGCTGGGGGAGGTTTACGCTGGGGAGGATGAGCGCTCGGGGAGAATAAACGCTGGGGAAGAATGAGCGCTGGGGGGAATGACTTCTTGCGGGTTAACCAGTTAATGCTTATTGTCCCCACACTGCAGTGTCAAAGAGGAAGACAGCGAGACAGGGAGCAACATCACATCAGAGAGCTCTTGACCTCGAAACAGAAAATCCACAGATCCTGGTACTGTAAATAATATTTAAGGTAAAT